>WHPX01000851.1:0-600000 GCA_011057435.1 Actinia equina
GCGCGAAGCCGTTTCATTATAGGGTATCAATATTAGAAACGTAAAAATAAATTAATGCTGCGATGGAAAAAATTGGGTTTTTCGCTTCCGTCAATTAAAGTGCCTATCAGGCTATAAAAATAAGAATGGCCCTTTACTTTCTTTTAGATAACTCTTTCGTTGCAGTGCACTCAAACAATAGCGGATATTGCTTACTATCAATCACGTGACTTTTTAGAGTTGACTGGGGGACAAACAAGCGGTTGGCTGGGGGCAACTAGCGGATGCTAAGTCAAAACATATCAAAAAAGTCCTCAAACTCTTGTATTTGACTATTTTCACGACATCAAACCAGAAAATAAGAGATCAAAACAACCTCCAGGATTCTACAAGCCATCAAAAAAGAGCTATTACCGGAAGTGACGTCTATTGATAGCAACCTATTTGTCCACTGCCGATTTCAATAGCGGTCTCTTAAATGAATCTCACTGGCAATTGAACAATGGGCCAATCTTTCGATACGAGATATTCAATATAGAAATCACGCCATGATGACGTAAACCCCGGATCCTTGTAAAAAGTCAAATCATCAAATAGAGAATATCTCTTTTAGAATTAGCTCGAATGTTATGCTGGTAATAGTGCTCTATATGACCACAAAAAAGCATCGAGAAACCAAAAACAGTTCGAGTTCGCCGGCTCAGCCTTAGCCTCGATGAAGTATAAATGTGTTCTTTTCTAATTCATTAAAGTCCATTGCATATTAAGTACGTACGTACTACAAGACAATACGAGTTGAATAAACTTTCTACAGGTTTTGGTTGAATGTCTGGGTCTATTAACGCACAACTCAGGCTAAGGCTGAGCAAAACAAAATTGGATATTGGAGATTTATACAATGTTACCACTCACCGGCCAACCAGTCAGCTAAAAAATTGTCATTCAAATGCATGGCAAAAAAAGGCCAATTTTTAGGATTGCAGTAAACAAGGCAATTATATTTATCCATGCTGCAGCAATATATACCTCTTTCTCTTCTGCGAACTCCTTCGAGAAGCATCTGACAGAAACATAGCATGACAGGGTGTTTGAAAGCCACAAGTACACTAAGGAATCCAATGTAGGCCATGTAAACTAAGAAATATATTACAATATTACACACAAAACAAGCACTTTGCAATGAATCTTTCTTAAGAGTACCATGGATACGAGCCTCACCGTTAATGGAAATGCAAAAGAAATCAAAATCTTTCTCGGTGGAATTTGTGAAATTTCTTTTGTATTTCCATGTTAGCCTCATACACATGATACTTTTGAGAAGAGTCCAACAAATAATATTTTCATACGAAGTAGTAATATACTTCCACCAGCGATTCTACACAATGCTTCAGGCTATACTAAGTCATGGGGGTACGCGGGAGGTGGTTAGGAGCAGGTGACTGTGTTGGTGTTTATTGGTTCGGGGATGCTCCCAGATCCCTCGTCTTGTCGAAAGACCGCCAAGCGATTGATTCCGATAACTGTTCCTGATCTGAATAATCCGGCTTTTGATATGATCTGTAACAGTGATGTAATACTTCCCTACGGATTTGGGTCACGCAACCTTAAATTGAAGACTGTTTTGTGATACACATTTATTTATCTATTTATAAAGCCTTGTATTATTCAAATATTGTGTATATATACCTCTGTCAAATCTCTGATATCCCTTCATCATAGTGGTACGATCTACTCGAGGCAGGTATACCAACCCGATCACTGCTCCTTTCACAACACGAAACAAGGTCGCCCATAAACCGACCAGGATGTTGAAGAAGAAGAAAAAATACGACATGATGCCGAACAGACGCCTGAAATATTAAATCAGATCATGTACTGAAAGTTTATGACCAGTGCCATCTCCTTAGAATTGGAACCTATTGTTTTGTCCCCCAGATTGAGCTACATTCCAAAGTGCTGCAAGGGATCTATACTGCTACCTCTAGGGTTTTGATCACAGCTACCAAAAAGTCACAAATTAAAAACGTACCTGTTATTGATGTTAATCGAGATATCTGGGTAGGTGTGGTCTTTGAATACGAAGTGCGATAGAAGAATCAGCGATATCCAAGCCAATATGGGAGTGATGGTGTAGGGCCTGTGAGTGAAGTAGTAGATTATTGCTAAGTAAATAAGACTGTGACTGTGATTGTGACTGTGAAGTTATCACGGTATAAGTATAAGTATAATTGTCATTGTCACTGTTCATTATTTTTTATGCTTCCCTTTTTTAAGTGGTCCACTAGCACCAGCGAGCAAGCAACCGAAAAGCACTGTTCCTACACTGTTCCTGTTCCTAAAACTTCAGCTAATCAACCACACAATCTAAAAAAGAGCAGTTCCATATATAATAGCACATGATTTTATCAAAAATTATTTTACTTACAGAATCCAAAGAATGAACCTTCTAATGACTAATGAGATTTCCTCGGTCGTAAAATACTTGAGTGCCAGATGAAATATGTATATCGGCAAAAGAAGGAAAAATACAGAAAACGCGTTGATCAGAAGACCTAAAAATGATAAAACCGGCAGGCAGACATAAAAAGCTGATGTCTATTTGTTAAATAGAATAGAGAATAGAGAATAGAGAATAGAGAATAGAGAATAGAGAATAGAGAATAGAGAATAGAGAATAGAGAATAGAGAATAGAGAATAGAGAATAGAGAATAGAGAATAGAGAATAGAGAATAGAGAATAGAGAATAGAGAATCATAGAGAATAGAGAATAGAGAATAGAGAATAGAGATAGAGAATCAGAGAATCATTATATGACATATTTAACATATATCCATATTTTGTATTCTATAACATGTTACACAAGGACAAGAAAGGACAAGGACACAACAACCATAACAATTTCAGTACACATTTTAGGCTGTTTTTATTAGTATTATTAATAATAAGTTTTAAACACAGTAATAGTTGCTCTCCTGTGAAAATCCTTAGCGCCGTAGAATGTAAATAACCCTACATAAAATGTCCATACGTAACATTTTACTACGAACATAAACTCTATTTACACCGCTTTAGTTTTTTTAAAGATTTCATGAAGTAATAATAAAACTCCAAAGGTAGCCTGCAGAGCAGGCGTTCTTTTGATGGAATCGGGGTTTTGGGGTTCCTGTTTCGACCAAGGGCCCGCGAGAAAAATGGGACCTAGCAAAAAAAGGGAACGTGGGGGGAATGGGAGGGGAGAGAAGGTAACGCCTGCCAGCATCCATTGTTATTTTGAAGAACTCGTTCGTGGGCGAACGAAGGCTTCTGATTGGCTCGGCTTCAATATTTTTGATGGACAGCATTCAATCAGGCAAAGATTGACTGTTTGGACTTGTCAATTATTATTGTCAGTATGGAATATGTCGGACGATACTGAAGAATTTTCTAGTGCTTTGAGCAACGTTTTAGATTCATTTGAATCGAATGGTGGTTTTCGTTTCGAGTTGAAACAAGAACAGAGACAGGCAGTAAAACAGTTATGTTATGGTGGCGACTTGCTGGCCGTTTTACCAACAGGTTTTGGTAAGAGTTTGATCTTCCAACTCCTCGTTGGCGTTAAAGAGGTCATTACGACGAAACGTTGTTGTGCTATTGTGGTTTGTCCACTAAAAAGTATCGTTGAAGACCAGGTAGCCGAAGCAACGTCTCTAGGACTGAAAGCTGGAGCGCTCAGTGATCTTAAGTGGGAAGACGAAGAACTCTCTACTTATCAGTTGCTATTTGGATCCGCCGAAGAAGTGTTACAACAGTTCGAGAATGCTACCCGTTTTTATGTATTCGTCGAACTCGCAGGCTATTTTCTTTCTGATCGCAGTATGCAAATAATCCAGCATTCCAGGGTGTTGAAGAATATCTATAGAAGCCGCATTCCAATTTGTGTAGGCAATGTGCTTTACGAGTGTTTTGCTCTCTTCGTCTCGGGGAATTCTAACGACAACATTGCCATTGGCATTGCGCACAACAACTTTTACTTGCAGACTGTCCTGCGTCGTTATCTGTATATTGGGAGCTGAGCGACTTCTTCGCGCGCGACGACTTTGGATACGTTACCTTTTGCGTCTTCGATCTTCTCCATGAGGGACTCGATTTATCTGGTGTATCCAGTAATCTTTTGCCTCCTCCCTTTGTCTTGGATGGGGTAGAAGTTTAAACGGCTTTACTTTTGACAAAGTTATACAGTTGACCTAAGTTTCTTATTTTTCGCGCACATGGGTTACAGCATCGTTCGGAAGTGTTTACATCTTGCACAAGTATAATCCCCACTTCTTTACAAATATCGGCAAGAACGATCCCCAGAGAATCTTTCCTTCTAGAAGGCTTGAACAAATTTTCAAATGATAGATATCCCTGTTTTGTACTCGTAACTCCGAACTTTACTTTAAAACAGCAGTTACAAAAACGACAATTTTCATTCGCGTTAACATCCATAGAATCCCTATAAAATTTGTCATGTTTTGACGTTTGATAAAAAAAAACAGCGGTATACGTGTGTTTATATCGGAAGTGGTTTTCACTTCCGTTAAAATTATCTTCAATCGTGATTGGTTACCTTCTGACAGCTAGAGTTTCGATCATGCATATCTAGTTAGGAGGCGTTCTTCAAAATGACAAGGGATGCTGGCAGGCGTTCCCTTCTCCCCCTTTCCCGCCCCCTCCCCCCTCCGCTTCTTTTTTGCTCGGTTTCAATTCTCGCTCGTTCTAATTTTCCAAAGTTCCCCCGACATCCCGGTTTTTTTCCCAAAATCCGCAAGAACGCCTGCTCTGCAGGCTACTCCAAAGGGTAAGCAAGTTGTTTTTTACTCTTTCGTATGCCCAGTCTGCTATGTTCCTACATGATGATCATGAACGCTCGCAGAAGCATTGCGATGGACTTGAACAGCTAGCACATCGAATAATTAAACTTAAGTTTCATGAATCGAAATAATCGATAATTTAGATGCACGGATCGAACGGATCGTACGAATCGAACGAATTGATAATTACATGCACGGATCGAACGGATCGTACGAATCAAACGAATTGATAATTACATGCACGGATCGAACGGATCGAAAGGACCGTACGAATGGTGAGGGCCCCTACAGAAGCACACTTTCACCGTTTTTACGAATCAAACCAATCAATAATCAGATGCAGGAATCGTACGGATCGTACTAGTCGAACGAATTGATAATAACATCCACGCATCGTACGAATCGAACGGATCGTCACGCAATGGCGAGGACCCCTACAGAGAAACACTTTCACCGTTTTCACTAATCTTCGAACCAACCGATAATTAGATGCACGGATCGTATGAATCATAAGGGTTCTAAGGATGGTGAGGATACCGACATCTGAAAAATTTTCATTTATACTTTTATGTATGATTGCTAAAGTAAAAGCATTAACATGATTAACAACGTTTAATTGATAATTACATTACGGATCACACATCCGTATGAAATATTAATACCCCATCTAATAAAGCACACTTCATGATTTTCTTCACATCAAAATAGTCTAAGTTTGATTTCATGTACAATTCGTACGAACGAATGGTATTCACTACCACAGGTTGACCATAACCACTTTACACAGACGATGACAAAAGCACTTCACACAGGGTTACCGTAAAAGGTTAAGTGCACACAACTAATGATATGCATGTTATATGAATATCAATGACTTTAATAATTTTAGGAATCGTACGGATCGTGAGCCACACTGACGATCCGTATCACTTCGACAGTATTGGACAACCCTCATCTAATATCATCATAACAATGAAGAAGAAAGAATATAACACTGTTGATGTGACTTACCTACAGCGGTAAAAGCAATTTGGTATCCACAGAAGCGGAGACTCTTTCCCTACGTCAAAAGACAACAATTCAATCAATAGCTGCAATTAAGTTGTATCAAACATTCTCGTGGGGTCATATATATCATATCATATCATATCATATATATATATATACAGCCTTTTGCAAAAATTATGGCCGATACCGAAATATCAATCGACTATGACAATACTCAAGCTAAGACATTTATTTGTTTGTTTTTTGAATTTTATTTTTTACTGTATTTTGACGATAAATCAACACTAATAGCAAACTTAGCCTATCTGTTATGAACATGACTCTGTGCGGGTCCATGGGTCGCAGGATATAATCGGGTAACGAGTACTTCCTTCCCATGGTGCACGTCGATATATATCAATATATTGATATATTGATATTTCGGTATCGGCCATACTTTTTGCAAAAGGCTGTATATACAGTATATATATATATGTATATATATAAGGCAAACGGTTCAAAACAATGTGAAACAATGTACACAAGAGAATATGAACTAAGAGAAGGAATCCCCGTGCCCCATCATGAGCACACTTTGATGCTATTTTTAGAATCTGTTCTTAAAATATCACCCAATGATATCATTTTACCGTTTGATTTTCTTTGCGCGCTCTACGCTGTTTGCTAACGTTTTTTTGTGCTTTTCTTACGTTCAAATGTAAGCAAACAGCGTAGAGAGAGCACAGTAAATGCGCAACTCGTGCGTAACACAACTATGTAGCAAAAGGAATCCACACTCATCAAAGCAAAGGCAAGTTACGATAAAAGTAAGAATTCAAAAAAAAAATTACTATGTAAAAACTTTGACGTTGCAAGTGCAAACGCTTTTTCTTTACATAGGGAAAACTAGACCAAGCACCTAGAGCTCCCAAAACTTACGATATTTTTGTACGGTTAAGTATGCTATTATTCATATATCATTAACGATATTACATTCTTACAACAAGCATTTTTGGGTGAAGAATTTCATCTGGTAGCAGCCCTCTTTTCGTTCTATATGTTGTGAGGATATCATTTCTGTTATGAAAACGAAAAGAAAAATGAAAATGAACCATGCATGTATTTTGTGCGTGGTCAACACCACAATTAATGGTTAAAACTAATCAATAATTAATTACTCAATTAGTCTGTCACCTGTGACTTCTCAGGAAAAAACCCAGTTGCATTATTGCAAAAAGACATGCCAATAGCACAGATGTAATGCTGTAGTCTGTAGATGAAAAGAAAGTAAACAGATATCAGTGTATTTCTGGAAATAAAACAAACATGTTTTCTGGTGAGTAAACTCTAGTACTTAAGTATAAACGTATAGTAGCTTAGATAATAACGTCGGAACAATCAGGCACAGAACATCCCTATTGCATACAACTGTTTTGTTTTCTTAATTACTTGCAACCTGGATAGTAGTGTCGAAAGTTGGTAGCCAGGCACGTAGCCATGTTATTATTATTTATTATTATTATTATTTCTGCTACTGCATGTAGGCTATCTTTATCTATTATATTCAAAGTATAAGCAATCAACCCTTGGAGTGAAATTTATTCGAGCTACATAGGCAAGTGTACTCTTATCCTTCAATGAGTCTTGTTACCTTGGAATAGTTGTAAAGCCATGAAAGCCTCTAAAAAGTAAACGAAACCCAATAAGGATTAAATAGATTGAAAAGAAACCCTTGTAATTAACAACAGCAATATTAACAACAAGAGCAAGCAATATCACTACCTGACGCTTAAAAATATAGTTGTCCATCAGTGGCATAGTAAAATGATATTAATCAAGTGAAGCCTTACACTGCTGTGTAATCTTTTATTTGCCTTAGCTTTCGATGGCCTCACTTGATTGACATCTACACATCTGTTACTTTATCATTTGAAATTCTGTTCGTTCCTAGAGCGCGCACTTTTGATGGTTGCCACCTTGAAATCTGAGCTACCCAACTTGGGATGTGCACTGATTAATTAAAATGATGTCAACTGGTAGCAGCCCTCTTTTCGTTCTATATGTTGTGAGGATATCATTTCTGTTATGAAAAACGAAAAGAAAAATGAAAATGAACCATGCATGTATTTTGTGCGTGGTCAACACCACAATTAATGGTTAAAACTAATCAATAATTAATTACTCAATTAGTCTGTCACCTGTGACTTCTCAGGAAAAAACCCAGTTGCATTATTGCAAAAAGACATGCCAATAGCACAGATGTAATGCTGTAGTCTGTAGATGAAAAGAAAGTAAACAGATATCAGTGTATTTCTGGAAATAAAACAAACATGTTTTCTGGTGAGTAAACTCTAGTACTTAAGTATAAACGTATAGTAGCTTAGATAATAACGTCGGAACAATCAGGCACAGAACATCCCTATTGCATACAACTGTTTTGTTTTCTTAATTACTTGCAACCTGGATAGTAGTGTCGAAAGTTGGTAGCCAGGCACGTAGCCATGTTATTATTATTTATTATTATTATTATTTCTGCTACTGCATGTAGGCTATCTTTATCTATTATATTCAAAGTATAAGCAATCAACCCTTGGAGTGAAATTTATTCGAGCTACATAGGCAAGTGTACTCTTATCCTTCAATGAGTCTTGTTACCTTGGAATAGTTGTAAAGCCATGAAAGCCTCTAAAAAGTAAACGAAACCCAATAAGGATTAAATAGATTGAAAAGAAACCCTTGTAATTAACAACAGCAATATTAACAACAAGAGCAAGCAATATCACTACCTGACGCTTAAAAATATAGTTGTCCATCAGTGGCATAGTAAAATGATATTAATCAAGTGAAGCCTTACACTGCTGTGTAATCTTTTATTTGCCTTAGCTTTCGATGGCCTCACTTGATTGACATCTACACATCTGTTACTTTATCATTTGAAATTCTGTTCGTTCCTAGAGCGCGCACTTTTGATGGTTGCCACCTTGAAATCTGAGCTACCCAACTTGGGATGTGCACTGATTAATTAAAATGATGTCAACTTATATCAATTGCTACGTCTACAGCAGAATGGATGCCGAGGTTACTTACCATTAGATACTTACTTACAACTCACCGGCAAAAACGTTCAAGGTACAAGCGCCGGATTATTCGTAAGATGGCATACGAAGTTACATTTGTTTAATGTCCCACGCTTTTACCCTTGTTAATGACTAGATTTATTGAAATAATTCTAGGTGGTTCTATTTGATGCCGCTCTAAATCTATTCTAAGTATACTTTTTAATCATAGTCCAAGTCTGCCTTACCGTCCAGACCAGTATTTTCTTCTAACATTGCTTTTAGAGATGGCTTTAACAATGAGATTATAGCTGTTACTAGCATTAACAGTACAACTGTCACCTACATAAAAGAACAACAAAGCCAAAAGCTTTAAAAATACTTTTACGGAAAAATACTTTTACGGAAAAATACTTTTACGGAAAAAATAATTTTACAAAAAGAGAGGGGAAAAATACAGCAAACAAACAAACGACATTTCACAATAACTTAGACCCCCTCCCGGTAACACGCACGAAATTTTACCGTTGCGTAAGAGTAGGGACAAAAGGGACTTTAAGATCTGCAAAATCTAGGACGGCGACGTCAATCGGAAGGGCAAATGATTTCTCTTTGGGGTTCTGTTTATTGGAGATTTCCTTTGTAAACATTGTCAGTAAAGTCAACTAATTTAGTGGGAAGACAGAATTTGAAGACGCGAAACCCCAAAGTGAAGTTGTTTACACTTCCGGTAGACGTCGCTGTCGCAGATTTTGCAAATCTTAAAGTCCCTAGTAGGTTTTGGTGGACGTCAATTACTGCTTTTTTCATAAACACGTGAACTCTGTAGATGCGATTTGCCTCTTGAAATTTGGTTTTTCACTGCCACCAGTCAAAAATATGAAAGGTACCTATTCACCATTTTCCATCAACGGTTCACTGGCATACTAAGCACTCAAGCGAGGCACCATGGTAGTTTCAATGGATTATTCAAATTTGAGCCTTGCAGTCTATTAATAGTTATTCAAATTGGTGGTCATATTTTTATTCAGTGTGTACTGGTTAGATAAAATTGAATCATATGCACACACACCTGGTAAACAAATATACAGGACACAACGAAAGATGACAGGAACTGGGTGGAGAATTTGAAGTCTGAAAATCAATTAATCAATCAATTAACCAGTAGGTCGAACAGTCCGTTAGTCCGTTAGTCCGTCAGTCAGCAGCTGTTACTTTACCTGGACGTGTGATGTATATCCAGTTCTTCAGTAGATTATACCAGGTGCTATTTTGGTTAGGTGGTCTGTAACAGATAAATGTATACATAACTAACGATAAAAACATCTCATTTTTTGTGATCAAACTGACAACCAACGGAAAGAGCGCGCATGTTGACGTCAGCTTTATCTGTTTGTCCTATTATTGATGATAAATATAACCAATCAGCGCCCGAGAAATTTGTAAGTTATTGTAAAAAACCGCATCTCTAAAGACATACCTTTTCCCTGCCTGGTGTAGTTGATTAGAGAACAGAAGGTTAACATGAGTTCTCTCTGTTTTGCCGGCCAGGTTAATGGTTGTCGCTTCTTCTTTCTAAAAGAGTTATTATCGTACGTTAGGCTAAGGTTCTGCAAATGAGCCGAACCTAATGACACAAGAGAACCCGCCTTACTGTCAATTGTGTTAATGCGTACAGCTCATGTGAAATTCGACATTTGACCTTATTTTAAACATATATGTAAAAGAACAGAACAAAAGTAGTTCAAAATCAAAATAGACCCAACAGACCTCCTTCAGACCACGTTCTTTGCTTACCACTATATTCATAACTACGCCAGTTCAAATCGCATTGGAAATTTGGCGTTCCTCTTCCGTCAACCAAATCATTCGAGTTAATTTTATATTAATTTTTTTTAAATTTCGATGTTGAGTGTATGACGTCACAGACTGCAAAAATAATCGTATAAATATCATACTTTCGTCCTGAATATCGAGAAAACACTTCATACAGTGATTATTGGACCTTTAAAGAGTATTCTTAGGAAGTTTCAGCTGAATCCAAGTTTGAGCAATTTTCGTCAGAGCAAATTTGTGAAAGTCCTTCAAAAAATGAACGAGTATTTTCGATTCTAGGATATTCAGATCATCAAAATCAAAAATAATAAAGCAGTAGAATAGCCCGTGATTCAAATTTCTATTTGAAGACTATTTTTTTCGAGTTTCCTTTCAAGCACTCCACTTAAAAATACATTCAGAACTAATAAATTCAGTTTGACTGAGTGCAGCGAAATACCAGATTTACAATGCCAATTGAACTGGCGCGTAGTTAAGAGCATAGTGGTAACGGTTGCGAATTATTAAATGGATACCAAGTCACGCAAAGTATTACAATTCCGGTTTATAACATGTGATTGTGAAATGGGTATCCTTAAAATGCACCTAACCCCTGCTACAATACTTTCAGTATTGATTCTACATGAAGTAAATAGATGGATAGCATCTTTAAGTTATAAGGGTTTATACTTCCAATATGTTAGTGACTGCGACGTCACCCTAGGCTTCATTAGATATAAAAAATTTGGACTGGTTCATACAAACAGTTTAAAAAAATAATGAGTGGTTATCCTCAAGGTTTCCACAATGTTTATTGTAAATCTGATGTCTCATAGTGGCTAGTGTTTAGTATTAGAAATTAAAACAAATACAGTCAAAAGCCTGGGGTGAAGTCACAGGCAGTAACATATTGCAAGTATATACCTTCATAACTTAAAGACACAACATTCAAATGAAGAGATATTTCAGGAACCATTCAACTGTTCACTTTATGTAGAATCAATAATGAAAGTATTGTATCGGGGGTTAGGTGCGCTCTAAACGTGGTTAGCTATGAAACCAAAATAAGAAATAAGAAATCCTGCATGAGCAAAAAAAAAAAAAAAAAAAAAACAGAGGAAAAGGGAAAAGAAAGTTAAGATAGCTCAACGTAGTTTTTTGGTCGCCCTTCACTTTTTGAATCCGCTTTACTTTAGCTTATTGAATCTAAATTTCATTTCATGAAAGTCTGAGGAAACTTCTGAGGTTATTTGTTGTTACTTGTGAGATCTATGTTTATTTGAATAAGTTCTCCGACTGTAATATCACACTATTCAAACAAAAAACTTACGTATTCAATGAATACACATTCTTCGACTTCATATTCGATGAAATTAGAGAGATAAAGTGCAATATTCACCACCAAATCACGGATTTTAGTGGAAAATATGAATCGCCCCCATACATCTCTTGTGACGACTTGCTGCTTTGTTTGCCCCCCTGACAATCCATAGATGCATTGCGCGAAACGCACGCAGGTTCAAATACTGGAAACTCTTCCATTCAGATTGATTGAGCTAAAGTAAGATTATGTAAAAGGGGAATTCAAAAAGAAAAGTGCGATCAAAGGCTATTTGGAGCCATCAAAATACACAACAAAATAAAAAGAAAGGAAATAACATCTAATTTTAAAGACAAATAAAATTGAAATACATATTAAAACTATAGCGATATTACTCTTACTTGCAGCACATATCGAAAACTTGGAAGGTCTTGAACATAAACTTTCTTGATTTCCTTAAACAACAGTACAGAGTAGCTTCCAACGAGAAATAATGTGCAGACGACCACAGGTAAATTGGTCAAGATTTTCTCATACAATATGTACTCGATGTTCTGTAAAATATTTAACAAAGTAACATTTACTGAATATTTCTTATCGTTTCAAACATGATATTTCGAATACACCGAAAAAAGCCTAAATGACGTGTGCAACTTCCAGAAACATCCGATGATATTATTGGCTGTGCGGTCCTCCAACCGGAAGCACTTGGATAACCTACTAGTGTGTAATTCAAAATTTTTAACCAGCTAATCAGATAACTCATCGATATAATAAGAGCGTGAGAACGTGATAATCTGATTGGCTAACACTGTTATCAGTTCAATCTCTGTCTAGTTTACTATTATCTTATTGGTTAGTTTTATTCAAGTGGTCCCGGTTAGTGTGTCCGCATAGTAAGCGATAGAACTGCGAATTAAATTTTCTAAATTCACTCGCCATTATGTTGGGGTCGCCTCAAACGCCTCTCTATCTGCAAAAATAGATGCTGAACATTTTAGGTTCCGACGAGGACCACAGTGTGAAATAAAGTTTTTTTCAATGTGGGTTACTGCTTCTAGATGATCGGCAAAAACGTTTTCCAAAAGGGCATCATCGTCATCATCATCATCATCATCACTATTTTGCAACATTGTGACAATTTATTGTCGTATATTTTTGAAGTACTTACCGCATTTTTCAATGCCTGTCCAATTTCTTTATCGGGAGTACAGCCAAAATACAGAATCAAATCTACTATAAATCTTGAGAGAGAAAAAGCAAAAGAAATCAGCCAAGTCAAGAGCTTACTTGGTGAGAAAAGAAAGCTAACATTTTTCGTGAAACTTCCTCACCAACAAGTTTTGCTAGCTTTAAAGGACAATGCAGAGTGCATTTCTTAAAGCAGTTTCACATAGTTTAAAAGCTTCAGTTGACAAATTAATTTTAACAGTCTCTGGCATATCCCTTACCTTACAAACGAGTAAATCAGCACCATCGTGTATCCAATGATCCTGTATTCAGCATTAAGACAAGCGAGGTATGGATAGTTGATGATGCCATATACCAGGGTCATTAGTATTCCCTGAAAAGCTAAATCACAACTATCAATTAAATGCAATGGAAACAAAGAAAACAAAAAGAAAAGCCTCACGCGGCACATCCACAAATTTCGTAACATTTTGATAAGCTTGCGAAAAAAAAAAAAGCTGTTTAGACTTCCATAAAGGACTTTGTAGGCGCTAAATAATTTGAAACACTATTGTTTCTAATACTGTAAGTAAATGCTATGATTTTTTCTGGACGTCCTTGAAATCCCCTGATGTCGATAAGCCTTGAAAAAGAAAAGCCTCACGCGGCACATCCACAAATTTCGTAACATTTTGATAAGCTTGCGGAAAAAAAAAAGCTGTTTAGACTTCCATAAAGGACTTTGTAGGCGCTAAATAATTTGAAACACTATTGTTTCTAATACTGTAAGTAAATGCTATGATTTTTTCTGGACGTCCTTGAAATCCCCTGATGTCGATAAGCCTTGTCAGACAAAATGAGTTGGTGAACAAAGTGAAAATCGTAATTGTCTCAGATATCTTTTTGGTCTGGTTCTGGAATTGTGTTCTAAGTTACCTCTTGATCTTCACACAATAACGATCACAAATCCAATCAGTTTAATATGAACCAGCCGTTACTGACCAAGATATGATACCTTTTGACCAAGGGGATACTTGCAGGTCTTTTGAAGCAGCAGATAAATTGAAAAACATGTTAAAGGAGGAAGCGGCAGTTGCGCCAAAGGCAAATGGTATGATGAATCTGTTCCTTTCATCGCCTAGAAAATCCACAGGGCTGTAGAACACCCACACACAAAGAACAAGTATCAAGTAAAGGAGGTCAAAACCAGTCTTAGTGCGCAAGATGAAAGTAAGAAGTAACAATCATTGTTTATCCTACCAAACCAGTTTCCCGCCATTTTAATCTAACTAACCATTCTCTTTCTGACTTCATTGTTTTCGGTCTTTCTTTGCTTAACGGCAACAATGATTGTCGCAAGACCAAAGAAATGCGGCTTATTCACCTATTGGGCACTCTTAGTCCCAACGGGATTAATGAACGCTTTATTTTCAACTAACCTTTCCTTTTGTCTTTTGATTGTTTGTTTTTGTTTCCTTGCCTACCTTGCTCTCATTGGTTTCTTTTGTCTTATTCTATCATATATACACTCCTTTCTACCACTTCTTTCTCTTTTACTCCGACGAAGGACTAGCGTCCGAAACGTCAGTAAGTTTTTTCATCTTTTTCACGGTGTATAATTTACCTTTTCATCATTACTGTCACATTATATGAGGTCAACTTCATCAGATTTATACAATTTATAAAATATTAACCAATTCAATAAAATATATTCTGATTTCCAATATGTGAGATGAGTCAAAAAAATATTAAAGAATGTTAAAAATAATAAAATGAACCAATTCAATAAATATATTCTGATTCCCAATAAGTGAGATGACTTCGTTTAATGTGTTGTTCTCAGGCTCTTCTATGCCAAGAGGGATTTCTCCAGAATTTATTGCTCTCTCCATAAAAATCAAAATGTAAATTGAGAGTTGTGTGTCGTAAATATATAAAGTAGTGGTAGTAAATGTGGACGGAACCTCACGAAAAAGCCCCGAACGGGGAAGGATGGTTATAAAACATAAAATAGAAATATTGTATGCAACTTACACAGGTAGTGCTGGACGTCCATTCCATAAATCAGGCTTCAGTTTAACTCTCTTCCTCATGAAGCTCAAAACAGCGATGATAAAAATCTTAAATGAAGGATGACAGATTCACAAAAAAAGTATCAATAACTGCTAGTAAAATGTTCTGTTCTGAAAGTCTAAGGCTACAGCTGTAGTCGAAATTGAAAGCACGGACCAACTCGATAAAAAGTTTTTAAAGCTACTAGTTGAAGTCACGTGACTATGTTCCATTACGTCAGCACCCATTTATCCATGAAGGTAGACAAACATATTGCGTTAATTTATCGGCCAGAAGGTCAGGATATAGGGAACATCCCTACCCGAGGTCTTGAAAACGTGGAGCGAAGCCGTTAAGCCGTGGTCAGTTTTTTTCAAGACCAAAACGACACAGTTTTTCTCTATCTTGACAGACTAAACACGGTAACGTAAACAAGATACTTACAGCTGGTGCCAAGCATCCAAGATCGTACTTATACTCATCAACAAGACAACTGAAAGACAACAAGATTACATCCAAAACTTAGTTCGCCATCAATTGTTAAAGCGCCATGAGTCACAAAATCCATTACAGTTTATTCTTCGCCACTGCTTTTACGACACATAAAAAGTTTGAAATAATTGAAAATAGGAAAATAAGAAGATAATAAGAAAGAAAAGAGGGAAAGAAGAACGCTACGTAGAGGAAAGAGCGAAGAGAACGGGGAAAAAAATAATACCGAACATATATTCCAACCCATTTTTATGCAATATATATAACACTCCTGCTCGTTTATTAAACAGTACACCTTTTGCTGTTCAGCAAAAGGAAATATGCATTCATTTGTGCCAATAGTTGTCGTATCCAGTCAACGCGTAATGTACTTTTATCAACACCACATTTAGCATCATGCGCTAGTCTCCCTCGCAGCGGTTTTTAGTGTCGGTCGTCACGCAACGCTCACGAGCGTTGCGTGACGACCGACACTAAAAACGGCTGCGAGCGAGACTAATTAGCGCGGATCAACTTTCAATAACGATATTTGAATATGCGTGTACATTCATGGGCATCAATGGACAATCACTAGCGCGTTTGTACAATCATATATTGCTTTTTTTTTCTCTTAAAGTTTATTTGAATCATGCAAATGTTTGTCGAACCACGTTAAAGAATGCTACATTGTAGCACGGTCATGATTTCTATTGTGTTTTCCTCTTGCATTATTTTAAATGAGTTTATTAATCATTCTTAAAAAACTCATAAGGAAACACAATAGAAATAAATCATGACCGTGAAGGAGGTTTTATATCTGATATAGATTCATCTTCATTTGCTTAAACTTTAACTTGGATTTTCTTGGGCAGATTCACTTCAATTTTGAAAATTTTAGTGAAACACAAAGGAATTAACCTAGACGTTTGATAAGCAATCTACAGTATGAGTGGCCGTGTTGTATCCGATATACAAACTGTCGGCTACGCCTCGAGTTTCTATATCGGATACAACACGGCCACTCATACTGTATATATATAACTTGGATTTTCTTGGGCAGATTCACTTCAATTTTGAAAATTTTAGTGAAACACAAAGGAACTAACCTAGACGTTTGATAAGCAATCTACAGTATGACCCCTGCGTCAGGACCATGGTCAGACCATGGTCAAACATGTTTAAAACATGTTAGAACATGGTCAAGCAAACATGGTTGACCATGGTTTGTCCATGATGTGACCATGGTTTGACCATGGTCAACCATGAACGTTAAATTGCACAAGTTTAACCATGGTCAACAATGGTCAGTTAGTGTCTTGCTATGTAAAACAACAACCATGGTTTGACCATGGTCAACCATGTTTAAAAGCAAAATCAATACCATGGTAGACCATGGTCAACCATGTTTAAAAGCAAAATCAATACCATGGTTTGACCATGGTCAACCATGTTTAAAAGCAAAATCAATACCATGGTTTGACCATGGTCAACCATGTTTAAAAGCAAAATCAATACCATGGTAGACCATGGTCAACCATGTTTGAAAGCAAAATCAATACCATGGTTTACCATGATCAACCATGTTTAAAAGCAAAATCAATACCATGGTAGACCATGGTCAAGCATGTTTGAAAGCAAAATCAACACCATTGTTTACCATGGTCAACCATGTTTAAAAGCAGCACCAAAACAAATGAGAAAACATATCACACATGTTTGCAAACATCACCCGTACAGCATGCTCAATCAAAACCTACATAAATATACAATATAAGGATGCAAATCATGCTGAGCAGTAGTATAATTCACTCATTAATAGAAGGAACAAAATAAATAAAACATTTATTGCCTTTTCAAACAAATATTTGCACTTTCTTTAATACAACAGAAAATAACTTGTATACAATCAGCATGTAAATGTTAGCCAAAATGTTTGTTTCTACACTAAAGCTACTATCATTAAATTTGGTTGGCCTGTTGCTCTAGTTCTTCCTGACAGCTTACTGTACTTTCTGTTCAATGCTTAATGCACATCTACAGTATGAGAGTATGTATGTTAAAGTATGGCAATGTTTAGAATTATTCCTATTTTGTCATATTATAATACACTCAATAAAATAACTGGATTAATGTTTGGTTGAAAGCAGTACAATTATTGATCCTTAATTAAATTTTTATGTTCTTACGTACACAGCAAATCTGTTTATGCATTTATAATGTACTAACTATAATTTTTTTTAAAGAAAATTGATCAAAGAAACAGATAAATGACTTTGCTTAAATATACTTTTTTCATACAGTTTTGTTGAGTATACTATAAATGAATAATTGCAAAACCTTCTCGAAAAATACATAATTTTATCACTAAATGAGAAATAAATCGTTATAAATAGAGAAGTTCAATTTGTAATAGCTTCTGCAAGACTTTTCCAAGTATGTACGTGGATTTTGATTCCCACTATTATTCCTTGTGTTTTTTTAGACTATTGAAATATTTTCTCGGCATTACTTCTTGTAACAGATCTTTCTTCATTCTTTTAAAAAATCAATGTGGAAAGAATATGAGTTAAGTGCACTTGCTAGCATTCTGGTTTTCTATATTAATCCCCAAATTATGAACTCAAAGAAAACGTATTAACGATTCAAGTCGTATTTCGAAACATAAAATTAATGTTGTTTCACACTTTCGAGAAGTTAGCCAGGCATTCGACTCCATTGACAAACCATATTACAATGCTTAAAGCCACGAAGAGCAAGATTCCAGCCAGTTAACTCCAAAGAATTTGAATAAAAAGTGAAAAGCAAAATAAGAGTATCAACGTTACATGCCTGATAGTGATTCAATCCATGTCCTCATGATCAGCCACCGATTTTGCAATCGAGGAAAGTAAAAATTGAACCCACTGTACGATATCAACCTCTTCCTGTGCAAATTCAGCTTCCAAAGCTCATAAAAACGTCTTTTGAACAGAGATTATACAGTATTTTCCTCTACAAAAAACTTTTAACAGTTGAATAACAACATTAGGCGCCAAAACACAGACTATGTGAGCCCGCGTACATACCGGCTATTCACCAGTCCACTCACGGTCACAGTACAGTGTCTTCGTGGAAAGAAAGACCTGCAAATGTGTAGAGATGGATTTGAAGATGTTATTTTAAATGCACTGGAAATAGTTTCAAGTAGTTTCAAATAGTTTCAAGGCAAAAGTCAAGGACAAAGCGCTATTTGTATTACATCTAACACAACCAATGTAGCGAATACCTTGGCAGATTATTTCTCAACTATGGCTAACAGCATAGGAGGTCCAAATGCTAATGCCCCGACTTCGCTAATCATCCAAGTATTAGAAGTATAGGACTTTCAAGCGAAGCTACCGGGAGTGAATTCCAATTTGAGACAGTAAACACCGATGAAGTTAAGTCTATCATTGAGAACTTGAACACGAGGAAAGCGTGTGGCAACGATGACATAACTCCTATGATGCTGAAAGTTTCTGCTAATGGAATAGCAGCACCGCTGACTAAACTCTATAATAAAAGCATACAGCAAGAAATATGGCCTGATTCATGGAAAAAAGGAACTTGGTGTCCTGTCTTCAAAAAGGATGATCCACTAGACAAGAAGAATTATCGCCCCATAACATTACTTAATACGGTAGACAAAATCTATGAGAGATTGCTGAGTAATCAAATCAACAACCGCTTTGAGTTTGAATTGGATCCATGTATATCTGCGTATCGCAAGAGGCATATTTGTGAAACTACGCTAATCCGACTAACTGAAGATTGGAGAATGGCGCTTGATAGAAAGGAATGTATAGGCTTATTGTCAACAGATATGACAAAAGCCTTTGATTCTCTTCATCCATCTCTGATGCTCAACAAATTGAAAGCTTACAAGTTCTCTGATAGAACATTGGAATTAATAAAATCCTACTTTCAAAATAGAATGAACAGAGTCAAACTGCAAGATAGCTTCAGTGAGTGGAAAGCATCTACCAGGGGCTGTCCTCAGGGATCTTCGTTTGGTCCTCTGTTATGGAATTTATTTCAAAATAGCCTGCGTAGCGGCCCTCTGGTAGGGAGTTTTGGGCGAGAGGAGAAGGGAGAGGGGACCCAGTCTCCCTCCCCTTTCCTGTTTCCCTCCCCAGTCCCCTCTCCCTTCTCCTCTCGCACAAAACTCCCTACCAGAGGGCCGCTACGCAGGCTAATTTCAAAATGACATGGCATATGTGGTTAAAACAGCCAATCTTTCTATCTATGCAGATGATCACCAAATATATACCTCAGGAAATTCTATTGATATTATACAAAAGACACTAAATGAAGAAGGACAAACTATATCTAAATGGTATAATGAGAACTTATTGCAAGGAAACTATGATAAGTATAAAGCCATGCTAATTGGGGATAAAACTAACATAACACTAAATATAGATGGGATTGGTATTAATTCAATCAGGGAACTGAAGTTACTAGGTGTCACTCTAGATGTACTTTCAAGATTAAGAAATTTAATACCTACAAAAACCAAGCTATTACTATATTTATCGGTTATTTTACCTCATTTAACTTATTGTCATGTTGTTTGGCATTTTGAGAAGGCTACAGACAGTAAGAAATTAGAGCGTGTTCAAGAAAGGGCATTAAGAGTAGTCTTTAATGACAAAAATGCAAATTATGATGAATTACTTAAACGGGCAAAATTGCCAACTCTCCTTAATAGGCGGCTACAAGACATTTCGGTGCTAATGTATAAAGTGAAGAACAAATATGTTCCAGATTACATAGTTAATATTTTCCAGAGTCAAACAAACACTTATAATTTACGTAATTCAGATTTTTATATTCCAAGTTTTAATACAGTTAGATATGGGAAGCATTCGATAAGATATTTAGGACCATTTTTATGGAGTAAAATTAGTAAGGAGTTACGGAATAAACCTAGCATTAACATTTCGTACTGCTATAAGAGCAGTTGATTTCTCAGGATTGCTGGATGGATCCTGCCGGTGCATAGCATGCTCAACCTAGATTTTGGTAGAGCAAGCTGTACACTTGGTAGCATGTTTTTTTTTTTTTCATTTGTCCGGTAATCTATCGAGAGACCAAATGTTCTAAAATGTTTAACATAACATATAATTTTTTATATATTTAGTCTTACCAAATCCTCAACATAACACATTTTTATATATTTTAGTGCATTTTTGTATATATATATTTTATTTTATTTTATTTTATTTTATTTAGTATTTATTAAGTCCTTGTAATTCATCTATTGTTTCTTTATAGTGTCCCCAATTAGCTTACTATTTTAGCTAAATAACTTGACACTCTTAATATAGTTTATCTATCTATCTATCTTCATCAGTGAGTAACAGTAACAGGAAATAAATAAGTATATTTTTCAATAATGTATTGTGTGGAAGTTTATTCGAAATGCACTAGTAAGCTAAAATATGGATTTCAAAAACGAATAGTTTTTAAATGATGTAACTTTTAAAAGGCCTCACATACATACTTACAAGTATAATGGTGTTAGTCTCCTGTTAGTTTCTAAGGAAAAAGTTTGCATTTTTGCTAGCAAATGGGTAGAGAGTTATGATAACTCAGATATTCTGGCTGACCATGGTTGACTGTGTACGATGGTCATCATTAGCATTTTTGACCATGGTTGATAGTGTAACATGAAAATTGATTCTTAGGTTTAAATGTTCCTTATATATGGACTGTGTGATGATCACCATTATTAACACTTTGACCATGGTTGACTGTGTACCATGGTCAACATTATTAACACTTTGACCATGGTTGACTGTGTACCATGGTCATCATTATTAACACTTTGACCATGGTTGACAGTGTAACATGGTCATAACAATGAATACAAATTAAACATTTAAAATATTTAAACATTGATTTTAGCCTTTGTTCTCTATATTTCCTTATATTTAAATCACTTTATGTCTTTTTTTGGGTAAAATCAAACAAAATGTTGTTTGACCATGGTTGACTGTGTGCCATGGTCATCATTAATATACTTTGACTGTGGTTGACTGTGTAACATGTTCATGACAAAAATGCAATTTAAATTAATCTAGAATACTTAAAAACTTGCTTTTAGCTTTTGTTTCTTATATTTTCCCATATTTATATCAATTTATGTCTTTTTTTGGTAAATCAAACAAAATGTCTTTTGACTATGGTTGACAGTGTGCCATGGTCATTCTAACGCAGGGGGAGTGGCCGTGTTGTATCCGATATACAAACTGTCGGCTACGCCTCGAGTTTGTATATCGGATTCAACACGGCCACTCATACTGTATATATTACATAGACTATCTTAAATCAAGCTCCATCTAGAACAGCTTCTTACGGTAGCGTCCACACAAATACAGCCCACACCAATACATCTCCACCTGAACGAGCAACATGTCTGTTTTATAAATTATATAGACGCCATAATCAAGGCCTTTTGGAGAAGCTAAAGTTACTACTTACATCATGCTTAGTATTTTAGAGTCTTGAAGTCTGGCGGTTAAGACTTTTTATCCGCTGCTCTTTGCTCGTACTTTTGAAAATAAACATGCAACATGTATTCAGTTTTAAAAATTAAAAAAGTCAACATTGCACGAATACAAATAATAATATTGCTAAACATGTATTAAAGGAAAATATAAACTTTGCTGACACTACTTACTCAGGACGGCGAGCGTTTTCTTAGAATAAGTGTCAATACTTAGAATTCATGCTTGAATGAGAGCATGACTGATTGTTCATTTTATTCCTTACATTGGCCACGTCATACTTAAGCACACAATCTCGTACCCAGAGCCCACATTCCTCTTGGTCAGTACTGAGAAACGAGAGGCTCTGGCTTAGACATTGCATGCCATGCATTGTTGGAAAACGACATCGAAATATGTGATTCCTGTGTGTTGCTGTAACGAAGAGAATGCTTTCCTTTAAGCTCCCGGCCCCCTTAAGGTGTTATCCCTGTAGTTCTAAAAGAGTTGCGGGCTCTGCAATTATTTTCACTACTAAACAGTGTTGCGTTTAGTCGGGGAGCCAAATCCCATAAAGTGCTCTAAAAAAAGAGTTGGCTCAACTGACGTTACAGACAAAAACTGACTACGAATTCTGATAGACTGAAGACTGTAGATTATCGCTAGGTAGTTAGTACAATCGAATTGTGGTGACAGTTTTGAGTTAAGGCCATGTTTTTGATGGACACCGGAAGTAGACATGAAAACGAGGCAAAACTAAAAATGAGCGCAGTAATGTGAAAATCTTGGCAAAAAAAATTCCAGTATTAAACTGAAAAGCTTCTAATAATAACACTCTAGAACCAGTTTTATTTTAAAATAACTCATTAAGATATTTTAATTTAAAAAAATGTTGTTCTTTTGTTTAATTGCGTGTTATTTAGAGGTATTTATTTTTATGTGAAATAAAAATAAGTGGGTGACTTTTCTCTAGTGGGAGAAAAATAAAGAGAAAAATTAAGAAAATATTTGTTAATGCTATAAATTCAATAATTAGTTTATGATTCCAATACGACTTATGATGTCAGAGCTACGCCAATAGTATGTGCAGCCTCGCTTTCGTTTCGCGCTATATTTCGAAAGTGGCGGCTTTGTGTCTCGACTTATTAATGCCTCTCCTGGCTTTTTAATATCGCCTGTTTTCCTTTCCGGTTTTACCTTTTTTGACAAAAACATGAATTGCAGATAATGTAATTTAATTTTAAGAATGTGATTGCATTGAGATAATGACGATTTGAATATTTGAATGGAAGAAATCCGCGAAAAAAGGTAAGCTGAAAGATTAATTAATGTTAATGAATCGTTTTTATTATTATTATTATTATTTCTCTCTCTCTCTCTCTCTCTCTCTCTCTCTCTCTCTCTCTCTCTCTCTCTCTTTTTCCTCTTTGTTTTTTCTTCTTTTTATTTCGTCGATTCGCCTTTTTCTTTTAAATACCGAAAGTGAATTGTATTGTTTTTTTTAAATAATATTTTGTCAACTTCGCTCCGTAACTAGGATAAATTAGAAGTTGCCAAAATGACGGCAAAGCTTGCTTACAACTTTTGGTCGATGTAAGATTTAAAGATTAAAAACCTTGCTCTGCGTTTTGATAACCGTGGTAATTCCTATCTAATTATCTTCATCTAACATCTCTACTTATACTAACCTCGTAAAATGATATGTCTACATAATTTGAAATGAAAAAAATTACTTAAGCTTATCTAAGATAATTTTTTTCTTTAGAAATCAACAAAAAATTACAAGATTTCAAGCTGTCTTTCTAGAACAAAATCGGTGAGTGTCGAGGAACTAAATATGCATTCCAAAGGATTGAAGTATAATTTTTTTAATGGGTAAAGAATGTTGAATAAAGACGAAAAAAATTATTGTAAATAAACTGCGATCACTCCAACGCCAAGCCAGTGGTAACCATGGAAACTTGGTATAAATAGTACAACTTGGTATAAATAGAACAACTGTAAAACCAAGCTTAATCCATATATCTATCTGAACTTTTTTTAAATGAAAAGTACAGTACATTGTCTTACAAAGTTAGGTATATTTGGTTTTTAGCTGTCTGACCCACTGAGTGAAAGAAAACTTCCTTCTTAACTTTATTTTTTTGATGTTGATCTTACCTGTAACGTTCGAAGGCAAAGGCTCAAATTGTTTTTCAACAAAGTCTTTTCCGCCAAACTATTCAAATAGTCGTTCTTTCGTAGTCACATTACCTCAGATGGCTCTCCACTATTAGACCACTCTTTTGAGGTGACCTCAAATTCTCCTTATTCTTTGCAGAAAAGCCGTTTTTTGAGTACTTCTTTTTCACTGAGACCATGCAAAGTGCACATTTAGGAAAGTGACAGCATTTCCCGCTTTCTGTCTTGATTATGCACGTTTTCTTTCTGTTAGCCGACTTTAAAAAAAACTTAACTGTTAAACAAACGTCAGAACTGCTTGGTTGTTTTGTTTTTTCCTGCCAGCCTTTGTTTGCAGCGAACTGATTTTTCATGACAGACAACTCCGTTGATGAGGAATTCTAAGTCTATTCGAGTAGCCACAAAAATTCTGTTTTTCGATAGTTTGCACAGTCTATTTCCCGCTTTTCAACAACAAGACTAAATGGTTATCCTTTCTTGAGAAGTAATCTGCATATTTCAAGAGTTCACTTTCAGCTAAAGATATCTTGAAGATAAAAATCCATAGCAAACTTCAGTCGCTCTTCACGCTTCAAAATTATTTTCACTACTAAACAGTGTTGCGTTATGCATGTCACACTATTTGTCGAATTGCCCAAACATCACTGTACACGGCTAAAGAAATAAATCCCAGATAAATGTATTTCACTCAGAAAATATTCATTTATTCGCCAAAATAAGAAGCAAGGGGTTGCTACAAATTCCATTACAAATATCAATCAGTTTTTCTATTTTCGAGTCTTTAATCACGGATTGTTTCTTGAAACCAATTATCCATTTGTATACCGAGACGACGTTCTTGTGTCTCATAGCAATCAACTCGTAACAAAATGCTTTGTTATCGTCAACTAACATGGTAGTCTCCCTCGCAGCCGTTTTTTAGTGTTGCGTGACGACCGACACTAAATTCTTTATTAGAATGTTGAAAACCTGATGCTGAATTTTGTCGGGAATATAACGCCATAGTATGACTACTAACATGGAGACTGTGACATAACAAACAAGGAATTTATGGCATGTGGTGGCCATCGGATAAGTCTTAACCTGCATACACGTTTATGTTCATGCATGAAGCTTTATGTTTCTTCTGCGATCATAGCCGCTACTTTTAAAATCTCTGTTAATATTTGTCTTTCACAAGATGAATATCATTGAAGATTTTATAGAAGTACTTTTGGTTTTGTTGATGCTGAGTTTGACCTTTTGTGACTCAGGTAAGTAAAAACTAAGTACTAAGAATAGTATTTGCCCGGAAGTAATGATAGCTTAACAGTTTTAAATTCCATCTCAGAACATGTCCTTTATATCTTTACTGCCAACTAAAAATACTAGTTAATGCCATTTTATGTCATTTTTTACTTTAGTTAGTTAGTACTCAATTTTCTTTGGCTGCAATAACTCTAATTTCACCAAAGTTTTTAAGTGTGAAATTTAATAACAAATAGAAATATAAGCAGCTAGGTGAGAAATGTTAGAAAGGATTTATTATATATAATTATAAAAAGGTTTATAATAAAAATATGTAGTGTAAATAACTATAAATAATAATATACTATTAGTATCAAAATTTTATGAAGCAAAAGTAAAACAAAGCTCTCGCTGTTTATAGTAGCTTATCCAAATCCAATCTCGTACCTAGAGCCCTTATTTCTTACTGCGCATGCTCGACGAAATAATTGGGCTCTGGAAAACTCCAAACCGGAAGACCCAGATTCTGGGTTTCTCGCACATGCGCATTATGACAGACTAGGTAAATTAAAAATGGCGGACGATGTTCAACGAGGATGTGAATTTGCCCTTACATACATACATACTTTATTACTTCATCCCTTTACAGGGCTTTTCAGAAGCATTGACAAATAAAGAATACAATATGATATAAAAGTTAAATATAAATACAAGTATAAGTATAAATCAAATAAGTATAATAAATCTGATGTATACTATATATACGCCTGCCCTCAAAAGGACCGCGACAAGAAACACACGTACATAAACACACGTGCCGCTGTAGCACCTTTGGGGACAAGGTGCTGACTATAGAAAATAACAATAGCATATGTGCACATGCACGTACACCTCGAATCGAACCCCTTCGAAAATAGAAGTACATACAAGTTACATTATCATATATAATAAGAAAGGTAATATAAATATATCTAAATATGCAAATGAATTCTAAAAACCTAAACTATAAGCATCATAATTCAAAAATTCTAATTATTGTAATCATAATTATCGTTGGTAAAATTTAATTATAAAGAAATTCCTTTAAAAGCTTTTTTCGCATTGCATTCTTAAAAGAATGCACACTTTCACAAAGTTTAAGCCTATCGCTTAAATCGTTCCAAAGCTTAACACCTTGATAATAAAAGGAACGTTGACCTGTGGTTGTCTTAAGGAGCGGAATATTTAACATCTGAGAACTCCTAGTTTGACGGCTAGAGATGCTAGATCTTTTGACAAACTTGTCAGCTAAGTAACCTGGGGCCATTCCGTTCATACACTTAAAAACTAAGGTAGCTTTCCTAAGATATAGTTGCTTTCTAACTGGCAACCATCTAAGTTCTTTTAGCATAGGTGAGATGTGGTCGTACTTTTTGGCCCCTGAAACAATCCTACAAGCGAAATTTTGCACTGCTTGAATCTTATTGAGGTTAGATTCTGTCGTATTACTCCAGACTGACGAGCAATAAAAAAGTTTACTAAAGACTAGAGCATTAATTAAGATGATCAGTGTTTGTCTATCAAAACAATGTTTCACTCTATTAATTTGTCCCAAGCGTGCCATACAAGATGACGCTGTATGTGTTATATGTTCGTTAAATGTCAAGTTGCTGTCCAGAAATACACCAAGGTCTTTTGCTGCTTGAGATGGAGTTAGCGGCTTTGCCATGAGAGACACTTGGAAATTGTCTACTTTTGCAAGCATCTGGCGGCTCCCAAATAAGAGTAATTTAGTTTTATTAGGGTTCAGCAAGAGTTGGTTTTCTAGGCACCAATCTTGGATTCTCTGTAAATCGCCGATGATCTTCGTCGAGGTGTCAGATTGATCTTTTGGACAAAAGGAGATCATTAACTTAGTATCATCTACGTAGTTCTGTGTAAGACAGACTTGTGGTATTGAAGGTAGGTCGTTGATAAAGATGTTAAATAATAGGCCACCGAGAATACTTACTTGAGGCACTCCGTATTCTACTCCTAATGGTTTGGAAAGAGACGTGTTGATTCGTACAGCTTGGTAGCGATTTGACAAATAACTGATCATCCAAGTTATTACAGTAGGTGAGGCTCCGACATGTTGTAATTTTAGTAGTAATCTCTGGTGGTTTATTGAATCGAAAGCCTTGCTCATGTCTAACAGGACGACTGCAGTCAGTTTTTTGTTATCAATAGACTGAAGGATGTTATCTGTAGTGTATAATACAGAGGTTTCGGTTGAATGATATTCTCTGCATCCACTTTGACTGCAAGACATCCCATTATTTGTTTGTATGTATGCTGTAAGCTGGTCATAGGCAACTCTTTCACAGATCTTGGACAGTACAGGTAATAATGAAATGGGCCTATTATTCACAGGCAATTCATGATTACCCTCTTTATGAATGGGAAGTACTTCGGCGATTTTCCATTTGTTGGGGAAAACACTTGTCTCGAAGGAGGAATTTATTAGGGCTGTAACAGCTGGCAGAATAGCTGGTAGGCTGTCCTTGATAACCCGTATAGGTATAGGCCCGTATAGGCCCTTGGAAAAATGAGGTTTTGAAGATAGTTTTCAGTAAAATTAACTCCAAAAATATTTATTGGATGGACATCAATACAATTCCCATTAAGGAACCGGCAAAACTTTGAAAAATCCGGCGCTACAGGCTTTTTTGGTGTAATTTATTCGAGACGCTATCTTGTTATTTTCCCTAGTACTGTAATTTTTACTTCCGGTGTCTTCCTTTGTTCTCGAGAACCAATCACAGCACAGGAAATATTGGAGTTTTCAAGAGCCCAATTATTTTGTCGAGCATGCGCAGTAAGAAATAAGGGCTCTGGGTACGAGATTGATCCAAATCAACAAAAAAATGTTTCATTTACAGCGAAAATCGTTGCGTCGCGACCCGCCGATCTGCTTCGTTTTGGTCTTTTCCGAACCGTCAATCATCTTGTGTTTAATTGATGATTATGATTTTTATAGCGCCCATTCTATGTGGGTATATTCAAATGCGCTTTACATGGAATTGTGAATGACAGATTTTTTTATTTTATACAATTTACAAACATGAAAGATGGTTAGTGTGAAGTGGAGGCACTGAGGATGGTCACTGCCAGGGTTTCTTTTTACGTCCTCAGTGGTTCTTTTATGTCCCCCATTTTACTGTAGGTTAGGAAGGGCTGGGAGACAGGGCCTACGGTTTAAAGTCCTTGTCCGAGAAGATTTGAAGGTCTAACCATTTGCAGATATTATTACAAAGGCAACAACTTCTCCTCAGTTATTTTAAGACCCTGAGTGTTGGTCCGGCCGAGGCTTGAACCACGACCTCCCGCACAACAGACCGCCGCTTTTTCTAACTGAGCTAACCGGGTGGCATAATCAAACGAGTCTACGAGCAC
Source organism: Actinia equina (assembly GCA_011057435.1). Taxonomy (NCBI): domain Eukaryota; kingdom Metazoa; phylum Cnidaria; class Anthozoa; order Actiniaria; family Actiniidae; genus Actinia; species Actinia equina. Next base: position 29,016 of record WHPX01000851.1, read on the forward strand.
GATCGCTTAGACTCTTTCACAGTCTCTCACTCGGCCGTTCCGTCTCCACGCTTAGAGACTGTAATGGTGCACTGACCAAAAGGGGGTCACCTTCATGGGTCCCGAAAACTTGGAACCGGCGTGCTTTGGGAACCAAAATACTCGTGCACAGTCTATCTCGTTTCAATACTTTTTAGAAGGTGGCGTAAACGAGAGAGACTGTGCACGAGTATTTTGGTTCCCAAAGCACGCCGGGTCAACTTGGGCTGGGCTAATGCTAATAGAGCGTTTTCACTCACGTGACGAAGGCAGCCATAAACAATAGAAACGTTCTGCACATTATTTGCATAAAAATAGAGATCAATTCCCAGAGGATAGAAAATGAATTCTTTTAGTAACCATAATGGCCGCTGTGAGGTCACGTGAAAACACTATATAAAGCACGATCCTCGATCAATCAGAGCGCACGTTATTTCTAAGCTATATAGATATTCCACGGAACAAGTCAACGGCTTGCACGATAAATCGTGGCGCGTGACAGTGCTTTCATAAAGGTTGCATAATGCACCATTCACGAAAACGCACATATGCGCGCCAGTCAAAAAAAAGTGTCATATGTATGTCATTAATGTAGTTTATAATGCAAAGCTGAATTTGTTTAATTTTGGTAGTTAAGTGTCATGCTGATTCTTATTTATTGTTTTACTATCATTTATTCCTCAGCAACCAATCATAAGCCATATATTCCTGATGATACCAGCATTATTATTAAAGTACAAGAAGACACTGCAGTCGGTGAGTATCAATTGCCTCAAGTGCTCATATTTGATCCACAAGTCCATCATTAATATTATTATAGTACACTCAACAAAATTACTCCATGATGATTGGTCGAGAGGAGTACAATTTTAGCGTTAATTGTACTCTGTAGAAGTACCGAATTAAGTCGCTATGGCAACACGACCAAAACAATGTCAAAATAATTATTTTCTATCCTTTTGTGCTTAAAAAACATATAACTAACATTTGAAAGCCGTAAGAACTAATATTTTTTATGCATGTCAGTTGCGCGATGGACTGAAAATGGCCGCCAAATGGACAAAGATGAACGACGTCGCTTCGCATTTTTTTTACTAAAATGTTGTTGAGTGAACTATAAACAAAAAATCGCACGATCTTCTCGTACAATTTGGAATTAATAGACACTTTTAATGTTTTGAAAGTTCTTTAATTGCACTCGCAAAGGCTCGTGCAAATACGAGAACTTTCAAAACATTACTCGTGTCTATTAATTTCCAAATTGTACTCGAGATCGTGCGATTTCCTATGCTAATACAAAACTGACTCTGTGTGTTGTTGTATAGGAACGTCTATTCGTAATATAACAGCAGTGGATCACGAAGGACAAAACATAACATTTGGTCTGGATGATGTTGGTAAAACAGTGTTCGACATACGCAATTTTAATAAAAGTGTAGGTGAACTGACCTTGAAAGTACCGCTTAATAGAGAAGTAAGTATCGGCATTTTCGATTTTTCTCAACCTTCACCTTAATACTATTAATTCTGTTTACAAAGGCATATATTCTACTTGATAATTGTTGTTCTTTGCTATTGCTTTTTAGTCGGTTAGCACTTACGATTTCCGCGTGACAGTGACGGATGGTGGAGAGGAGAGAAAGGTAAGTAGCAAATTCGTGATGACTTGAGGTATAGGGGGCATTGTACGACGACAACATTTCCTTACATCGGAACTGTCTATATATAATCATACCAAATGGTTTTCAGGCTGCCTTTAATGGTTTGATCTTTTTTATTGGCTTCCCCGCTTGAACGTCCCGAATCCGGCTTCTCTCTGGATCGGCCTTCACAACAATTTTTCAAAAACAACAATGACAGCAACCACAACAACAAACGAACAACAACACAACAACTGTGCAGTAGTACCATTTTTGCGCTATTTTGACGAGGGAAGCACTTTTTTTTTGTTAAAACAAAGCTTTTTTTGGACTACCATTGCAGTAAACAGAACAATATGGCACTATTGGACGACATTTCAAACTTTTTGGACCGACTTCACTCGATCATTTGCCAGACTTACTTGCTTTATTTTAACATCAGGTATCAAAGGAGTTCATTCTTAACGTTTTGGACGTGAACGACAACAAACCAATCTTCGTTACACAGCCATATTGGAAATCGATACCTGAGGTAACGTGACGTTGACGTTATTTTTTCACCCTAGTCTTGTCTCATGGTCGAGAAATACTTTATATCTTTTAGAATACTACTACTGGTACGGAACTTCTGAAAATCGAAGCGACAGACAGCGATCTAGGTTCTAATCAAGTTGTCACATACAGATTTAGTAACGATTCCAACTCTGCTCAGGTGAGATTATGATACAAAGAGGCTCTCTTACTCCATACTAACTTTGTCCTTTACAGTTAAGCACTGATTTATTTTCGTTTGTCATCGTTAGACCAGCTCAATCCACTATTGTTGTTACTCCCTAATGTTATTTGGTTATATATGAGACAAAAATCGCCACCCGGTAAACAAATTTCAAGGGACAGTTTATTATTTGTGATGGCAGTGGGAAAGGGTTGAAATATTAGTAAACTCTAATAATACCGACCTCTCCAATCTATAAGCAAGGCTGAAATGATTGGAAGCCCCCTGTCCACATTTCGAATTTTTTAAAACATGCAAAGATGTCTCTAAGCCCAAACCGAATGCTCCTCCTACATTAGCACGGATGTCTAAAACGTTACTAACCGCGATCTATCACCCCTCGAATAATAATTAAAGACGTTTGCTTAAAGAGGACAGTAGTATACAAATTTTTGCTAACTCAGTTTTTTTGTCATTTTGCTTGCACTCCCCAGGACAATCCACTTGTTACCTTGTGGAAGGTTAGCACTGCTTGTACTATTAAAGGAACTGTAAAGTATAAAAACTATGATAAATATGTGTTGCAAAGTCTTCAGAAGCAACTGTGGAAATCCCTAACACCATTCATCGTTCTTATCATCATCATTCATCGTTCTTATGCTACCACTTAAACAAATTAATTGATTAAAATTAATTAATTAATTAAAATTGCTCCTAAATTCAGTAAATACTTCCGTTTGTTACATTAACAGACTTCAAAATTTGCTATTGATAATTTACTTGGAACAATCACTCTTGTGGCACCTTTGGATTACGAAACAACTACGAGGTACTTGTTACCTGTTGTGGCAGAGGTAAGGCTTTGAGGTATATCAACCTTCTATCAATTGTCATCATCATTATCATCCCTGGATAACATCGTTACCTTTGATAACATCAGATCATCATCGTCACTGATTATCATCAACATATATATTGATATGTTACTCATAATGTAATATCACATTCATCAAAGGACCGCTAAGACCACATTATCATCGCGGCAGGGCCATAGTTAATTTGTTAATTTTTTTATTGGATGAATTAGTGCAAGAGACGTTATTGATGATTCATTATTTTTTCTCCTCAGGATGGAGGTAATCCCAAGCAAGAGAGTCAGACCACTGTTGTTATTGACGTAACTGATATCAGTGACAACCCACCAAAGTTTGAACAATCTGTCTATTTGAAGGAAATCGAAGAAAACATCCCTGTGGTAAGAATTATTTAGACGAAAACAAAATAACCTGCCAGCCAAATAAACAATTTTTTAGATGGGCATACAGGCAGACGGGCAGACGGGCAGACGGGCAGACGGGCAGAAATATAGACAGAAAGATGGACAAGGACATTGGAAATCACTATTGTGCACACTGAAGTTTTTGAAATGTGATGAGTAACCTCCTCACTTTCCCTATCCAACCCACAAGCTGTATTTGAAAAAAAAAACCCACAAATTTGGAATGCATTATTATGCAGGGAACAACCGTGCTGAAAGTTGTCGCAAGAGATGGTGATGCTGGTATTAACAACCCAATGAAATACCAGATATACTCAGGTATTACTGATATTTGACACAATTTCGTATCTACCAATGTTTTGATGACTTAATCATAAGCATTTAAGCATTATATAAAGAATACTGACTGATGCAAAGGTGTCTCCAATATTGAGTGGAGCAGCAAGTCGTCCCACTTCAACCCTCTTGTTGACAAGTTTTTTAATCTGCTCCACAGGAACTTGTATCCATACATTAATGCTAATGAGTAAGAGGGAGGGATGATGTACTAGTTCTATGTTATCGGTCAGCTTTCTTATTGGACTGTAATCTTTTGTTCTTTGATATTTTCTAAGGTAATAACGGTACGTTTGGTATTAGCAGCAGTACTGGTGTCATTACGGTCAGCAATACAATCGACGCCGAGAAGACACAAAGCTACGAACTTCACATTCGAGTAAGATATCCATCTTGTAAAATATATTTAGTCCACAGTAGTTAGGTCCACAGATGATAGGCTAGCTTAAAGTGCCTATGAACCCTAACTTAAAATATATTTAGTCCACAGTAGTTAGGTCCACAGATGATAGGCTAGCTTAAAGTGCCTATGAACCCTAACTTAAAATTTATTTAGTCCACAGTAGTTAGGTCCACAGATGATAGGCTTGCTTAAAGTGCCTATGAACCCTAACTTAATGTTTTCAGCATTGGTTCTACATGAAGTTAAAAATTAAATAGTTAAATATTTTATATGATTTGAGTGATGCATCTTGGAGATATTAAGGTTTATCCTTCCAGTATGCTAATCCCTCCGCCATTTCTATGAGCAGCGATTTTTAATTTATGTGTGACGTCATATGCGCAACTGGCATTACTTTTATCCAAGCTAACTCTACAGCATTCTCGGTAAGAAGGCATGGCTTGGTTTAAGGTTTGTTTTTAAAATCAAAATAGTCGAAATTTATTTGCAATTACACATTGTGAATAGCCGAGAATTTTGAAGGGTGACGCGTATGACGTCACTTCCTTCGAATCACTAATAACTGCCAGGAACGCAATCGCTTAATGGTGGACCTAAACGGCCAAACTTTACCAGCTAAATACAACATCTTCCCATGGCCAGTCTCGTATCGAAAAAGAATTTGGACAGCAAACTAAATTACATATCTAGTTTTATATGGTACAATTTCCAGGGATGGTGCGATTTTCGTAAGACTAGCACTTTAAATAAAAAATAATTAATTAATTAACTTTATTTATAGAAGATAACCCTTGACAGTAATTCAACTGATAAACTTGTGGTCCTCTGTTAACTTCTCTAGTTAATTAGCGACGGGACCCCCATTTGCTTGATCATTTGCAGATGTAGTTACAAAGATAGCACCTTCTCCTCAGTTATTTTAAGACCCTGAGTGCTGGTCCTCCCGCACAACAGACTGACACTCTTACCAACTGAGTCTTTTCCCTTCAGCTTCTCTTAGTTACTGTTGTTGCTGTTAGTCATATCATGTCCATGAGGATCTTTTTCTTCAATAAAATACATTTCTCTTCTTCAGGCTTCTGAAGTTCCCAATCCAAACTCCAACGCTACAGTGTCAGTACTAATAACTGTGATAGATAAGAACGATAATCCTCCTATCTTCTCACAAGATAGCTTTTCAATTTCGTTACGAGAGGATCGGGCCAAACCTGGACAAATCGTTACGGACCAGTTAATCGTCAGAGATGCCGACAAAAACGTAAGGCCTGATTAGCGAGATCAACTTGTCAACTCACCCTTAAAGTTTAACCTGGGATCAAGTTTTTGTTGAGAAATTTGTGAGAAACAATCCTAACTCAAGTGTATAATGGTGACGTTGTCTGGCCATGCATCTTGGTGCTGCTGATCAAATTGTGTTGGGCTATGACAGTGATGATGATGTGGATTACGGTAATTATAGCGATTGCTGTGATGCTGGTGCATGATAATGGAAATGATGATGCGGTGGTGATGATAAATAAGGATAATAATGAAGTGTGGATAGCTAAGATTGTCATTATTATTGTGCTTCTGTTTGTCTATATTGGTGATTCATGGTAATGATAATGATATTTCAGCCTAAATTTCGGCTCTTCGCGTATCACGTGACTGGAGGAGATAGCGACAAGTTTCGTATCGACCCATCGAGTGGCGAGGTCCGTATAAACAGTACACTGGACTACGAGACACAAGTCAATTATATCTTTACCGTAAGTAAAACCCTATCGGTGGTGCAACAACAAATGACGTTCACTGACTTGGACCAAGGCTCTCAACCTTGGTGGGCAACGTGTTAACTGGGATTTGTCTTTACTTTTATACATATGATCTTAAAATTGATCACTGAAACTGGATAGACGAAAAGCCAACAAGTCATTTATCTAAAATACGATCATCCCCGAGACAAGAAATTTGGAAAAAAGGATCGGCATGAATATTTCTTGTTAATCTTCATTGTCTCACGTGACCCATACATCCATACACCCTGATTATATAAAAGCTTTCACTTATCCTTTTGTAGTTTGCGTTAACAATTTTTCTTTCGATAGATCGTCGTAACAGAGACAGAAACAGACGAGAAGTACAGTGATAATGCTACTTTTCACCTGACTCTCATCAATGATAACGACAACAAACCTATCTTTTCTAATTCTTTATATAATTACACATTTGACGAAGAGGTCCCCCCAGGGAAAGAGATTGCTGTTATAACGGTGAGTAGGAAAATCTTTCTGTTATCTAGAAATAGTGTAGAGGCATTAATTAGTATACAGCTATTTCGAAAACGGTTGATGAAGGCTTTGTTGCATATTGCATACTACACCCGATCTACACTATAGACGATGTAAATACAATCAGCGAAGAGAATCAAAACAATATGAATTTTTTCCATTTTCTTTGGCATAAATTTATTTTTTGCTAACATTATCGTTTTACATATGTGAATATTATCAACTCCAAGTTTAGTAAGTAACATGCAACATGCGGCATGCGGCATGCGGCATGTAGAAATATGCAATATGCAACAAAACTTTCGCCCAACCTTGTTTGAAAAAATTGTGTGTATAAAGATGGTGTTGATAAATGGTAATCAATTGCTATTGCCAAACTAAAAGAGCGATGAAGGGACAATATTAGACGTTTAGAAAAATAGGAATACTTTACATAAAGGCTTTCCAAATCAATGACGCTTTATTTTCTTTTGCATTTGACAGACATCTAACATGTTTATATTTTAACTAGGCAACTGATGCGGATCTTGGTTCATTTGGCCAAGTCACTTACGAGCTGAGTGGCAGTCAGTCTTCATTGTAAGTTTACCTTAGTTTTCAAAGCTTCTGTTAGTAAAGACACGTATTTATAGCTCGATTCAATTATGTTTTCACTTTGATTATATTTTAGTTTTGCTGTCGATCGTAATACTGGTAACATCACAGCACTAAAAACCCTTGACTATGAAGAAGTCCACAGCTACCAGTTTTATGTGATCGCTAGTGATGGTGGTGGAATATTCAAGGAAAAAGCAACTGCTACAATAAATGTTGCTTTAAGGGATGTCATTGACAGCGACCCAGTCTTCACTACAGCTCCATATGAATGTAAGATCAGAGATCTTAGTGTGATGGTTGTTGAGGTATGTAATCGTCGCGAAATGTGCAACATGGAAACAATTTAAGAACATCAATGCAATTCTGTCCTAAACATCCATATGCTGCTCTACAGAATATCACGGTTGGGACTCTTATTGCTATAGTCAACGCTACAGACAAGGACGAAGGAAACAACGCGTACATTGAGTACTTTATCATTAGTGGTAACGAAGATGGCACATTTGCACTGAATAAAACAAGCGGCGAGTTAATTACAGCCAGAGAACTCCACCATGAAACTACTGCTTCATACAAGGTACGACCTTCCAATGGTATATCCAAAGTATAGTACATAAATATATGACAATACTCAGAGTTCATATCCACTAGCAACTAGCTTAGGTATACCCATTATTATGGTACTTGGTACGCTAGACTCCGAGAGGTTAATAAAATTCTTATTATTGCTATGTCTGCAACTAGCATTCAGATCATGGACGTCATGAAGGAAGTGATATAAAGGTCAAGGCAAAGGAGGGTCCAAGGTTATTAAATTTGCAATTGTTACTTGTTTTTGTTCTTATTTGTCATGAGCAGCTCGTTATCCAAGCTAAACATGTAAGGAGTAACATAAAGTTGATCTGTCCAAAGATTATTATTTATACTGTGTCAGTTAGAAAGCTGCTTTTTACAAAGGTAATTCCCCTTACAATGGAATTGCAAATTTTACAATAAATTACAAATTTCTCGCGCGCTGATTGGATATTTTTTATCATCAACAAGAGGACAGACAGATAAAGCTGACTCAACGAGCGCGCGCTCTTTCCATTGGTTGTTTTGATCGCTAAAAAATGAGAGGTTTTTTGTTATTGTAAAAAACAAATTGACATCAGATTTTTGTGTGTCTGTCCTCTTATTGACAGTAAATTTCGCCATCACATTGTCAAAGTAGTATGCGGATCCACTAGGCTACACCTCGTGAATCCACATTACTTTGACAATGTGATGGTGCAATTTATTGTCAATAATAGGACAGATACATAAAAAACTGATGCTAATTTGTTATCGTATGAATCTTCCAGTTATCATTTACCCCATAAACTATCAAAAAAGAAATTAAGTTAGTCAATACCCTAGAGTACTGAAGTTTTGTATTTGTTTGTTTGTTAACATTTCAGGTCTTTACGTCCTTCCCATCTCAAAAAAACACAGACAAATCCCTTGATTCAGAAACTTGGTTACTTTTAATCGCAGTTGGTGTTTTAGTCTTCATTATTGTTATCATCGTGGCAGGTGGTATCTATTACATCAGGCGTATCACCCAGCGGTAAGATATTAAAATATGTCACTGCTTAACTTCATGATAACACGCTTATAAGCTAAACAGCCTTGGTTTGCCATATACTGCTAAGCATTCGTTATGTCTTTCTGTCTTCGTGCCTTAATTCCTTAGTGCATGCCAATGACCGACAGTATTCTCCTGAAATCTCATACATAGACAGTTGATTTGCAAGGGAAGCACGTGGGATTTCGCTCGAAAGCTCCCGCCAATTGATAGTAAGCCTTTTGGAGAACTATCTACAGTTGCAAGGGGCTTTCCTGTCATGATTCCACCATGGAATAGCAAACGGACTGAATTTCTCTCCCATTTATGACTTTTTTATGCTCTAAGGATAATATGTTTGTAGTTACGTTTACGACAAATATAGAACAATATAAACAAAAATAGTTATTTTATTTCTACAAGGTGGAAATATATATCCCGTTGCTTCCTTTTTTCCCCCAGAAGACAGTCGTTGAGACAAACGGTGGATCAGCCAGATGGCGGTGTAAGTATATTGACTGATTACTTTCTCGCAGTTTTTAGCTTCGGAACAATTTAAATTTTAAACCACAAACAATGGAACGCCATACCTCTCTTAGTTGATTTGATTGGTCGATTCTTGAGGTGAAACCACATGACTCAATAGCCGATCTAACGAGAAAAGATAAAGATGAATTGTTTTTTATCGTCAACCAACATGGAGGCTATGATGTTACTTGCACCCCAAGAATAGCCATTGTGCACAAGCGTGAATCTCTAGCACAAAGCATGATGGGAAACAGAGTACTTCACAAATTAGTACAAGGAAATCAACAGAATTATCAGAAAAAATACTGTTATTGTCGTCTGTCGAAATACTAACAGTTTCATAGAAAATGTCGAGACAAAATTGTCAGAGGGATTTTTAGATGACCTGAAAACCGCAAGAACTCGATTTCCCATCATGCTTTGTGCCAGAGATTCGTGCTCTTGCAAATTGGCTATTGACCTATTTTAGAGCTAAAACTTATTAGTTTGTCACAAACAATTCCATTTGATTCACTGCATACAAGACACTGGATATTATTGGAAGAAACAACAGGTCACTTATTGACTTGACTTGGCATTATTTAAATGATTGTCAATTTCCAGTAAATCACTTTATTATTACTATTTTTTCTCCTATTCATTTATTTGATGAATCAGTTGTTGTATTTTTATCCTTTAAACAGAGAAAAAGCGTTTCTGAAGAAGCGTTTCAAATGCAGAATTTTGCATTTTATTCTGGAAATTTACCTGAAATTGAAGAGCGAACTGTTCCGCCAACTCCTAACTCAGGATGTGAGCCACAATATGCTGATCTAAATCCATCCACTATTTCGTCATCGACTTTTTATCACAGTCTCTCAACATCGACACAAAATGTCTCTGATATTCAGTTAAACGAGACCAACCCTTTATCTGCTAAACCCCTCAACTATGAAAACCTCCAGAATAATAATGCTCCTCGAGAATACGAAAAAAGGATTCATTTGAATGATAAGTTCACATCGTCCGCTAGTGAATACGAGTTTGTAGCCTAACAACTGCATACCAAAACAAGATGACTAATGAAGCATCGTAAAAAGTAACCTATTCCACATACTACCATTCATGCTCAGTTGATATAAGAGATAGGATGAAATATTAACCAGCGGCTTAAGCCGGATTAGGGGTGCTGTCAACTACGACCCACGTGGAACCATGGGTGGGTGGGTGGGCCGTCAGTCCAGCTCGTTCCGCTGGCAAAACTAAGCAAGAATGAGCGTATTTACTCGAAGCGCTTTTATAGCCAATCCGTAGCGTTATTCACGTGCACATAAATATGCAGTAGTGCTAATGATCGATTATTTTGAGTTATTTCATTTTCGCATATCCTTAGGAGTATTTAGAATAGATAGGATATTCTTGTGAATTGAAAGGTTTTTTTTTACCAACTTGGTTTTTTTACTTGGCTTAGGATGGATATCTTGATATATGAGGTTGCTCGTTGCAGGAGAATGGATTTCAAACGCTTTTATATAGAGGCCTTAGGCCCGATCCATACGTCGCGCTTTTCATGTGCCGTACCTAATAGTATCTATTTGGCACATGAAAGGCTAGACGTATGAATCAATTAAGTTGATTCATTGGCACTACTGGATTAGGTTAGACACGGTACTGAGCTCGACCGCGCCAGTCGAGCCGCACGGCAAAAGTTCGACACTGATTCAAACGTCGAGCTTCTGTTGGGCCGAATCAAATGCATACATTAAAATTAGGTGAGCCCGGACCTAAAAAGCAGCGGTATTTGAAAATTAGTATGCGCGATACGGTCTTGGAAGACCCAAGATGGCTGATGATATGTGCTCTTCTTGCTTTAAGGGCACGAAGTATTCTTGTTTGTCTTGCACTATGCCCTTCTGTTGTGAATGTACATTCTTCGAGAATGACGAAGATACACCTGGTTGGACAAGGGGGAGGTCGGTAGGGTACTGTCAGGTCTACTTTGAGGAGAAACGGAAATACAAACCTGAAGTTGAAAGGTAGTCTTTTTTGATCGTCCGCCATGTTCATTTCGATTTGAATTGTTTCAATTTACCGTAATTGCGCTTACTTATTTTACCACTTACTCATGCTCAGGGTATTTGGCTCAACACATTCAGATGCGATGTATGAACCAACGTCGATCCAATTGTAATTGTGTCGACGACCGACCAAAATGGGATATTAGGTTCGGCACATGAAAGCGCGACGTACGAATCGGGCCTTACAAAAAGCTATTTTAAATCTTGAATACTCTAGTCCAAACATATGCAAACCCAAGTGTAATAGACTGACTGGTTGAAATAACACAAAAAATGGTTATAACCAATCACAATGGTCGTTTCAACCATTTTTTATTGGTTGATAAAATAACCAATAATAAAATGGTTCTTATTACCAAATTTATTTTGGTTAAAATGACCTATATACTTATAACAACTGGTTGATAAAATAACCAATAATAAAATAGTTCTTATTAAAAATATGGGGTGCTTATATAGTGCATTTCACATGGTATCAATGCGTTTTACATTGCAGTGGAGGACTTTACGGGCTGCATATTAAGGCGCTATTAGCAGCCGTGCAGCTTACAAACAGCTTCGACGTGCTGCACTTTCTATCCATTTTTGAATGTAAATACGACTTCGAACAGCAAATATCATTCACAGGGGCAAGAATTAATAGTTAGCCAGATACTTACAGCTGGTGCCAAGCATCCAAGATCGTACTTATACTCATCAACAAGACAACTGAAAGACAACAAGATTACATCCAAAACTTAGTTCGCCATCAATTGTTAAAGCGCCATGAGTCACAAAATCCATTACAGTATATTCTTCGCCACTGCTTTTACGACACATAAAAGGATTGAAATAATTGAAAATAGGAAAATAAGAAGATAATAAGAAAGAAAAGAGGGAAAGAAGAACGCTACGTAGAGGAAAGAGCGAAGAGAACGGGGAAAAAAATAATACCGAACATATATTTCAACCCATTTTTATGCAATATATATAACACTCCTGCTCGTTTATTAAACAGTACACCTTTTGCTGTTCAGCAAAAGGAAATATGCATTCATTTGTGCCAATAGTTGTCGTATCCAGTCAACGCGTAATGTACTTTTATCAACACCACATTTAGCATCATGCGCTAGTCTCCCTCGCAGCGGTTTTTAGTGTCGGTCGTCACGCAACGATCACGAGCGTTGCGTGACGACCGACACTAAAAACCGCTGCAAGCGAGATTAGCGCGGATCAACTTTCAATAACGATATTTGAATATGCGTGTCAGTCATGGGCATCAATGGACAATCACTAGCGCGTTTGTACATTCATATATTGCTTTTTTTTCTCTTAAAGTTTATTTGAATCATGCAAATGTTTGTCGAACCACGTTAAAGAATGCTACATTGTCGCACGGTCATGATTTTGAAAATTTTAGTGAAACACAAAGGAACTAACCTAGACGTTTGATAAGTCGGCTACGCCTCGAGTTTGTATATCGGATTCAACACGGCCACTCATACTGTATATATTACACAGACTATCTTAAATCAAGCTCCATCTAGAACAGCTTCTTACGGTAGCGTCCACACAAATACAGCCCACACCAATACATCACCACCTGAACGAGCAACATATGTCTGTTTTATAACTTATATAGACGCCATAATCAAGGCCTTTTGGAGAAGCTAAAGTTACTACTTACACCATGCTTAGTATTTTAGAGTGTTGAAGTCTGGCGGTTAAGACTTTTTATCCGCTGCTCTTTGCTCGTACTTTTGACAATAAACATGCAACATGTATTCAGTTTTAAAAATTAAAAAAGTCAACATTGCACGAATACAAATAATAATATTGCTTACATGTATTAAAGGAAAATATAAACTTTGCTGACACTACTTACTCAGGACGGTGAACGTTTCCTTAGAATAAGTGTCAATACTTAGAATTCATGCTTGAATGAGAGCATGACCCCGTGATTGTTCATTTTATTCCTTACATTGGCCCACGTCATACTCTGCGTCATACTAAGCATACAATCTCGTACCCAGAGCCCACATTCCTCTTGCTCAGTACTGAGAAACGGGAGGCTCTGGCTTAGACATTGCATGCCATGCATTGTTGGAAAACGACATCGAAATATGTGATTCCTGTGTGTTGCTGTAACGAAGAGAATGCTTTCCTTTAAGCTCCCGGCCCCCTTAAGGTGTTATCCCTGTAGTTCTAAAAGAGTTGCGGGCTCTGCAATTATTTTCACTACTAAACAGTATTGCGTTATGCATGTCACACTATTTGTCGAATTGCCCAAACATCACTGTACACGGCTAAAGAAATAAATCCCAGATAAATGTATTTCACTCAGAAAATATTCATTTATTCGCCAAAATAAGAAGCAAGGGGTTGCTACAAATTCCATTACAAATATCAATCAGTTTTTCTATTTTCGGGTCTTTAATCACGGATTGTTTCTTGAAACCAATTATCCATTTGTACCGAGACGACGTTCTTGTGTCTCATAGCAATCAACTCGTAACAAGATGGTTTGTTATCGTCAACTAATATGGTAGTCTCCCTCGCAGCCGTTTTTAGTGTTGCGTGACGACCGACACTAAATTCTTTATTAGAACATAGTTAATTCCCCTCAATTAACTATGATTAGAATGTTGAAAACCTGATGCTGAATTTTGTCGGGAATATAACGCCATAGTATGACTACTAACATGGAGACTGTGACATAACAAACAAGGAATTTATGGCATGTGGTGGCCATCGGATAAGTCTTAACCTGTATACACGTTTATGTTCATGCATGAAGCTTTATGTTTCTTCTGCGATCATAGCCGCTACTTTTAAAATCTCTGTTAATATTTGTCTTTCACAAGATGAATATCATTGAAGATTTTATAGAGGTACTTTTGGTTTTGTTGATGCTGAGTTTGACCTTTTGTGACTCAGGTAAGTCAAAACTAAGTACTATGAATAGTATTTTCCCGGAAGTAATGATAGCTTAACAGTTTTAAATTCCATCTCAGAACATGTAATTTATATATTTACTGCCAGCTAAAAATACTAGTTAATGCCATGTTATGTCATTTTTTACTTTAGTTATTTAGTACTCAATTTTCTTTGGCTGCAAAACTCTAATTTCACCAAACTTTTTAATTGTGAAATTTAATAACAAATAGAAATATAAGCAGCTAGGTGAGAAATGTTAGAAAGGATTTATTATATATAATTATAAAAAGGTTTATAATAAAAATATGTAGTGTAAATAACTATAAATAATAATATACTATTATTATCAGAATTTTATGAAGCAAAAGTAAAACAAAGCTCTCGCTGTTTATAGGAGCTTATCCAAATCCAATCTCGTACCCAGAGCCCTTATTTCTTACTGCGCATGCTCGACGAAATAATTGGGCTCTGGAAAACTCCAAACCGGAAGACCCAGATTCTGGGTTTCTCGCACATGCGCATTATGACAGACTAGGTAAATTCAAAAAGCGAAAATCGTTGCGTCGCGACCCGCCGATCTGCTTCGTTTTGGTCTTTTCCGAGCCGTCAATCATCTTGTGTTTAATTGATGATTGATGATTATGATTTATATAGCGCCCTTTCTATGTGGATATATTCAAATGCGCTTTACATGGAGATATGAATGACAGATTGATTTTTTTATACAGTTTACAAACATGATAGATGGTTAGTGTGAAGTGGAGGCACTGAGGATGGTCACTGCCAGGGTTTCTTTTTACGTCCTCAGTGGTTCTTTTATGTCCCCCATTTTACTGTAGGTTAGGAAGGGCTGGGAGACAGGGCCTACGGTTTAAAGTCCTTGTCCGAGAAGACTTGAAGGTCTAACCATTTGCAGATATTATTACAAAGGCAGCACCTTCTCCTCAGTTATTTTAAGACCCTGAGTGTTGGTCCGGCCGAGGATGGAACCACGACCTCCCGCACAACAGTCCGCAGCTTTTTCCAACTGAGCTAACCGGGTGGCATAATCAAACGAGTCTACGAGCACGATCGCTTAGACTCTTCCACAGTCTCTCACTCGGCCGTTCCGTCTCCACGCTTAGAGACTGTAACGGTACACTGACCTAAAGGGGGTCACCCTCATGGGTCCTGAAAACTTGGAACCGGCGTGCTTTGGGAACCAAAATACTCGTGCACAGTCTTTCTCGTTTCAATACTTTTTAGAAGGCGGCGTAAACGAGAGAGACTGTGCACGAGTATTTTGGTTCCCAAAGCACGCCGGGTCAACTTGGGCAGGGCTAATACTAATAGAGCGTTTTCACTGACGTGACGAAGGCAGCCATAAACAATAGAAACGTTCTGCACATTATTTACATAAAAATAGAGTTCAATTCCCGGAGGATAGAAAATGAATTCTTTTAGTAACCATAATGGCCGCTGTGAGGTCACGTGAAAACACTATATAAAGCACGATCCTTGATCAATCAGAGCGCACGTTATTTCTAAGCTATATAGATATTCCACGGAACAAGTCAACGGCTTGCACGATAAATCGTGGCGCGTGACAGTGCTTTCATAAAGGTTGCATAATGCACCATTCACGAAAACGCACATATGCGCGCCAGTCATAAAAAAGTGTCATATGTATGTCATTAACGTAGTTTATAATGCAAAGCTGAATTTGTTTAATTTTGGTAGTTAAGTGTCATGCTGATTCTTATTTATTGTTTTACTATCATTTATTCCTCAGCAACCAATCATAAGCCATATATTCCTAAGATACCAGCATTATTATTAAAGTACTAGAAAACACTACAGTCGGTGAGTATCAATTGTTGCCTCAAGTGCTCATATTTGATCCACAAGTCCATCATTAATATTATTATAGTACACTCAACAAAATTACTCGATGATGATTGGTCTAAAGGAGTACAATTGTAGCGTTAATTGTACTCTGTAGAAGTACCGAATTAAGTCGCTATGGCAACACGACCAAAACAATGTCAAAACAATTATTTTCTATCCTTTTGTGCTTAAAAAACATATAAATAACATTTGAAAGCCGTGAGAACTAATATTTTTTATGCATGTCAGTTGCGCGATGGACTGAAAACGGCCGCCAAATGGACAAAGATGAACGGCGTCGCTTCGCATTTCTTACTAAAATGTTGTTGAGTGAACTATAAACAAAAAATCGCACGATCTTTTCGTACAATTTGGAATTAATAGACACTTTTAATGTTTTGAAAGTTCTTTAATTGCACTCGCAAAGGCTCGTGCAAATACGAGAACTTTCAAAACATTACTCGTGTCTATTAATTTCCAAATTGTACTCGAGATCGTGCGATTTCCTATGCTAATACAAAACTGACTTTGTGTGTTGTTGTTTAGGAACGTCTATTCGTAATATAACAGCAGTGGATCTCGAAGGACAATACATAACATTTGGTCTGGGTGATGTTGGTAAAACAGTGTTCGATATACGCAATTTTAATAAAAGTGTAGGTGAACTGACCTTGAAAGTACCGCTTAATAGAGAAGTAAGTATTGGAATTTTCGACTGATTTTTTTCACTGCTGATCTATTTCTATAAATGTGCTCTGACATGTATTTTTCCATATGTATAAGGTTATTCCGAGGTTGAGGAAAAACACTTGGTCGAGTTGACATGTGGGACTGATATTGTCCCCAAAAGCACTCCAATCTCAACTCGACCCACTTTTTTACTCAACCTCCACATTTACATAAGCATATATTCTATTTGATAATAAGCAATTATTGGATGAGGTTGAGCATGATATCGTAAATTATCAAAACCGAGGCTGTGTTATCTGCCGAAGGCCGAAGGCTGAAGCAGATAACACAGCTGAAGTGTCTTGATAGTTTACGATAATATTATGCGATAACCGAATTGAATAATTTCTTTATTATACATCTTGTATTCTGGAAAAAAATTAACATGATTTTTAAATTATAGAGACAAGAATTATGAACGCCGTGACGTCGCTTGAGAAACGCAAAATTCTTAATTCAGAAATATTTCGAGAATTCTTCATAAAATATATGAAAATAAGTTAAGGATTCCTTAAATAATTGTTTTTGTACATAATTCTGGAAATAAACACACATAATGAATAAAAACAAAGCTACCACAGAGTGACCTTGAATGAACTTGACATGATAAATGTATTATATGTAGGAAAACCCACAGATAATCATAGATAGTTCACATGATATCAGGGATTGGCTGAGGGCTCTCGACCAATCAGAATTGAGATACTTAGTAAAATGTTTGATAATTGTTGTTGTTTGCTATTGCTTTTAGTCGGTTAGCACTTACGATTTCCGCGTGACAGTGACGGATGGTGGAGAGGATAGAAAGGTAAGTAGCAAATTCGTGATGACTTGAGGTATAGGGGGCATTGTACGACGACAACATTTCCTTACATCGGGATTGTCTATATATAATCCGGCTGCTTCTAATGGTTTGTTCATTTCTTATTGGCTCCCCCGCTTGAACGTCTCAAATCCGGCTTCTGTCTAGATCGGCCTTCCCAACAATGACAGCAACCTCAACAACAAATGAACAACAACACAACAACTGTGCAGTAGTACCATTTTTGCGCTATTTTGACGAGGGAAGCACTAACAAAGCTTTTTTCGGACTACCATTGCAGTAAACAGAATAATATGGCGCTATTGGACGATATTTCAAACTCTTTGGACCGACGTCACTCTCGATCATTTGCCAGACTTACTTGCTTTATTTTAACATCAGGTATCAAAGGAGTTCATTCTTAACGTTTTGGACGTGAACGACAACAAACCAATCTTCGTTACACAGCCATATTGGAGATCAATACCTGAGGTAACGTGACGTTGACGTTATTTTTTCACCCTAGTCTTGTCTCATGGTCGAGAAATACTTTATATCTTTTAGAATACTACTAATGGTACGGAACTTCTGAAAATCGAAGCGACAGACAGCGATCTAGGTTCTAATCAAAATGTCACATACAGATTTAGTAACGATTCCAACTCTGCTCAGGTGAGATAATGATACAAAGAGGCTCTCTTACTCCATACTAACTTTGTCCTTTACAGTTAAACACTGTTTTGTTTCGTTTGTCATCGTTAGACCAGCTCAATCCACTAGTGTTATTACTATCTCATGTTATTATTTGGTTATATATAAGACAAACTTCGTGCCGTAAACAAATTTCAAGAGACAGTTTATTATTTGTGATGGCAGTGGGAAAGGGTTGAAATATTGATAAGCTCCATTTTAGATACGAACCTCTCCAATCTATAAGCAAGGCTGAAATGCTTGGAAGCCCCCTGTCCCCAATCCGATATTTTAGAACATCTAAAGACTCAAGGATGTCTAAAACGTTACTAACAGATCTATCACCCATCCAATAATAATTAAAGACGTTTGCTTAAGGTGACTGCCTACTTTTGAAAATTGATTTAAACTTTTTTTAAAACATCGATTTTCCGATTTGAAATTTAATGCTGATTCCAAATCTGGAAAGAAAAATTGGGTGTCCCGAGCTTGTTTTCGAGATAATCAGCATTTAATGGCAGCCTACGCACTAGCTTTTGGAGTAAAATCTGCGCCACCGGAAGTGATTAGGAAAAAAATAAGATCCATAAGATCAAAGTTATTTGCAGACTATATGATTGCACAAATGAAGGCTAGTCAATCATTCTACAATAATACGTGGATATTTTCAACAAAAAGACAAAAAGATAAATTGTTTTCTTATTGTTGTGGAACTGACGACAGAAAACGCCCTTTGCAACTCAACAACTTTACTTGAGACGTTGACTTCATTACAAACATGTCAGCACGAAATTCGATTCCTAAGGTGGTTACAATTTATTCCCCACCCGGGGAGGGTACTAATATCCTAGTCTCTTGGGGCTTCGTACCACTCGTCCTCCTTTCGTAACGTATTGGGCTGTAACACTTATATTTTGTAGTTTCGGTGCTCTTAAAAATCTCATAAAGTCGAACAAAAATCTCTATGAAAATCTATTTTTTCATGTGTTGCTGATTTAAACTTTTTCTAAGATGTTGATATAACATAGATTTTTGAGAGTTTTTTCGAATGAGCCATTAAAAAATATAGAGTCCCGTGCAAAATTTGAGGGTTTTGCCCTGTTGAAGCTCAAAACGCGTATGGTCCTTCAATAAAATAGTGTAGATTTTTCAGCGGTTTTTGAGCGCGCGCTCATCGTGGGCTCAATTCGAACGTTCAAAAGTAGGCAGCCACCTTAAAGAGGACAGTAGTATACAAATTTTTGCTAACTCAGTTCTTTTGTCATTTTGCTTGCACTCCCCAGGACAATCCACTTGTTACCTTGTGGAAGGTTAGCACTGCTTGTACTATTAAAGGAACTGTAAAGTATAAAAACTATGATAAATATGTGTTGCAAAGTCTTCAGAAGCAACTGTGGACATCCCTAACACCATTCATCGTTCTTATCATCATCATTCATCGTTCTTATGTTACCACTTAAACAAATTAATTGATTAAAATTAATTAATTAATTAAAATTGCTCCTAAATTCAGTAAATACTCATGGCTTCCGTTTGTTACATTAACAGACTTCAAAATTTGCTATTGATAATTTACTTGGAACAATCACTCTTGTGGCACCTTTGGATTACGAAACAACT
Source organism: Actinia equina (assembly GCA_011057435.1). Classification (NCBI taxonomy): domain Eukaryota; kingdom Metazoa; phylum Cnidaria; class Anthozoa; order Actiniaria; family Actiniidae; genus Actinia; species Actinia equina. The sequence goes on from WHPX01000851.1 coordinate 49,067, forward strand.
ACGAGGTACTTGTTACTTGTTGTGGCAGAGGTAAGGCTTTGAGGTATATCAACCTTCTATCAATTGTCATCATCATTATCATCCCTGGATAACATCGTTACCTTTGATAACATCAGATCATCATCGTCACTGATTGTCATCAACATGTATATTGATATGTTACTCATAATGTAATATCACATTCATCAAAGGACCGCTAAGACCTAAGACCGCGGCAGGGCCATAGTTAATTTGTTTATTTTTTTATTGGATGAATTAGTGCAAGAGACGTTATTGATGATTCATAATATTTTCTCGTCAGGATGGAGGTAATCCCAAGCAAGAGAGTCAGACCACTGTTGTTATTGACGTAACTGATATCAGTGACAACCCACCAAAGTTTGAACAATCTGTGTATTTGAAGGAAATCGAAGAAAACAGCCCTGTGGTAAGAATAATTTAGACGAAAACAAAAAAACCTGCCAGCCAAATAAACAATTTTTTAGATGGGCATACAGGCAGACGGGCAGACGGGCAGACGGGCAGACGGGCAGACGGGCAGACGGGCAGACGGGCAGACGGGCAGACGGGCAGACGGGCAGACGGGCAGACGGGCAGACGGGCAGACGGGCAGACGGGCAGACGGGCAGACGGGCAGAAATATAGGCAGAAAGATGGACAAGGACATTGGAAATCACTATTGTGCACACTGAAGTTTTTGAAATGTGATGAGTAACCTCCTCACTTTCCCTATCCAACCCACAAGCTGTATTTGAAAAAAAAAACACAAATTTGGAATGCATTATTATGCAGGGAACAACCGTGCTGAAAGTTGTCGCAAGAGATGGTGATGCTGGTATTAACAACCCAATGAAATACGAGATATACTCAGGTATTACTAATATTTGACACAATTTCGTATCTACCAATGTTTTGATGACTTAATCATAAGCATTTAAGCATTGTATAAAGAATACTGACTGATGCAAAGGTGTCTCCAATATTGAGTGGAGCAGCAAGTCGTCCCACTTCAACCCTCTTGTTGACAAGTTTTCTAATCTGCTCCACAGGAACTTGTATTCATACCTTAATGTTAATGAGTAAGAGGGAGGGATGATGTACTAGTTCTTTGTTATCGTTTAGCTTTCTTATTAGACTACTGTAATCTTTTGTTCTTTGATATTTTCTAAGGTAATGACGGTACGTTTGGTATTAGCAGCAGTACTGGTGTCATTACGGTCAGCAATACAATCGACGCCGAGAAGACACAAAGCTACGAACTTCACATTCGAGTAAGATATCCATCTTGTAAAATATATTTAGTCCACAGTAGTTAGGTCCACAGATGATAGGCTAGCTTAAAGTGCCTATGAACCCTAACGTAAAATATATTTAGTCCACAGTAGTTAGGTCCACAGATGATAGGCTTGCTTAAAGTGCCTATGAACCCTAACTTAATGTTTTCAGCATTGATTCTACATGAAGTTAAAAGTTAAATAGTTAAATATTTTTATATGATTTGAGTGATGCATTTTGGAGACATTAAGGTTTATTCTTCCAGTATGCTAATGAGTGTGATGTCATAGTACATAGTAGGCATTATTAAATATACGAAAGATTTACTGGGGTAGTAAAAAAAGCATGATTATCTTACTCAGGGTTAAAGATAGGCTTTTGCCAATTTGTTTCCTCATTGTAATCAGCGTTTTGATTCTAAAATGATGACAAATAAACCCAAATGCCTACTATGACATCACACTCATTAGCATACTGGAAGTATAAACCTTGATATCTCCAAGATGCATCACTCAAACCATATAAAAATATTTAACTTTTAACTTCATGTAGAATCAATGCTGAAAACATTGCGTTAGGGGTCATATGCACTTTAAGCTTTTTTTTACAGTTCCTTAGTTGCTGTTGTTGTCTTCGGTAGTGGATTTGCACAGCCATGTTACGGCAGCCATGACAGGAGACATACCTATAGAGTCATTTCCCCCTGATAAACGCAATTCTTTCTTTTGTAAATAAGAGTGTACCATATCCAATTGTTCCTACCTCCTGTCATGGCTGCCATCGCGTGATGGTGCAAAGTCTCTGTTTGTTAAATAAAAATAATAATTAATTAATTAACTTTATTTATATAGGATAACACTTGACAGTAATTCAACTGATAAACTGGTGGTACTCTGTTAACGTCTCTAGTTAATTAGGGACGGGACCCCCATTTGCTTGATCATCCGAGCCACGTGAAGGTCTAACCATTTGCAGATGTAGTTACAAAGATAGCACCTTCCCCTCAGTTATTTTAAGACGCTGAGTGTTGGTCCTCCCGCACAACAGACCGACGCTCTTACCAACTGAGTCTTTTCCCTTCAGCTTCTCTTAGTTACTGTTGTTGCTGTTGGTCATATCATGTCCATGAGGATCTTTTTCTTTAATAAAATCTTTTTCTCTTCTTCAGGCTTCTGAAGTTCCCAATCCAAATTCCAACGCTACAGTGTCAGTCCTAATAACTGTGATAGATAAGAACGATAATCCTCCTATCTTTTCACAAAATACCTATTCATTTTCATTACGAGAAGATCTGGCCAAATCTAATCGAATTGTTACTAACCAGTTGATCGTCAGAGATGCCGACAAAAACGTAAGAGCTGATTATCAATATCCACGTTGTCAACTCCTCACACTTCATTATTGTCTGGAAGTATGTTGGGCTTAATGAAGATGACAGAGATGGTGATGATGCCAGAATGCGACAATCTTGTTACTGCTGATGACGATGATGTTATGGTATGGTGAAGATAATGATCGAATGTTGATGATGATGATACTGCTACTGATGGTGGTGGTGGTGTTGTTGTTGATGATGATGATACTGCTACTGATGGTGGTGGTGGTAGTGTTGTTGATGATGATGATACTGCTACTGATGGTGGTGGTGGTAGTGTTGTTGATGATGATGATCATAATGATAATGATAATGATAGTGATAATCTGCATGGTGGTGGTGATGATGATGATGACCATGATGTGGGTGGGGCTGTAATGGTGATGATGGGGTTGGTAATGATAATGATAGCAATGATAATAGTTAATTGTGGCTGTGAAAATAAAGATAAATGATGTTTTGTGGTTAGCGAAAATGGTTATAATTATTCCTCCTGTTAATAATCTTTGTTATTGATACTTCGTAATAATGATCCCATCAAACACATTTTTATTTCAGCCTAACTTTCGGCGCTTCACATATCACGTTACTGGAGGAGATAGCGACAAGTTTCGTATCCGACCCATCGAGTGGCGAGGTCCGTATAAACAGTACACTGGACTACGAGACACAAGTCAATTATACCTTTACCGTAAGTAAAACCCTATCGGTGGTGCAACAACAAATGACGTTCACTGACTTGGACCAAGGCTCTCAACCTTGGTGGGCAACGTGTTAACTGGGATTTGTCTTTACTTTTATACATATGATCTTAAAATTGATCACTGAAACTGGATAGACGAAAAAGCCAACAAGTCATTTATCTAAAATCCGATCATCCCCGAGACAAGAAATTTGGAAAAAAGGATCGGCATGAATATTTCTTCTTAATCTTCATTGTCTCACGTGACCCATACGTCCATACACCCTGATTATATAAAAACTTTCACTTATCCTTGTAGTTTGCGTTAACAATTTTTCTTTCAATAGATCGTCGTAACAGAGACAGGAACAGACGAGAAGTACAGTGATAATGCTACTTTTCACTTGACTCTCATCAATGATAACTGACAACAAACCTATCTTTTCTAATTCTTTATATAATTACACATTTGACGAAGAGGTCCCCCCAGGGAAAGAGATTGCTGTTATAACGGTGAGCAGGAAAATCTTTCTGTTATCTAGAAATAGTGTAGAGGCATTAATTAGTATACAGCTATTTCGAAAACGGTTGATGAAGGCTTTGTTGCATGTTGCATACTACACCCGATCTACACTATAGATGATGTAAATACAATCAGCGAAGAGAATCAAAACAACATGAATTTTTTCCATTTTTTTCGGCATAATTTTGTCTTTGCCTACATTATCGTTTTACATATGTGAATATTATCAACTTCAAGTTTAGTAAGTAACATGCAACATGCAACATGCGGCATGTAGAAATATGCAATATGCAACAAAACTTTCGCCCAACCTTATTTGAAAAAATTGTGTGTATAAAGATGGTGTTGATAAATGGTAATCAATTTCAATTGCCAAACTAAAAGAGCGATGAAGGGACAATATTAGACGTTTAGGAAAATAGGAATACTTTACATAAAGGCTTTCCAAATCAATGACGTTGTATTTTCTTCTGCATTTGACAGACATCTAACATGTTTATATTTTAACTAGGCAACTGATGAGGATCGTGGTTCATTTGGCCAAGTCACTTACGAGCTGAGTGGCAGTCAGTCTTCATTGTAAGTTTACCTTAGTTTTCAAAGCTTCTGTTAGTAAAGACACGTATTTATAGCTCGATTCAATTATGTTTTCACTTTGATTATATTTTAGTTTTGCTGTCGATCGTAATACTGGTAACATCACAGCACTAAAAACCCTTGACTATGAAGAAGTCCACAGCTACCAGTTTTATGTGATCGCTAGTGATGGTGGTGGAATATATAAGGAAAAAGCAACTGCTACAATAAATGTTGCTTTACGGGATATCAATGACAACGACCCAGTCTTCACTGGAACGCCATACACAAGCAAGATCAAAGAAAATTTAGCCGCTGGAGTCCTTGCAGTTAAGGTATGCTCGTGCCACCTTACCGTCTTGGCTTGTGAGGTTGTTATTATTATTATTTATTTATTTTTTGAGATTTTGCCTGGAACCTGGTGCTGCACGGTAGGAACAGGGTCCCCTTCGAGGTACATTACAATTATTTCCAACCCCGTAAAATCCTCGTACCTATCCCACAATAAACCCATTAAGAAATCGTAGAGTTGCTGGGGTTACTTTTTGAGTTACAAACTAGCATTATACTCAGTGTGCCCGCGGCCAGCGAGTGCCTTTCTTCGTCGACAATATGCAAGTTTAACATACATTCTGCTCCTCTACCCCCATATAAGAGATAATTTACAGTGAGGAAGTAATATACTAGCTGGGTTTGGAAAACCATAACGCGGAATTTGATAACAAATTGTTAATAGCCTTTCTGTTAGATGATCGTAAAATCAGAAATATGGTATATCTCACACGATTCCCCATTTTCGAGTAATAATCATTTTAATAAAAACTATCATTGGCAATATGCTTTTCAGGACAGCTTTGATTTTTTATATCAGCTGTGCATTTTTTCTGCCTATCGTTACTTAAAATCTGATGTTTTTGTTGTTGCTGTTGTTTGTTTATTTGCGGTTCGCTATCATAAACAGGTGACCGTCAGCGACAAAGATAGCGAAGACAATGGAAGGGTAAGTCATAAGCCTTGTGATTTCTTTTTGGACTGTCTTCCCTATTGGACAAACACCAGTCTCGTGTAAAAAATAAAAAATAAAAAATCTATTTACTTGTACTCTTATCTGATTATTGATTTCTCGTAAATAATGTATTATAATGTGTATACAGTATCCCATTGCATGTTATTCTGTAATTTCTTTGTAAGTAGTTTTAATAACACCTTATAGTTATACTAGTTCATGTGTTTGTAAATCATCTATATAATAAACCTGAAGCGAGATGACGGTTTACCCCCGTCTCTAGACTATAATAGGTTTTAAAATTATTTCATATTAAAATTTTTGATTCCTTAGAGAATACAAGAACAATACTCATAATTAAAGAACAAAATCAGTGTGAAAAGGATTATGGTGTAGAGACGGGGGTAAAACGTCATCTCGCTTCAGGCTTATTGGTTATCTATGTATTGTTGTTCCCTATAGGTTTATTTAACAATAAAAAGTACCCCTAAATTAAAAGATGTTTCCCTTTCTGAAATTAAAAACAAACAAAAAATGTGGCATATAGAATCGTGTTGGATAGGATTACAGGGAGCACGAGAACAAGCTCCATTCTGTATACCTTCATTCATTCAATGTAAATACAGAATGTAGTGGTGTAGAACGTGTGGAGGGAACCTCACGGAAGAGCCCCCCATGGGGAGTGGTGGATGTAAAATATAAGTTAAGTTATAAGTGTAAAAATTACCCTTTTATCATTACTTATGGAATCACAGATTACAATGACTTGAGTATGTATCTGTTTCTCAGGTTTCCTTGAACATTACATCTGGTAACATCGATAACGCTTTTGGTATCAATGCAACTGGTTTTATCACGACAACCAAATCACTGGACAGAGAAGCCACAGCCTCGTATACGTTAACGGTACCAACTATATGAAACATTTAATAGAAAGGATATATAGTTACTATCTCATTCAGAGGCTCGTAAAAGAATCCGAGTCAACCTGACAAGATAACACACACACACACACATACACTTTTACACACACACATATACACACTTACACACACAACACACTAGCACACACTAACGCACACTTACACACACATAAACTTTTACACATACATACACACTTACACACACAACACACACTAGCACACACTAACGCACACTTACACACACATAAACTTTTACACACACATACACACTTATACACACAACACACACTAGCACACACAAACGCACACTTACACACACATACACACACATACACACTAACACACGCTTACACACACACACATTTACACACAAATCGATGAAACTTGGATTTGTCCCCGAGCTCCTGCATAAGCTAGTAACTATTCAATATCCTTTCTATCAATTCTATTTGCTATGCTATGAGATAATTATAATAAATATTTTTGTTAAAAATCATCATATATTGACTTGCATTTTTAAAGTGAGACATCAAAACGTCAGTCTTCTTTCTTTTCTTTTCTTTTTTCCTATCTTTCTTTGAAGATTCATTGTTTATTCAAAAGATATGCTTTTCTCTCCAGATCAATGCAAGTGATCATGGTATCCCTCCCAGAAGCGTAACTACAACAGTCGCCGTGGAAGTACTGGATGAAAATGATAACATTCCCTACATAAAAGAAGGAAGCTACATCGTGCTCAACATCAGTGAGGTAAACCATAACATTAAATAAAATAGAAAAAAAAATATTGAAAAACCGAAGCCTCCTTTACAGGAGTTTACCATATTCCTATATATTCAGAGCTTTCCCACTTAGCGGGGTAACTTTGCCACATCAGTCACAGCCTTTCGGCTCTCTCTTCGCCGAGAATAAGCAAGAGAAGATAACACAGCTGAAGACACCCATTCAGTTGTCGAATCTATGCACTCACTATACATTTACTTAAAGATACACGGGCAATACATCCACGAACATCAATCAAACACGTTGTAAGCATGTGTAAGGTCCTTTGCCAAATGAGGAAAATATTTGACATACAGCCGCACGTGCATCATTAACAACATTGATTAATGATAATGTGCAATTTGAAGGTTTACCTATAATACGTACATAACAAGTACTTTCTACTCTCCTATAGAGTGCTGGAGGTGGGACAATCCTGTTTGATTCTCTAACGGGCACCGATGATGATGCTGGTTCGAATGGACGCATAACGTACTCTATGTCTGGTGCAGACGGCCGATTCATATTAAATAGTGACACTGGTAGGCTCCAAATCTCTCCGACTGGTCTTGACCGTGAATTAAAAGTAGCTATGACCTGGTAGTAAATGTAATAGATGCAGGCTCACCACCACGACAGGTATGTCAAATGATTCGAATACTTCAACTTCAACGAATACTTCTACTCTTAATGTCATAGTATATATTTCAAATGAAGTTGATGGAATGTAAAAAAAATGGAATATAGCATTGCCAGAAAAAATAGAAAATTATACTTTCCTTGTAAGAAATACGAACAATTCCAGAATCTCTTTCTTATATTATAATAGGGAAAGAAAGAAAGCCCTTAGTCTTAGTGTGAGTGTTAGTATTATATGTAGTATAAGTATTGCAATTCAACAAATTTCTTAACTTAGAAAGCAAAAGACAGTAGTTCAACATTCTGGATGGGGTAGGTGCGAATGAAGGGGAGGATCGCACGAGGTGCACACTCATCCTTAGATGATCTGATATCTAATGCGTTATTGATGCTGAGCTTCTGCACCCCTTCTAAAAAAATCCTGGGTCAACCGCTGGGGGGTTTGGACTCTTGATTGCGGTTTATACATTCATGTCATATTACGGATCCATGGTTTATTATTATTACTATTTTTCTTTTAGAATTCCACCACAATACATGTGGAAGTACTGGACACCAATGACAACGCACCAGTAATTAACCCCAAACCATCAGAGGATTCCTCTGCTTACATAATAGAAATAAATGAAGGGCCGAGTACGTTAAACACAGTCATCATTCAGTTGAACTGCTACCGACCAAGACGAAGGCCTCAATAAGAAGATAATCTACTCGTTGACAGGAGACGAGCATGGCTTCTTCAGTCTGGATAATACAACGGTGAGAATTGTAGATTTAAAAAATTTCAGGTTCAGAGAAAACCACTTCAAACCAGTAAGTCCACCTAGTTAAGTTACATAGATCCTGCACCAAAGAAAGAATGTGCACGTGACTTGCATACGTTTATATGACATTTAATTCGGAAAACACAACGAAAATTGTGTACAAAACTTGCTTCCTGTGCTGTGTGCAGTCATAAAGCACTTGGGGATTGGCAGAACACTCGAGAAGTGTCGAGAAGCGTTTCTAACACTTCTCTCGTGTTCTGTCAATCCCCTCGTGCTTTATGACAGCACACAGCAGGCGCGCGCGTTTTCTATTCCTTCATTTAATTTCCACGTGCTTGTACTTTTTTTCGTTGTTTATTATGATAGATGTAAGCCCCCACGATAAGTTGATGCTTTTGGGGCAAACATTATGTTAAATATGTTCAAATTCTAAAAAATGGCATTGCTTATTGGTAGCCTCCAGAAGGGGATTTCTAGTTGTTTATGTAGGACTTTCTTCTGTACCTCTGGCTCAAATTATTTTAGATCTAGATCTATATAGTGTGATAATCGTTTGGCGATGGAAATCCTAGCTTAAATCATGGTTTTAAGGGATGATGAGCGATTGGATTGGTTCGTATGAACTCGTGAATATGGATCTAGATCTATATAGTGTGATAATCGTTTGGTGATGGAAATCCTAGCTTAAATCATGGTTTTAAGGGATGATGAGCGATTGGATTGGTTCGTATGAACTCGTGAATATGGTGGCAACTATTAATTCTTCAGCATCAATCAATACAAGTCGTACCCTGGGTGCAAGAGGCAATACAAGTCAATGAAGGGGAATGGCATTTCTTGAGGTGTCTCATAATATATAGGTATTCAACGATGCCTGATGGGTACATATTAGACTCGCTTATGTTGGGTTAAGATTATGGTCGTATCTCTACGTTTGTTCTTAAGCATATTAAACTTAATACTGTAAATGAATATATTTGAGATATTATACGGCTTTTTTAATAAAAAAACAAACATAATAAGTACTGGACTAAAACAAAAAGTTCAAAAGTTTCCATTAATTAATATATAAAGTGTGTTGCATAACACATATTTCTCATGTAAAAATCCTTGACTCGTCAATTTTTTCCTATTTTCTTCTTCTGCTATTTTTGCAATTCTAAAAAGGTCTTGCTTGTTGTCTGGCTTTTATTCATCTAAGAAATAGATATTATTCCATTTCTGGTATTTGACCTTTAAGTTGATTGTATAGTTTGGACTTTTACCCGGACTTTCAATAAACGGGTTTTCTGTTGCATAAGTCCCCTCCACACACTGCGCATGATATATGGAGAAAACTTATTTTCTACGAATTCTTATTTATACCAACTTGTGATTTTAATTTCCATTGCAGCTCTTGATATTTTCTAGCTTAAATTTTGGCGTCGTAGGAATAAACACGAGTAATATACGTTAAAGACTTTTTTCATGGAAATTGGTTAAATTCAACTTTGGCTCACCATCCTAGTTCCAGTGAGCATAGTATTTCTTCAGTTCAAATTGTAACACCCTTCATGACATCCATGCCTTTTTTACCAGTAAGTTAAGTATTCTTAAAGCGATACTCACGACATGCCGCCGGATAGAACCACATTTTTGTCAGCACTATTAAAGCGAAGCATCCCAGGACGACCACCACCACACTATACTCAAACAAAACCTCGTCTTTTGATAGCAGCCTTGATATATTGTACTCTTGAGAATGGACTGTTCATATCGTCTCTTTGCTCAGCCATCGGAATTTTTCAGTGTTCAACTAGTTCTTCTAAAAATACTTGAAAGATAGCTCGGATGCGTCTCGATCAATGTTTTGGTAAAGGTACTTGGACGTTGTTGTTGCCTCTCAAAAATCTCTATCTTATTAAAATAGACTTACTGTGGTGTTTCTTACTAAAATTAATCAACATCTGTTGTGTGATATCTTAGTTTCCTAATTATTTTCCGTGCTGAGCGACGAGTGTTTAAATCCAGATGCTGCAGCTCAACTCTTCCACCGATCCGCTTAAACTTATTCAAGAATCAAAGGTCAAGCAATAGTGTCTGGAAAAGTATCCCTGTCCAGACAATACCTGGCTTGTTAGTTTTTGGGTGATTGGGAAATCCTTTGTTTCCAGTAATATTTCTTTCAGATGGCCACTGTTCCAACGCAATTACAGGCAAATCCAATAGCTGGTCATGATAACATCAGTTATTCTGACATTGAAACCCTTGAAGTGTCTATTGTTTTAATTGGTGTCCACTGATAAATTGAAGAAATGCAGGACTTTACAATCTATTTTTAAAATTTACTAAAATGCATGTACAGACGGCAAGATTGTCGTGAAACCAGCTAGGTTGATAATAATGAGAGTCAGACTTTCTTTAGCATGTTATTATTATATTGATATATTTGGCAATAGAGACAGGTCGGTCTGTTATTGATTATTTTAAAAGGGGGTAGTGGGGGGGGGGGGGGGGGGGAGGGGTCGGGAGGGGAAGGGCGGGGTGGGGGTTACCTATTGCTTCCAGAGGCTCGCTCACTGCTTAAGGTCGTTACTTAGTTTGAGAAGTGCTGTAACAAGTAACGCTTGATTTAGAAGATCATGAACTGATGCTTGTTATTTGAATCAGGGAAAGTTGACTGTTGTCAAAGAGCTTGACCGAGAAGATGCACAAATGCCTAAAGATGCTTCTAATAATGGTCGATTCTTTCTGGACGTGACAGCAACTGACCAGGCACAACCTGTTTCAGCCAGGAGATCCGCGACTGTGAGGGTAAGATATTTGTCATTTACTGTTTACCCCCAATTTGTTCCATAAATTTAAAATGTATGAGTAAGAAAAAAGGTGGAAAACCAATGCCGTTTAATGGCATGAAAATGTTTGGAAAGACAGAACTCACTTCAAGTTTATGCATATTATAGAGAAGCCTGGTCTAATTTGGTTGACATAAGAAAATATTCAGATTCTTAGGAGAAAAGACTCTATTGTTGTGCCTCCTATAATGGCTACCGTCACGTGATGGTGCAAAACCTCTATTCTAATCAAAAGGATATTGATTTCATTTTAGGTAACTATTAAGGTAAAGGACATCAACGATAACTCGCCCGAATTCCAGGAACAAAGCTTTGAAGAGCATGTAAGCGAGGCTGCACGAACCGGAAGCAACGTGGTCCAAGTATCTGCGGTAGACAAGGACTTAGACTTCTCGGGAAAAGTTCTTTACAACATCACTAATGGGGATCCAATTGGTAAATAAACAAGGCGCCAAAAATGCTACGTATCCATTCACGTATTTTTGTAGACTGAATTAAATATATCAGTCTTTATCACCGTCGCATCACTTGCATGTTGAACACTTAGACAACCGTCTGCAAAGTAGACCTGACTAGGACTGTCTGTAATGAACGCACTAAAAATACATAAAAATTGAAGTTAAAAAGAAAGAAATTCAAAAGACAGTCACCTTTCCGAATGAGAGTCCCACAGTCCTCTACAACTCAGTCGGGTTCTTACCTATTTTTCATACATTAGAACTTGAAGCAGGTGCATTGCGAGCGCAACTGCAAAATGCTGAGCAACAAATGAGCTTCAATTTTTTGGATCAGTATTGCCAAAATTCCAAGGCACTCCCTAAAATATGAAGCATATATATGATAGTTTAAAAACAAATCTTATATTCACCAACTACTCTTTTTGTCGTCAGGTACGTTTAGCATTTCCAAAACTGGCTACATTTTCATCGCAAAGCCACTAGACGCAGAAGATGTTTTCCTGTACAATCTCACTGTGTTGGCCAAAGACGAAGGATCGCCTCCATTGAATTCTAAGGTCAATAGGAAACATTTATTCGGAAAATCCTAAGTAAATAAAGAGTTCTTTGATGAAAAACGTGCCCCACATATTGTATTATGATATTACCATGTATTCCTTGGCTTTATGCTTTTCTACTGCTAACAAACTCATAAACACTTTAAGCAGTGCTCCTTTTTATAGCTTTCATAATACTGTGAAGTTGTTAAGCTTATCAGCTTTACCAGTGTATCAATTGTGTTAGAATAAGACTTCGTGTTTTGCAGCATTTCTATTTTTGTGGATAATTTTCTTAAACCATATCATGCTTCCCAGGTCTTTGTAGTTATTCACGTGGATGACGTCAATGACAACGATCCAAAATTCAACCAATCAACGTACACCGCATCAGTAATAGAAAATTGTGCAACAGGAACATCGGTACTCGCTGTCTATGCCTCAGATAAAGATAAAGGATCGAATGGCAATGTCACATACAAGATCTCCAGTGGAAACCAGAATAACGCATTCCAGATCGATGTTGTCACAGGAGTTATTAGCACTGCTGCATCCATTGACAGGGAAGCCATTCAACGGTACATTCTGACTGTGCAGGCTGAGGATCAAGGGCAACCATCAAGCAGGAAGGTAGAGTGTCTTCTCTTTCTATGTCCAATAGTCCGCCTGAGACAACCATGATTGAAGGTGTATCTAAGGTGATTTGCAATTTTGATTGACAAGTCTTTTGTTAAAATGAGCAACATGAAAGCTATGCAAACCACCGATAATATCATCTTCAGTGGTGATAAGTAGTACCTCAAACTTATGAAAGACAAACTGAATGAAGTCATCCGCAAAACTAGCAATTGATAATTCTATTATATTTTTCCAACAGGATTTTGCAGAGGTTCAAATAAGGGTAGACGATGAGAACGATAACAGCCCACAATTCACAGGAAGTCCATTCTCAGCAAATATCAAGGAAAACTCGCCTCCAAGAACAACTCTTGCACTGGTTGGTTAAATATGATGTATTTTAGCATTATGTGAAAGAGACAGTTCGATTTGTGTCCAAACCTGCGAATAAACATTTTAATTAAAAAGATCATTTGAGGGAAATATGAGGACATGGCTGGGATATAATAATATCAAATAAAGGCAAAACGTCTTCATGCACATGCACTTTAATATGCCGATAGACGTTTCGCTGGTTAAGGCCTTTCTCAATAATTGGGGAGTCATTTAACACAGTGCTGCATTTATAATCTCCATTTAGAGCCCAAATGATATCATTTATAATACCGTTTGTTTGCAGACAAAAGAAATCCATGCAACAGATGCAGACATCGGCATATATGGGAAAATAACCTACAGTCTCGAAGGTTTGTGTTGGATTTTTCAGTTTTTATACGAGTACTTGTTCTTAGGTGATCACAAGTAAGGTCACTCACGTTTCATTTTTGGTCACAACTAAAACCGTGAGAAAGGAGAAAATGCTCCGATGAGGAAACATACTATATGAATGTATTCGGATATTATAAACGAAAAGAGCTAGAGACTCATCTCAGATGTTAGACCATCTACGAGACTATAGAATCTAAAAGCTTTTCAAACTTCCCCCCTCCACTGCTGACTATTGACCAGCCTGTGAGATATGCGAAAGTTTTCGCAGGGACAAAAATATGTGAGAAATATTTCATTCTTTATTATTTCTTATCCTCTTTTCATAATAAAAATGTTTCTCGTCATTACTACATTAGTTCGTTAAGTTGTGAAAGAAACTTTAATTTAGTCCTGACTATATTTGTTTCATTCTCTAGGTTTAGGCGCTGAACATTTCAACATCAACGTCAGCACTGGTATCATAACAAGCAACAGCAGTTCACTGGATCGAGAAAAAAATAATACTTTATTCGCTTGATGTCATAGCAACAGACGGTGGAAACAGAAACGCATCTGCTAAACTAGCAATCTCCGTAACAGATGTTAACGACGAGCCTCCTAGGTTTTCCCAAGCAATATACTATGCCAATATATCAGAGGATGCCAGTCAGGGAAGCTCAGTTACCATGGTGACAGCTACTGATTTGGACACAGGAATAAATGGTCAGATAATCTATACCTCTAATGGGGCTGATGGAAAATTCTATGTTAGCAGATCTACAGGTAAGTCAATAAAAGTTTTAGTACTTGGTTGTATATTCTTGTATCTAAATTGTTAGTGTGTAAAGAAGTCGTATTCTAATCATTATACTGTCTCTCGCAGATCTGGGAGTTTAATTTAATCACATGTAAAACATCTTGAAGAACCTTTTCAATTCATAATTCAAGATTGACTTTTTGAAAACTTATCATACCTTGTGGGAAGAAAAGTACTCAGTAAACGATACTGACGTATCTCACTTATATAAGTTTACATGAGTTAAGTCCGGAATAAAAGAGACTGTGCTGGAAATTTTAAACACAAAGCAACACAATATTATGACCTCCTAGAACACCTTGCAAGTGTTACGGTATGAATATTAGAACCAAAAACGTTACTGTTTGTTAAGTGTTTTGTTTTTCATTGTTCTTTTTTACAGGCAGCATCATTGTTGATTCTTCACTGGATCGAGAGTTCAAAAGTTCCTACATCTTAAACATTACGGCAGCCAATATTGTCGAACCTAATTTTGAGGGACACGCCCAGATCCACATAACCGTTACTGATGTCATAGACGACAAACCTTATTTCAGTACACCAACTATGATGGTTCGATTGGCTGAAAATGCGTCAGTTGGAACAAACGTTATCCAGAGTAACAGCCTTAGACAAGGATGTTGGTGATAGTGTGACTTATGTCATTGTGGATGGAGACGATTATGAGCAGTTTAAAATCGATAACATAACTGGAGATATATTTACAACAAAGTCGCTGGACAGGGAAAACACTACGAAGCATACATTATCGATACAGGCGAGGGATAGCAAAGGATTAGTGTCTGAGAACAACGTTAAGGTGGAGATAGATGTCGATGACGTAAATGACAACTCCCCTGTCTTCACACAAAGAGAGTACATCGTAGACTACAGAGAGCAGTCACCAAAAGACACGAGTATTCTAAAGATTACGGCAACTGATGCCGACTTAGGCGTTAATGCACGAATTCGCTATAGTATTGTGGAGAACGTGACAAGTAAGGTTTCAGTTGATCCAGAAACAGGATTGATATCCCAGGGAGACGTTGAGCTCGACAGAGAAATCCAACCTTATTTTAACTTTACAATCAAAGCAACCGATCAAGGAGTACCATCAAAGTCAACTCTTGCCAATGTGTCACTTGTTCTTGTGGACATCAATGATAAGAGTCCCTAAATTTGCAATTGAGACTTTTTACGCAACAGTCAAGGAAAACGAACCAATAGGAACTCATGTATTCGTTGCCTACGCAACGGATGATGACACTGGTAGTAACGCGAGGCTGGAATATGGATTAGGGGGATCGTCAAGATTGATATTTAAGATCGATTCTGACAGGGTAATTATGAGACTCACTATTCTACCCTACCATGTTCTCTTATGCAAGATAAGCTATACTGTGGTTTTCGATATTTTGCGCACTCAGATATTTCAACGGCTTGTTACTGCCGCCAGTCAAGAACATCGCAGGATATCGAAAGCAAGAGTAAAACAAGAGAAAAATGGCAGGAAATCCTTGCACTCAAAAACTTTTGATTCATGCAAAAATAGCTTGCATGGCTGTGAATATTTTCAATTTTTATGCATACTAAAGATTACTTATATTGGATCTACATATGAAATACCGATTACGACGTTAACTTCCAGACCAATAGACCGTTACCAAAATTAATATTATCAAAATTATTTCAAATTTAATCACGAAAAAGTGTGATTTTTTAATATTATTATGTTGATGTTAACCCCACATTCATTATGATTGAGAGGGATGTTATGAGTTATCAAAACAACTTTACTTATAATTTTCAGTTGACAATCCCATTGAATGCTTGCTTATCATGGCTTTTGTATTTTACAGGGTAATATAAGTACAAACGAGCTATTGGATCGTGAGGCAGTTGAATCATATACATTGACTTTGCGTGTAGTGGACGGGGCCATACGACCAAGAGAAGGATCTGCCAATGTAAGAAACTATTTCGTCTATTGTCATTCAATTGTATAGATAAAGCACGCTTTAAGGACGTTTGCAGGCATTGTTGTGCGCATCTATTTTTCGCATATAGTTTGGCTGTATTACCTCTGTGTTTTCAAGGTCAAATCAACACCGTAACCCCCATCTTCTATCTTATCAATTGATGAAGCTTGAGGAAAACAGACATAGGAAACGCGTTTGCCCACGAACGTCCTTAATGGCATTAAATATTTTTGTCAAAGTGTTGATGTTCGTACAAACAGATAATTTGTGATTACCCTGCAGTTGATAGTAAAAGTAATTGACGTCAATGACCACTCACCTGTATTCAACCAAGGAAGATACTCATTTGCAGTCGACGAGAGTGTATCCAGCGGGCACTTGATTGGAACTGTCTCTACCACAGATAAAGATATTGATGAAAATGCACGAGTCTCTTATTCTATCACATCTGGAAATGAAAGTAAGATTCAAATTAATGTTCTTTTCAATCCCATTTAACGAAAGTAATTAATAGATAAAAATCAGGAGGTAACTTAAAAGTCGAAGAGAAAATTCAGATTCTGGGCCTGCAGCGGTAAGCAAGTATGCACTGGATCTTTTGTTGATTTTTCTATTTTCCTAAATATTTTCCAGTGAATCTCTTCGCAATAAACGAAACAACAGGAAAGATAACCACGGTATCATCACTTGACAGAGAAACCAATGACACTTTTACTTTAATCATAAAGGTAGGTAGATAAATCATACTGTTATAGAACACAAATGTTACAATACATTTAAAAGGTGGCCAAGTAATGTTATAAATGCAGTGGCTTGGATGACCTCGTAAAATGGTGAATCCGTCTCATTCAGAGTCGTTGATAATATAGTGACACAATTTATCAGATGCGAGTGTCACCTGTCACGCTCCCTTAATTAATAAAGTTTTTTTTATTTATCTAAAATGCTAGTAAAGCATTTTTCAACACAAATACACATTATCCTTGCCGTAGAAAGAAATGGAGGAATGGAGATCTAGTTGATGCTTGTACCGAAACCAATCATTAATACATTCATAAGTTAGTATAACATTGTAACCGTAACTTCCGTTCTTTATTGATGAATTACTCTGTTCTCACACCAGGCCCACGATCACGGATCACCACAAATGGAAAGTAATACAACAGTTACCGTCACCATCAACGATGTGAACGACAACAAGCCAGTCTTCAGTCAGCAAATGTATAATATATCACTAAAGGAAAGTGCGCAACCCGGAACAGTGGTAAGTTAATGTGTAGTCCATTTGGGGAGGATTAAGAGGAAGATTATCTGTGTGGTCAAAATCCTTGACTTTAAATAAAAATTAGGAGTCAGTCATATCATTAATCGCCTAAGATTTAAACGGGAAATAGTAGATCGTTATAATAGCTGAAGTTTCAAATATACTTGACAATAGCTTTTCTGGATCTTCCCCAGTATTTCTAGACTTGCCCCAAGTCGACCTCTCTTGTTTCCCGGTGTGATTCGAGCAAAGCGATAATCTTGGGTTGATGGGAATCGATGGAGATAATCTTACTAATCTTACATTGTGATTGACAGCTTGGATTTCGAGCATTGTAACTGGCTATAATTTACCGACTGACTTTTAAGTTGGTAAATTTAGCGGGAAGCAAGGTCGAAAAGTTCGTTGTGCGCCAATAGAGAAAAAACAAGGCGGCGGAGGACTTTGCGAAAGTCTACAGTATTTCGTGATATATTTTATACAAAAATAGCTGAAGTTTCAAATATACTTAACAATAGCTTTTCTGGATGTTCCCCAGAGTTTTGAAATCTATTGTATAACAGATCAGCTTGAATTTCAAAAATTAGCATTGGATCATTTGAAGGTTATTCTATAAATGTTTGTTGTGTTTTGTTGCAGGTAACAGTATCGGCAAGTGATGCTGATATCGATGCTAATGGTCAGTTTACATTCAAGATAACGGCAGGAGATGACGACAGATTGTTCAGTATCGATGGTAGGTACAACCACCCGATTTTCTTTGCAACACAGTTTAAACGCAATAGGTAGATTTAATTTGGTGTAGTTCTAAAAGGGAAGATGCTGTGAAGTAAGTCTGCTGCATTTTCAATGCGTTGTTCTGATAGCATTCATAAACCAATCTAAAGGACAATGAGCACTTTATTACTGACAAGAAAGGTTGATAAACGGGTATAATTGGCACACTCTTGATGCGGATGCACAATAGCGCAGCGCACTGATTTTAAAAATAGCTTGAAGATTCGGACAAACATTGCATTCTGTTTAACCGCTACGAAGATTATACGAACCGATTTTATTATTTTTACTTAAAGTTACAATAATAACACATGTAAACTAAGATCAACTGCGATCGGCTGTGACAATTACCTGTTAAAGTAAACTTGTAAGTTTGTTTGTCCTAATTTCGCCTTTGTCTTCGTTTTTATGTCGTTACGGTTGCACTGCGCTATTAAGGAGAATTAGAAAGTCGACTGAATTTAGAAGGTTAGAAGGGTGCCGGTTTCCTCACGACCCGGAAGTATAAGTCGGACTGATTTTAGTTATTGAACAAAGACTGATTACTGCGATACGCAAGTCACAGGGAGCCCAATTTACAAAAGAAATGATAGTTTAAAAGCTCGTTAAAAAACGTCGTCATTTTCCAAGTGACGTGTGAGTTGAAAGCTCGACCAATCAGAAACGCGGGCGGGTAAACGTTTAGCGTAACGCACAGGGTTCCCATGCGATGACCACGAAAACTGAGTTGCATAGCTTACCATATTCTATACATATAGTGCTCCTCCATAAACAAATGATCCTATAACATTCTACTTTCTATTTTCTTATATTAAGACTCAAATTTCTTTAGATTGTCCCAAGATCAGAAGCTCGTGAAGGGGGCTCACTAAGATTTAACCAATTTCCTCCAGTTTTCTGTGTTATGTCCTCTTAATTATCTACGACTTTTTTTCTTCATCTAGCCGTGAAAATGTTGTGGACGAACGTGACGTAGCCGACGGATACATACGGTTTCAAGCGCGCGTGTGATTTGTGCATGTAATTTATAGGTATGCCCTCCTAACTCGTCCGGCTCTAGACCAATAAGACAGCGAGAAAATTCACAAATGTGATAAAAAACTACTATGTATATCTCCCTTCCCAACCAGGGAGCCCAAAACGCATAATGAACCAAACTAGTGTTTTAATCATGATTCTCGTTTCTTTTTACCTCCAGAGCAAACAGGCGTAGTAACTCTAAAAGGAAAGCTTGACCATGAAACTAAACCATTAATAAACCTGACTGTTACGGCAACGGATCGTGGGACTCCTAAACTGGAGGGTTCTGCTTTTGTTATCATAAAAGTAACTGACGTGGATGACAATGCGCCACAGTTCACGAAGGACGAATATACTGCTCAAGTTTATGAAAATATCACCAAAGGTTCATTCGTGGCTCAAGTAAATGCGACAGATATTGACGCCGATGAAGCCCACAAAACCTATTCATTACAGAATAGAGGATGGCAACACAGGAGACGTGTTTGCAATTGGGGGAATTGAATGGCTCTGTTTATCTCAAATGTGGTTCGTCTGTTTGCCTTGATCGAGAGACTAAGAATGGATACGTGTTGACTCTTGCTGCTATTAGTATTGTGAACGGCTCTGAACAAAAATCAACAGTCGAGGTAAGGGAAATTAAACATTCCATGGTTTTCAACAACTAGGGCTTTATAGCGCATGCCCTCTCTAAATCCATGCCTGGATCTAGTGTCTTTTAGGCCTTTTTCCCTCGGTTTATTCTCCCTGTACACCAAACCCTGGTTTTTCACTAAGTTAAGCTCTATCTTCTATGCATGTTTAATGTTCCACTTATAGATATTGCATCGTCTTCCATTTACCACGTACCAGGCTTTTATCATTCTAACCACAAAGAGAAATTTTTAATAGCCGTATTCAAGAAACATACAAGGTATCAAATCGTCACGGCACTGACTTCAGTTAAGGTCCAGAAGTAGATATTTCTCGTAGATTATATTTAATAAAACTTTGCGGTTTGACAATTTTCTTTGTAGCTTAAAATCACTGTGCTTGATGTCAATGACGTAACTCCAACTTTCGTGCTTCCATCCTACACGAAGAAATTGCAAGAAGATACTGGTGACATCACTGGCAAAGACAACACTATACTAACTTTAAGTGCTAGAGATACGGACCTTGGAGTGAACTCTGAGATTGTTTATTCCATAATAAAAGGAAACGAACAGGGTAATTATGCAAATACATTCACTATAATAAGGGCATAATCAGAACAGAACACTCACCACACACCACACACCACACACCACACACCACACACCACACACCACACACCACACCACACACCACACAGCAACTCCATCAAGACTGGAAGAAATTGGTCACTTTAAAAACGAGTTGAGGACTGGGACCGAGTTTTAGTATTAACCTGATTAAAACATAGACACCATAGTAAGAAAGAGTACATCGAAATTAGTAAATTTCTGCATTTTCAAGACTTCGAGCTTCAAACCTTTTGTGTAGCAAACATCTTCCAAACATCTCAAAAATTACAAAGAAATGTATGGTTACTGGGGACGCTTGTCCATAGTAAATATGTCTCAGCCTGAGGCGGTTTCATGCCTTTTGTGTAGCAACCTTCCAAACATCTCAAAAATGACAAAGAAATGTATGGTTACTGGGGACGCTTGTCCATAGTTTAACTATTACCTGGCCAATCAAAGCCATAATGCACAAACCTGCTAATTTTGATGTGTTCCTTCTCGTCATGGAAACATATTTTTAAACAAGATTAATTATCGATGCCTTCTGTATGCCCTTTCCCAGTCCTTCACTCGTTTCTAAAGTAGCCAATTGCACCAGATAACAGCAGCATAACAGCTACAGGCATATCATCATATCATATCTATATATCATCTTACTCATTCTATTAATCGTTACTTCTAGATTCTTTAATAAAATAATGTTCGACTTTGTTGTATCAGGTCACTTTTATCTGAACAACAAGACAGGCGTCTTGACCAAGCTCAAACCCCTTGATCGAGAGAATGCATCCCTTTTCCAGTTGGTTGTCGTGGCAACTGACCAAGGCATACCTCCGCTGTACCAATACCAATACCAACGTTACGATAATTGTGGCAGATGTCAATGACAATCACCCTTCCTTCGAGTCGACGCCAGATAATTTCCGTGTTAAGGAGGTATGGAATAATTGATACATATCCTTATAATCAACTTCAGTGAGAAATGACCACCTACAAGGACTGACTCATCATATGCATTTTACTATCTGATATTTGAGACATGGGAAGACAAGCAAAGTCCCGCGCCTATCATGTGCTCACTTTAAAGCTGTTTTTAGAATCACTGATGCTATTTTTAGAATAATTGATTTGATTCTAAAACTGTGATTCTAAAAAACAGCGTCAAACTGTAACCATGATGCTAACAAGTATTAATACCTGAGATTCCTTCTCAAGATTTATTTCCTCTTTCGCTAACATTTTTTTCATGGTTGAATGTGTTACAGAATATCACAGCTGGCACATTCATTACTATTGTAAACGCTACAGACAAGGACGAAGGAAGCAACGCGTACATTGAGTATTTCATCATTAGTGGTAACGAAGATGGCGCATTTGCACTGAATAAAACGAGTGGCGAGATGAAAACAGCGAAAAAACTTGACCATGAAACTACTGCTTCATATAAGGTATGCTTTTCTTTCGTTCCTTATTTTTCTTCCATGTCGATATAGATCTAGCCCTCCCTTTTTCTCCCCCATGACCCCCCCCCCCCCCCCCCCCCTCGGTAAAGTGCCTCGTTATTACTCACTGATATTTATTTCTTGACAGCTCGTAATACAAGCAAATAATGTGAAGAGTAACTTAAAGTTAACCAAGGAAAAATATATCACCGTGTTAGTGACAGACCTTAATGACAACCGGCCTCTATTCTCGAAGGTAATCTATTTACGATCAAGATAGTCTGCATTGCTCGGTGGTTTGTGCTGTTGGCCTAACATTGCCCTCGGCTCTCTTCTTCTCAACACGCCACAGACCGCAGAGCAACGCAGGCTTAAAACAAGTTATCCAAAAGGTGCGAAACGTCTTTACCATAATTTTATTGTATCACAAGGCACAAATAAATGACCTCTGTAATAAAGAACATAAATAAACCTAAAAAGTATTGATAAAATATAGTTCGTTTATATATTGTTTTTTTTAAAATCACAATTCTAGTCTATTACGACTTTATCTGTGGGTGAGAATCTTCCCGTGGGTACCACTGTTGGTAAAATTGAAGCTAGTGACTCGGATAAATCTGACCGTGTTTACTACTATATTACTGGTAAGTGTCTTGTAGATCAATTACTAATATTTCTGAAAGAAAGTCAAGCAAAAGTAATCACAGGAATCGGTTTACTGATGTTGAACTATTCACATCTGAACAGGGAGCAGCGGTAGGGATGTCTTTGATGTTAACGAAACAAGTGGAATCGTAACGACTAAGAAAACCATAGTAAGTGAAAATAAGTAAAATGTTTTATAGAATTAAATAACTTGAATACTCACAGAGCCGCAGCATATGGCCGATTTTTGTAAAATCAAGCGATTAATGTATTTTATGTTCCTTATATTCTTACTGTGATATAACACGATGGAAACTGTAGAGCACGAGAAAGCACGATTACGCGGAGGAACACTTAGGATCACAGTAAAGAAACATAGGCCGACGTTTTATATTTCTTTTGATAATTTTAAATATTTGAACGATTTTGCTCGAACGTGAACCTGCCCTCGAATATAAATACGGTAGCATTAGCCAATCAACACTTTTCTAAAGCAATGAAATAAAGCAAATCAACTAGAAAGTGATGCCTGTTCTATTTATAATAGGATCGCGAGGAGACACCATCCTTCAGCATGTTCGTTAAGGCATCAAACTACAAGGTTGGTATGAAAAAAAAATAGTACTAAATTAAAAAAAATGAGCTTAATCTATGAGACTCAACTAGCGCCCGCGTCAAACCTGTACAAAATACAAAACCAACACTCAAGCAATTCATCAGAATCTACTAAATCATCAGAAGCGTACTATGTAACTTTAGTTAGAAGCCAGGAGCATGCCCTAGCACAAATTCATATTGGTACGAATCGTTTCACAATAGCGCAGAGCACTGATTCTAAAAACAGCTTAAAGATTCGGACAAACCGTTGCATTCTGTTTAACCGCTACGAAGATTATACGAACCGATTTTATTATTTTTTACTTAAAGTTACAATAATAACCCATGTAAACTATTAAGATCAACTGCGATCGGCTGTGAAAATTATCTGCTGAAAGTAAATTTGTAAGTTTGTTTGTCCGAATTTCGCCTTTGTCTTCGTTTTTATGACGTCACGGTTGCGATGCGCTATTAGAGAGTTTTAGATTGACTTTTTTTCTTCCCGCAAACGGCAAACGTGAGCACGTTTTCATAGTATTTTACTTTATCTTTTACAAACCTACTCACTAAGCGCAAATATTCTTTTGTTTTTCTACTACTTGGACTTTTTTTGCGATTCTTTTTCAGTAATTTAAAATAATGTTTTACTGGTCAACTGACGTTTCACGTTTGCTGTGAACGTAAATCAAAAACTCTCTATTGAAAGTTAATCCCCTTAGCTGCATTCTAAGCTGATGGCATATCACTATGTAAGAGATAAATACCTTGAATGGTAGCAATAAACAAGAGTTACGGGAACTCTGATTATATTTTAATTTTTTTGAATTTTTTGTTTATCATTTTTTTAGCTTGATTCCTCATCTTTACTGAGTGCAAGGAAGAGAAGAAGCGTCAGTGAAGCAATCGTAACAAGTATGTTATTATCAAATAAATACGTGTTTATATCATTGTACAAATATTTTTGAGAATGACATAATAATATAAATGACTTGACATTAACGATATATTAGAAGCAGCCTTTTCGTGTTACTCATCCAAATTTGCGGCTTTGACATGGTGAAGATTTTCTCCATTATCCTCCCAGACACTATGAGGTTATGCTGAGGACAGAAAAAGACCTTTGCAAGCAGGATGCACAGACAATAGTGTAAATTTTCTTGCTTCCACTCTACTTTTGTTTTGAAAAAGAAGCTTGGTTCTCACTTTCTCTTTTATCTTTCAGATGTTCCGACAATCCAGCGCGTTGTGGTGGAAATTGCTGATGAAAACGATAACGGGCCAATATTCACCAAAGAGGTTTACTCAGGAGGTAAAACAAACAAGCTTTTACTAACGCATTTATAAAGTAACATGCATTGATTTGAATAATTAGCACGCTTTAGTATTAGTGTTCCATAACATTAAAAGCATATCCGCAGTTGTAGAAATGCACCGGTATTTAATGGGGCAACAAGTTGACATTTTATGCATCAACAAACAAAGAAATTTGTAAATTATGACGATCGACGATACAAGGTTTCCTATCAATTTTTTTACTATCTGCAAGCGAAGAAGACGTGGTAGATAATTATTGAAGCGTCCCCTAAAACAACCCCATGATGGAACGCTTGCTACATCTCCTGAAACATCACCAAACCTCCTAAGCATCACGCAAAAAAGTTCTCTATTTCTCACGAAGACCTTTCCCGGAATTTGCGTATATCGTTGATACTCACGCTAATTCATAACAAGTATGAAGTGATACTCAAAGAACATCCAATATCCTACTCTATAACTGCAACTCTCCACTTACATGCCGATTTTTGATAACCTTTCTTTTTAACCATAGGAGTTCCTGAAGACATACCTCACGGAGACAATATCATTCGTGTAATTGTAAGTTTTGTCAAAACAATTCTGGTAGTATACCTCACTATCACTGTCATAAGTTAACAATAAAGTCCATCTAAATTGCAAAACTCCCTTTTTCTTTGTCGACTGGATACTTCTCCAATAAGGTATCAACTGGTGTTTAATCATGTACGTATTGCATTCATTTGTAACTGAATAAATACGGCGCATCGAATAATTTCAATGATATGTCCTTTTGCAACTTTTAATGTATTGGACGGATAGGATAAAAAGCAGATCTAGAAGTAATGAAATAAAAACTGTCAAGCCAAGAACAGAAATGAATAAATTGATTTTTTTTTTCACTTGATAAATGAAGTTCAAAAAGTCCAACTTTTAGTAAAGTGTGATAAAAAAGCAATCAACGATGACAAAAAATTTTCCTGTCACTTGAGTATGTTTCTAATTGTTGAAGGCTAACGATGCAGATGTTGGCAATGGTGGTCGCATTAGCTATGACTTCTCGACAACAACTGAAGACTCAAAGAAGTTCATGATCGATAATGAGACTGGATGGATTAAGGCTGCAGATTCTTTTGCTGGTCAACGCGGCAAAGAATACGTACTTAACGTTACATCTAGGGATAACTTTGGGATAAATCCATATCATTACGACACCGCTACTGTTAAGGTGAAGTATTAAGCCTTTAGAATGAATTTGAGAAACAAACAAAATGCATGCGCACCCTCTTAGATTATGACTTACCTCCCGCAACGCTGAGTCAAGCATTAAATGGCAACTCCAAGGATGTTTGAATATGAGACGATTGAGTATTATTAAGACCATTTGGGCAGAATCTAATATTTTCAGTCTTTTCAAGACTATGCAAGAACGAATATCAAAAGGTTAAGTGTGTGAATATACTAGGAAAATAGCATAATGTCAGAATAATATTAAGCTAAAAAAGCGTGGTAGAAACAGATTATATTTAGTAATCATGGTGCTCACGCACAACAACATTCTAGTAAAGATTAAGCTGTTGAATATGGTGGTGAAGATCTTCATGATGATTATAGTAATGGTGGTATTGCTGGCGATGATGATGCTGAAGATGAACATTGTCATGATTATAATTTCTACTTTACCATGATTATAATAATGATGACGATGATGAGGAGAAAGTCGATGATGAGACTAACACCATTCCTTGCCCTTCCTTCAATAGATCTATGTAGTCGTCGACTATGAACGTGCTATTCTCATTTCTGGTAGAAATCCTTACGAGGTCAGAAACAATAAAGATGAATTTGTAAGGTAAAGGAAAAAAAAACTAAATGAAGATAAGACAATGATATTTAGAACTTGGATTATTTGGGGAAATTCTCGAAGAGGCAGCGTCATGAAATCTTGAATTAAGGAAATACTAATTTAGGGAGAGAGGGCAATCCTGCTGTATAAACCGATGGAAACCCTTTTGATTGGCATCCACCAAAAACTTATGTTTTTGCTGGTTTGTGATGAGGGTCTATTGCTAGTTGCTAGCATGTGACTGGGAACTGCAGTAATGGCAACGCTAGTACTCACTCATCCAATTAAAAAATAAAATAATAATAAAAACTAGAATCCGAATAACACAATAGGCGATTTTTAACTGTCCATTCGTCTTGAGGCACATTAATTTCTAGTTCAGAGTAAGAGCACTAAAATGTACTTGATGTTTTTAAGGGTGCTTCAAAACATTACTGGGTTAACCATCAACATTGATGATATTAACTTCTATAAAGAAGATGGAAAATACGATTACAGCAGGTAAGTATATCCTTATACCATATTTACTGTGTTTGTATGCCTGTCCTTGAGCGTGTGTAGAGCTCGAGTATAATAGTCAAGACAACAGTCTGACAAGAAATGATTCCATTCCTGACCCACTGACTCCATATTTGGTAAAGGAACGACCTTTTACTATACCGATAACAGTGGATGCCATTCCTACCCAAACACTGTTATCTTGGTAAGGCAACGACCTTTTACCATACCAGATAACAGTGGATGCCATCCATAACAGTTGATGCCTTTCCTACTTAACCACTGTTATCTTGGTAAGGCAACGACCTTTTATCATACCAGATGACAGTAGATAACATCCATAACAGTTGATGCCATTCCTACCCATCCACTGTTATCTTGCTAAGGCAACGACCTTACCATACCAGATAACAGTTGATGTCATTCCTACCCAAACACTGTTATCTTGGTAAGACAACGACCTTTTACAGTATTACCATACCAGGTAAAGGTGATGTCATCCATACCAGTTGATGCCATTCCTACCCATCCACTGTTATCTTGGTAAGACAACGACCTTTTACCATACCAGATAACAGTGAATGACATCTAGTAACAGTTGGTGTATTTTGTTTGTTTTTTTTTTCTTTAGGACTGCTATCTATTTCCATGCAGTGGACCCAAATACTAAGAAGATTGTCGACAGGGATGAAGTTATCAGGTAATCTATAGTTGCTTTGAAAATCTTTCTATTAGTGGCTTCCATATACCCTATTGCATTCAACTTTTAATTTGTGTATAACATTTAAGAGGTATTTAAACTATTTAATATATATATTGGTTTTATATTATTAACAGGAGAATATATGAGAACTATCAGAAGCTGCCAAGTAATAAGGCATTTTTCAATGATTGGAAAATCAAAGAGATAAAGGTTTGTTGTTTCTTCTTCTAACGTTAGCACCTCACGTAAGTCGTTTCGTATGGTTAACTTTTCTTTATAAAAAATAATATTAAGGGGAAAAAAATGATAATGATGATAGTAACAAGGCATGTTTCGAAGAATGAAAAACCAAAAGAAATAAGGTATATATTTAAGGAGTATAAAACGCACGTGTATGTCTCTGTACTGTTGATATAGTTAACGCGCTGGGAGCTGTAGCTAGAGAACGAGAGAAGCAAGCTAAAGAACATGAGGCGTTAGCTCTGAGAAGGTTTTGTACTTTAGAAGTCTGGTTTTCTCGTTTAGAACGTAATAAGTAAAACCATTAAGCCGGATTATTTTGAAATCAGAAATTTACCATGATGAAATTCGTTGACCTTATTTAAATTTTTGAGTTTAAAGAACATCAAGCGGCTAGCATTTTGGCCACCATTTCGAAGAACTGTTTAGTGGAGGTAATGTTTACGAACATTGCCATAGTCATCATAATGCGCAAACCATTTTCACAATAGGTTTTGTCCCTTTGCTTTATTGAACTTTGTTGGTGTTTGGTAAATATTCATTACTTATAACTTTGTTTTCAGGGTCTTACTTCTTCCGCTCCTCCAACTGTAAAGGTCAATACTGAAACCTTGTTGTCTATTTTAGTTGGCATCCTATTCCTGATAATTGTTCTCGTTGTGGTTTGTGTCATATACTGCTTTAGACGTATCAAGCGGTGAGTTCAAGTTTTGTAGATTCAAAAATCAGGGCAATAGTTGTCAAGCCTAATGCTTTGGTTCACAAAATTGTCAACCCCTGAATTCTATCTTTACAATTTCTTAAATGGATTAATATATTTAGTTCCTTCAAAGAGGGCCATGCACAGGGAACCCGCTTCCAGTGAGTGAGCGTTATGTAAGAACGAACCGGGCGGATTCCCTGTGGCGTAAAATGAAAACTCGACTGCCACAATCATCCTGTAACCGGATATCGGATTAGTGTAGAAACGCACTCATTTATAGCATTTAGTAACAGCAAAATTGCGGCAGTACATTTTACACCACAGGAACCAAAAACACATCTTAAAACCTAACAAACTTATATTTAATATTACTTTTATAGCCAAATTGCAACAAGTCCTCCGCACACTAGGCCCTCAACCTACGAGGTTAGTATAAATACGAATTCTCTTTTTCTTACTATTTTGAACAGTTATTAAAAACTACCCATGATTGCGCAATTTTTTTTGCGGCCGTTGCTCATGATATTATAACATTTGTATCTTGACATTATGTCTAAAAATACTAAAGGATTGTTCGTTTGTATTATATTCCTTTTTTTTTTCAGGAGTCTTTTCAAATGCAAGATACATCATTTCGTTATGCCATTTCCGAAGGACATGGACAGCAAACAGTGTCGCAAAATCCAAATCATGAACCACCTACCGACGAAACCGGTAACATAAATATGACAAGATCAAGGTTACAAATGACTGAAAATGAGCCACAATATGCTGATCTAGATTCGACATCCACTACTTTGTAAGCGTCTATTTATCAAAGTCTCTCTCCATCAACGCAAAATATATCTGATGTTCAATTAAACGAGACCAATCCTTCATCTGCGGAACCACTCAACTATCAAAAGCTCCAGCATAATAATGCTCCTCAAGTAAACGAAATAAGGATTGGTTTGAATGATAATTTGCCATCGTCCGCTAGTGAATACGAGTTCATGGCGCAACGCTGCATATTAATAAAGCATCGCATAAAAGAATTGCATAGCCTTTACTCTGCGTATCCCTTCTGCTCACTAAAACTATCTATCTAGCTAACTAGATAAACAAATATAAAGAGTGCATACCCTATATATCCGTGAAAAGATTTTCTAAAAAAATTGTACAAAATATCGCGAAGTTTTCTAGTCTACTGAACTTACTAATTTGTGCAAGTCTGTGCAATTTCTTACAATGGGTTTAACGGATCGATATAAGGAATGCACTTTATAATAAATAAACAAATAGCAAATACATGAATAAAAAAAGAACTCTAAGATATTTAGTCGTTAGGGAGATAGTAAGCAAGGTGATGCAAAGAATTTGCAATTGCGAAATTTAAGAAAAAAAGGACGGTAGATAACAAATATACTTTATATCGTGGCACAGCGTTTCCAAGCAATCAGGGCATATTTGCGCTCTGCACAATGATTGATATGTCATTTACGGGCAGCAGTCCAGGCTCTATTATAGACTGTGATAAATTCAGAAACAATTGCTGATCACTTCACTTTCAATAGAATTCTTTCTGGCTGACAGCACATGGTTGTCAGTGTTTGACCACCATTTGGAGCAGATAATGAGATTCAAAAGCTTTTATCAGCTGAGTAAAAGCCAGCAATACTCTACATATTTAAATGTTATATATTATTTGTAAATGTTTGAATAAAAATGATAACCAACGTACCTGGCGTATGCCGCTACTGTATTCATCTTACTCTTGTCACTCAAACTAGAACTACAGCTATTATCAGATGCTTTCACAATTATGTTCCCTGTAGTTGGTAAAGCAGAAGGTTCACTTGCCTACTGGGCTCTCGATCTGCTCCACGTAAGATCCTTTTTTCCCCCTGAAATAGGACTTTGAATTAGGAACGAGATTTTTTGTATTTTAGTCAGAAAACATAAAAACACAAAAAAAGTCTCGGTTCGCCCTATTCAGATCTCCGATCAACGACGTTTTCTGAAACAGGTGTGCAAAAAAAGATTGAAATTGCTTCCCTCGCAACGACCAAATCCAAGGTATTCGAAATAACAAAATTAATAAAATAATAAAATTATTCTTCCTTTGCAATAGACGTCATAGCCGCCATGTTGGAAGAATTTGACAAAAGATTTTTAAATGAATTCTTTTGTTATATCTTCCAGCATGGCGAACATCCCTTTTGTTATTGTGCCCTCTTGGGATTGATTGCAATAATAACTATTACAATAATTTTTGCATATGTTCGGACCGAAGCCATATAAATAAAAAAACGTTTGAAATATTTTTTTTATATACATGGCTTAAAGAAGGCTATTAATCTTCAATTCTTCAGCCCAAAAATATTCAAAAACATTTTTAATAGTTAAATAGGGGAATAAATACCTTGGTTTCCCCAATTTTCGAAGGATGTTTTCTTTTTAACTTAAGTTACTTTTTAACTGGTTTAGGTTAGATATCTTGTGAGGTTGATGTTGTTCGAGAATGGTCTTCAAACGTTTTTTATACGCATAACTTAGTACGAAAACTTTTTTATAGAGAATTCTCCTGCCCGAAAATATGGATTTACAGTAAAATGAACTGTTACTTGCGAGTCAAGCAAAATTTGCCCCCCCCCCCTCTCCCCCTCTCTTATATTTTTGACTGGATCCGCCATTTTATTTATACGCTATTATAATTGTCTGTCATTTTCCATTCATCTATGCACGGGGAGCGGCCCGAGCTCTGTTGTAAAATGTGATAAACTATATCTACATATGTAAATGTCATATTTTATCTGTAAGTGTTTGAATAAAACTTACCACCGACTTACCTGGTGTATTCAACTGCTTTATTCCTCATTTCACTCAAATACACCTAATTTATAATCTTTCATAATTCTAACCTTTTCTTTGTAGAATAGTTAGGAAAGCAAGAGGTTCAGGAGGCCACTTGGCTCTCGACGTGCTGCACTTTCTATCCATTTTTGAATGTAAATACGACTTCGAACAGAAAATGTCTTCACAGGGGCATTAATTAATAGTTAGCCAATACATTTTTGCCATTAAATGAGATTCAGCTATTGCCACAAGCTATCAAGTTTCCTTTTAGTTTTGAAAACCGACTTCTGCTAACTGCCATATTTTTGGCTCCTTCTTCGGGCACAGGACACAATACTCCATTTTACAGTTCTATTCAGTGACGAATCATAGTTCCTAACCAAGGCTGGCAGTTACGGAGTCACGGAATGAAGGCAACAAGTTTGTTAGCCACTGGCTATTGAGCGTTTTCACGTGACGGTCGACAGCGGCCATTATGGGGTACCAAAGCAATAGATTTTCTATCTTCAGGGAATTGAACTCAATTTTTATGCAAATACTGTTCAGAAAGTTTTTGTTTATGGCTGCCTTCTCACGTGAGTGGAAACGCTCTATCAAGTGCTACCCTAGCGTTAAAAAAGGACGTTACCGCACATGATATATATTCGTGGTCACTGACTGGAAGTGTGAAATGGATATAATTCAATAGGAACAACAAAAGACCCCGTTATACAAGAGACCGAAGCTATCAAAGAATATAATAGGTTTGCTTTTCATGATGCATGAAAAATGTTCCATTTTCTACGTCATGTCAAACCAACGACAAAATCTAATCTCCAGGACTGGTGGGGAGGGGGGGATCAAATAAATAAGGGATACTTCTAGTTCAGGTAAAGGATACTCTCAGTTTAGTTTAAGGGATGCTCCAAGTTCAGGTATTTGCATTCTTGTAATTGGATCTGTAGTCTTGTATTTGGATTTTTGTTTGTGTATTGCACCTCTGGGCCACTGTAAAAAATGTGTTGTATTTACAAAAAAAAGAAGAAAACACTTCTTTTAATATTTATAGAAAGTTTCGTTTACGACAAATTCTTAAATATCACAAGTTTAATCCTAGTCCGAGGTACATTAATGGAAAACGTTCGTGCTTCATGCTTGCACTGCACTTCAGTCTTTTATCTATTTCCATACAGTTTTTATCACCATTGATACTTTCATTTAACTGTTTGAGTCACGAAGATAAAGGGCCTTTCCTTAGAAAGTAGTGATGCACTGCTAGCTTGAAATAATTACCAAGAGAATTCCTTGAATGGATTGATTTTGATGATACAGCGGCCATCTTGCCAGGGGACAAAACGATAAAAAGATGACGGTATATATATAGAGTTTCATGTGTTTGCAGTCTTTCTTTTATGGGTAAAGGTAATCAATGTGCCGTCTTAATTAATCTTTTGTTGTACTTTCATGAGGCGAGCTCATGATCAGTGTTAATATCAATCACGTCTTTACTGTAACAAAGCTTTATTTGCTCTCTGGAAGCCCGAATGCTATACAATCCAAGATGGCCGCCTTATCGCCAAAATAATCCATTGGATGATTACATTCATATAATGACTTTTCAACGCGAAATATCTAGCCCATAAATGCATTATCTTAATTGCCATGACGAATCATAGTTTGAACATCCGAAGAAAGTTTTTATTTTGAGTCCAGCAATACATTAATATTCATGCAGTAACTAATGGTAGCACTATTCATTAATCATATCCTTTTTGTAATCACTACCAAATCCCGCAATCTGATTGGTTTAAAGGAGTACGATTAAAACCCAAATTGCATCCTTAAGAGCTCTTAAGCGCATACTAAAAATAATTTTTTTTTAAACGATAAAATAAAACAAAAAAATAACAAACATTTTTTTATTTAGATGTTTTTTTTTCGTTGTTCGCATTTAGTTCTTCTACTACATTAAATTGATTATTCTACACTTATTGTGTCTCGTTCTTGTGTATGATTACAAAAAGGATATGCTTAAGTGATAACTGAACTTCGTGTCGTGCAATTTTGGTCTGAAATCAACTTGCAATTAAATCGCACTCCGCTAGGCGGTCGTGTGATTTTGTAATGGCGCGTTTGATTTCAGACCAAATTGCCCTCCACATAGTTCAATTACCATCATTAATAGACTCGTTTTCTAAATATTATAATAAAACTAACGTTCAACTATTTTAACTTTGGTTATTTCTATCTATCTTTTATAATATATCTAGCATATCATTTATCTACAGATACTAAACAGACTTTTTTCCTCGTGCATCTTTCCGTTCGTCGACAGAAACTATAACGTTTATAGTATCTTTCTAAAAGACTCTAAATTGATTGATATTTGATAATTGTTATCTGTAGAATACGTTATAATACGAGTAAGTATATAACATGTGCAAAGGTATGTTCTATGATACAGTTACTGCTTGCAGTCCTAACGTTTTTCAAATCCTACTATGCCGGAGCAAACTAAAATTCCGAGTAAATGCAGCATTTCAGGAAATGAGCTGCGCATGTCCTGAAAATCAGTCATAGGACAATATCATTGGTTTCCTGAATTAAATAGTTTTTCTTCCTCTAAATCGTGCTAAACACCCTAATAGTCCTCTTGTTGACACAAAGAGATAACTAGCTAAAAACTAGTGTGAGCTGCAGTCGGTGTTTCTAATGAAACAGTAATGATGAAAAGGTAAATTATACACCGTGAAAAGATGAAAAAACTTACTGACGTTTCGGACGCTAGTCCTTCGTCGGAGTAAAAAACGAAGAAACGTCAGTTAGTTTTTTCATGTATATTTTTACGGTATATAATTTACACTATTATCATTTTTGTGCTAACACCTTGGACAATTATTCACATATCCCTATCACTGCAAGCTCACCGTTTGTCCTGCTTGGATGCAAAGGGCATGGCTACCTTCCAAGATGACACAGGGGGATTACTAATTTGACTTGATTTGACGGATTTCCGATTCAGATTACTATCACTACAAGACTTGCTTGACTTAAAGGTAGGATTTCCATAAGGATTTCGACTGATTGACATTGCTTGTCTCTTGTAATAGTTTTAACTTAAAACTTAAAATTAATGACTTGTGTATCCAAGAGTGTATGTCTTTGTGTCTTTAATAGAAACACTATACAAAAACAAAACCGCGTTTATTAGCAGCCAAAAATTCCGAATATTTGAATTTTGACTTGTTATTTTAGTGTATATACAATTCAATGCTTTTTTAAGGTAACGTTTTGCGTTTATAAATTTCAGTGTTTTTCTTGAGTGAAAGAACTATTTTTGTGACCCAGAACCTTAAATATCTATGTATATGCAATTTTCGTTCAACCTATTTTTGCTTTTTAATTTTAATATAAATTAAATATTGATTTTTTTAAAACTTGTTCGGCATGAATCAGCTAGGATGTCTCACATGTCCGATTCTACATTTCTGAGCTCTGCTTTCAGTCCTAACTCGTACTTTCTTTCTTGTGCAACTTCAACTCCAGCTTTCTTATTAGTACTCTAGTCAGTACCTTTTTTCTAATTAGTGCATTTAAAATTCGTCTTAGAATTCAATAAAGGCTTTGCACCATCACGTGATGGCAGCCATGACAAGTCTAATCTGTTTTCCATGAGAAAGAATTCAGATTCTTAGGGGGAAAAGACTCTATTGTTGTGCCTCATGTCATGGCTATCATCACGTGATGGTGCAAAGCCTCTATACAGAAAGACTGGCGGGATATTCATTTGCGATACTGTCGATCTATTGCGTTGAAGAATCTCATCGATGATATGGACTTTCTAGATTGACGTGACTTGGTATTTGCTGTCGTTACCGTAAAGGTGTCTTTCTGAATTTGGCGATGATTCGTATGGTTCGGGTGATGGGGTTCGTTCATTGTCGCTACTCTTTCTGCTGAGAGAGATCTGTTCACCATTGGCAAGATCAAAATCAGGCGATTCATCGCTCTCGTTATTCTGCATATTCATGAAAGCATCCTAAGACAAACAACCAAACAACTCATAGTTTACCTTATACTATATCTATAATTTTTATAATTATTTTGCTTCATGCGTACTATCCATCCATTCGCAACCATTATTCGTTTCATCTTTATGTTTTCCTAATGTTTGGCCCTCCGATTTAAATATCAGAGAAAAGACGAAAACA
Source organism: Actinia equina (assembly GCA_011057435.1). Taxonomy (NCBI): domain Eukaryota; kingdom Metazoa; phylum Cnidaria; class Anthozoa; order Actiniaria; family Actiniidae; genus Actinia; species Actinia equina. The sequence goes on from WHPX01000851.1 coordinate 84,860, forward strand.
TTTCAGTACTAAAACGGATTTTTTCGTCCTACGTTCACTTTGTCAAACTTTGAGAAACCTCATAATCAATGCTCCAACAGTGAATATCTCATAATCATTGGTTATTCAACCAATCACAGCGCGCGATACCCTCTATATATTCAAGTCTAAAATTATGATAAAATAAATTATAATAAGATATTATATTATATTATAGATATAGTTTTACAAAATGAATATAAATCGTTTACTATTGTTAACGTACCTTATCAAACAATGGGTTTGTACTTGATGGTCGGAACATTATATCACCGTATTGCAAGCCATTAGGCCTATTGAACAAACAAAAAAGAAAAAGAAAGAAAGAAAACATTGGTGTCTTTTGTACCTTAGACTTTGCATACTAAAAACAGTTCAGCGGCTTTGTCGTTTATTATAGCTCTCAGAGAATGCGCATGGTTTCTTTTTATAAAAGCACTTGAAATATTCACTTACTCTAAAGTACCATTTCCTGTGAATGTCTGGAAATCACTGGGGGAAAAGAAGGTTACACAAATAAGTAAATCAACAAAAGAGGATGGATGGATGGATGGATGGTTGGAAGGATGGATGGATGGATGGATGGATGGATGGATGGATGGATGGATGGATGGGTGGGTGGGTGGGTGGATGGGTGGGTGGATGGATGGATGGATGGATGGATGGATGGATGGATGGATGGATGGATGGATGGATGGATGGATGGATGGATGGGTGGGTGGGTGGGTGGATGGATGGATGGATGGATGGATGGATGGATGGATTATTTAAATGACGTGGCTACAAGTCATACCTTTTTTCGTCATCATCTGTCGCTCCCCAATTATGATAAGGATCCACCCACATTGGATTTGATCTATCGATAAAAGGACATCAAAAAACATTAATTTAATGAGTTAGCCCTTTGGGCCTATCCTTTAGTCTATCCCTTTTGTCTCCGGCAGAGCCAATTTATAAATTTTTCGATTTATGAATTCGAAGGTAAAGTTGTTCTAAGCTTGGATTTTTAACATTGTCCACAGCAAAGGCCATATTGTTCTTTTAACCAGAACTGTAATCTTGTGAAATTTTGAGCTGAATGTCTTTCAAAAGATTGTTTTAGTATTTTCCTCTTGTGGCGTCTCTTTCATTTCTGTCAGCGTTTAAACCAAAATTTTTTCAACATTTACATGTAAAAGAGCCCAAACTGTAATTCTCTTCTCTTACCCCGTAGTATCGTACACATTGGTATTTGGCAAAGCCGAGAGCGAGCTGCCAGGAGATGGCTGTGTGCTACCTGTGAACATTAAATATTTTGATAGGAATTAGTTGACTGGGTGTTTGAACAAGAACTGGCCTTTCACAACCGATGCTTAAGTATCCAATATGTGTACATTCAGCACGTCGAATAAATCAGTCAGAATGCAATACACGTTTTTTTAAAGATAAAAGAAGAAACCCAGACTGAGGTTTGGTAATGATTACAGCTTGTTTAGAACTAAAGCCCTTGACAAACGGTCCCCACAATTTAGCAAACATTTGACCCAACATCGAGTCGCCCCCTCATATGGAAGCTTCTCAAGAGGCTCTTAAAAAGTATGGCAATAAACAGGCTGGGCACAAGAAAACAAAACCATAATTGAGTTGAGTTGAGTTGCGCTGTGGTTACTATGGTTTTTATGGCCAATTAAAAGAAATGGGGCCTGCCGTGAGGACAGTATTGAATATTTATATAATTAAAGTTGTTTTGTTGAAAGGTCATCACATGGCTTTTCAATAAAAGGCAATAATGTAAAAATTACATTCCAATGTAGCGTTAAAGGAGTAGGAGGAGAGTTCGTTTGTTTGTTCGTTTGTTTATTTTATCCCATCCTCGACCTTTATTCGTCCGTACAAAGCAATTATGCTACGATGACTAAGAATCGCAAAGTCAATTTCATTTACCTCCATAACTTGCAGCCGTTGCAGCCCGTAGTTTTCGTTTTTGTCTAAAAATAATAAAAAAGAAAAAATCATTAGCATGAACTGTTGTAACAGGTTCTGATTGCAGAACTTAGATTGCTTTCTTAAGAGTTGAACAAATTACAATAAGCACGAAATAGGGAAAAATAATAATCAGCCAAATAAGCTGGACAGGTTTTCTTATAAGTCGAACAATGTTTTCTATTTTTTCCACAAAAAAGAAAGACATTTAGAGAAACACGTCTGAGATAAATAGTTTGTGTCAGGGTAAAGGATACAGTAATTAGTATTAGTAATTTTGTGAGCAGCTTAAAACGAAGCAAGTGTCAACCTAAGGAAACTGAAAAATGAAATGAAAACTCAACAACGTCACGAATTCAACAAACCACACCACTAAATAGGCATGTTATTACAAAATATAGTATCTCTAATTTCATTTTAAAAATTAATAAAATGGGCCTGCAATACATTGCAATTAAGCGGAATTTCTATCTAAACATGCGCCATTCACGAATCAGGAGTGAAGGGAAGTACATAAAATTCTAAAAATAATGAAGTTCGGGTATTCACCGAACTAGGGCTACTAATTAATAATTTATACATTCAAGTCCCACAAACTTTTATTGGTGCCTTTAGATGTAAGTAATTTGTCAGTGTTGATTAGGTCTGTTAGAATAGCGCAACGCGCTGATTCTAAAAATAGCTTAAAGGTTTGGACAAACATTGCATTCTTTTTAACCGCTACGAGGATCATACGAACCGATTTTATTATTTTTACTTAAAATTACAATAATAACCCATGTAAACTAAGATCAACTGCGATCGCTGTAAAAATTATCTGCTGAAAGTAAACTTGTAAGTTTGTTTGTCCGAATTTCGCCTTTGTCTTTGTTTTTATGACGTCACGGCTGCGCTATTAATTTGAAATAAGTTTCAAACTGGACACTTTATTTTTTTTATGTGGAACGAAATCAAAAACCTAAACGAAGCTAGACAGGAATTTATTTTTTTACAAATTTTTTTAACATTACATTTCTAGATGGTCCAGAAACAAACGCGATGCAATTCAATTGAATTGATCGACTGTAATTTGTTGAGTGCAGCTGTGAATTTTGAATTAAACAGCCCTAAGAATAACACACCTTAACGCAACTTCCAAAAATATAAATTACTAAAATCAATTTATAATTGCCATTCACAAGAAAAAATAGTTTAAGAAAAAGAAAAAAAGACATAAATAAAAATTTCTTACAAGAAAAAATAATTTTTTTGCAAAAAGTAAGCAAAGAATGATTAGAGATGCGTGAATAGACTCATTATCAAGTTCCAAATTACCGCTATCTTCCTTGATTCAGATTCATGTACTCGGGGATAGCCTCGTATTTGTGTCTAAATATTCACAAATACTAACGGTAAAGTAAAGAATGCACAAGTTCAACAATACAAACACTTTGAAACTCGACGGGCCTTGACTGGAACACATGAATATTCTGCACACAATCGAGGCTCAGTCTAAGCAACAGACTGAACTCGAAACTGGAGTATTTGAATCATTTTAATGTATATATTTACTAAAGCTTTTATTATTTGTCTTTTAACTTGTTTAGAAATCACGTTTTATTTATAAAGTTTATTTTTACGAATATAGTAATGATGAAAAGGTAAATTATACACCGTGAAAAAGATGAAAAAAACTTACTGACGTTTCGGACGCTAGTCCTTCGTCGGAGTAGATGTTTTCTACTCCGACGAAGGACTAGCGTCCGATCGAAACGTCAGTACTGAGTTTTTAAATATTTTTCACGGTGTATAATTTACCTTTTCATCATTACTGTTTCATTAGAAACACCGACGCAGCTCACACTAGTTTTTAACTAGTTATATCTTCTTTTTACGAACATAGTGTATCTTTGTTTTATCCATTTGAAGAAAATGCGTGAAACTATGTTACTCTGTAACTAATACTCTTGATATCAAAATGAATGGAAAGTACTTAAGATATTTAGAGGTTTAAAAATGTTAGACTTTATGATAATGACATACATCTCTACAAGAATATTCATTCATTCATTAAAAGTAATTAGCAATAATTTTTGTTGAGATTTTTACATGAAGCAAGATCATTCTACGATTACAAATACGCTTGAAGTGCTTAAATAGTTCTTCTTTAGTTAGGATTTAAAATTAATCGTTACAGAAGCCTTTCCGGTTTTACCAGTTATTTCCATTTCAAGAATGTTATATGCAATGATGAATATTAAACTGAAGTCTATAGCCTTGTCTGGTCAATGACAATAAAATCCATCGACGATTTTCGTCGATTTTCCTTCCAAGTACCGTTTTCAAAATCAGCATTGAAATGTTTCTTTCTGATGTTATCATCGTATATGTAGCCATTGTTAGTCCTTGACTCGTTTTGTGAACGATATGCTCCCCTGTGACTTAACGCTGCCCGCAATTCGTGTCTCTCCAATTCATACCTATTTGATATATATGCAGGTATGTAGTGACATTGCAATCAGATCTACGCAAGATGTACGTAAGGATAAAAGACATGGTTTGAATGGAGGGAAGTGCGCCGACAACGCATACTCAATTGAAGTAATTCAGTAAACAGGAAGTGCAACGAAATCGCAAAACATTCACTAAGTTCTGAAGTCATTGTAGAACTATCAGATAAAACCAACCTTCTATATTTAGATATAGAAATGAACTTGATAAGAAGCAAAGAGCCAAGTAAAGGTAAAAAGATGAAACACAAATGTTTTGCAATCCGTCGTGAGTAGTTGTTCCTTACCTTTTACGAAGAAGGCAAACGATGCAGATAAAGATAATGATGATGATTAACAATAGGAGTGCTAGACCAATGGCAACTGCCAATTGTACGGGGAATGATGTTCCTTTTTCTTCGGGTACGTAAGGCTAAAGAAAAAGGAATGGAATCAGAGATGAAGATAAAATGATATATGAGCTGTTTTATAAAAATAAAGGTGAAAATACACCAATAATTATGTAAGGCGTTAACGTAAGAAGTAGAAAAAAAAACAAACCTTTATCTCTTTGATTTTCCATTCATTGAAAAATGCCTTATTACTTGACAGCTTCTGATAGTTCTCATCTATTCTCCTGTTAGTAATAGAAAATTCACAAAAATTAATGGCAGCCACTAAGATTTGCAAAGCAACTATGAATTACCTTATAACTTCATCCCTGTCGGCAATCTTCTTAGTATTTGGGTCCACAGCATGGAAATATACAGCAGTCCTACAGAATGAAAATATATACGGATGACATCAACTTATCTGGTATGGTACTAAAGGTCGTTGCCTTACCAGGATAACAGTGAATGGGTAGGAAAGGCATCCACTGTTATGAATGGCATCAACTGTTATCTGGTATGGTAAGGTCGTTGCCTTACCAAGATAACAGTGGATGGGTAGGAATGGCATCAACTGTTATGGATGTTATCTACTGTTATCTGGTATGATAAAAGGTCGTTGCTTTATAACAAGATAACAGTGGTTAAGTAGGAAAGGCATCAACTGTTATGGATGGCATCCACTGTTATCTGGTATGGTAAAAGGTCGTTGCCTTACCAAGATAACAGTGTTTGGGTAGGAATGACATCCACTGTTATCTGGTATAGTAAAAGGTCGTTGCCTTACCAAGATAACAGTGGATGGGTAGGAATGGCATCAACTGTTATCTGGTATAGTAAAAGGTCGTTGCCTTACCAAGATAACAGTGGTTAAGTAGGAATGGCATCAACTGTTATGGATGTTATCTACTGTTATCTGGTATGGTAAAAGGTCGTTGCTTTATAACAAGATAACAGTGGTTAAGTAGGAAAGGCATCAACTGTTATGGATGGCATCCACTGTTATCTGGTATGGTAAAAGGTCGTTGCCTTACCAAGATAACAGTGTTTGGGTAGGAATGGCATCCACTGTTATCTGGTATAGTAAAAGGTCGTTCCTTTACCAAATATGGAGTCAGTGGGTCAGGAATGGAATCATTTCTTGTCAGACTGTTGTCTTGACTATTATACTCGAGCTCTACACACGCTCAAGGACAGGCATACAAACACAGTAAATATGGTAAAAGGATATACTTACCTGCTGTAGTCGTATTTTCCATCTTCTTTATAGAAGTTAATATCATCAATGTTGATGATTAACCCAGTAATGTTTTGAAGCACCCTTAAAAACATCAAGTACATTTCAGTGCTCTTACTCTCAGGTTAACTAGCAATTAATGCTCTCCAAGACGAATGAATAGAAAAGTAAAAGATTTGTTCTGCTGTGTGGGTTCGTTACGTTTCAATTATTCTTAATTTTTGTTTTTGTGTTGTATTTGGAGTGAGTTTTGAGAATAAGCTTTGTTTATTTTAAAAAACTAACCGATGCTAAAACTGTCAAGTTTTGACCCGATGTGGCGGCTCCCTGTTACTCTGTTGCCGCAGTCGCAAACCCTCTCTCCCTTCAGGATTAATTCGAGATTTTCCTACGATACCCTCTTCAAGAATTTCCCCAAGTTAATCCAAGTATTAAAAATAAAATATATATTTTGCTAATAATCCATGTGTCTTTTATCGATACTGGTCTATCCCTTTACCTTATAAATTCATCTTTATTTTTTCTGACTTCATCAGGACTTCTACCAGAAATGAGAACAGCTCGTTCATAGTCGACGAGTACGTAGATCTATTAAAGAAAGGGCAAGGAATGGCGTTAGTCTCATCATCGTCTTTCTCCTCAACATCGTTATCATTGTCATTATTAATATAATCATGACAATGTTCATCTTCATCATCATCATTGCCGACTAGCGCCGTTTTTGGCGCTTTTTGCCATTATTAATACTCTTAATACTTGATCGTCTCACATTCAGAAATCCTAAGGGGTTGTCACGCAATGTTTGACTCAGCGTTGCATGACATAGGTCATAATAAAAAAAGTTGCGCATGCATTTTGTTTGTTTCCCAAATTCATTCTAAAAGCTTAATACTTCACCTTAACAGTAGCGGTGTCGTAATGATATGGATTTATCCCAAAGTTATCCTTAGATGTAACGTTAAGTACGTATTCTTTGCCGCGTTGACCAGCAAAAGAATCTGCAGCCTTAATCCATCCAGTCTCGTTATCGATGGTGAACTTCTTTAAGTCTTCAGTTTTTGTCGAGAAGTCATAGCTAATGCGACCACCATTGCCAACATCTGCATCGTTAGCCTTCAACAATAAGAAACATACTCAAGTGTCAGTAAAAATATCTGATATCGTTGATTGCTTTTTTTATAACACTTTACTAAAGGTTGGACTTTTTAAACTTCATTTATCAAGTGAAAAAAAAAATCAATTTATTCATTTCTTTTCTTGGCTTGACAGTTTTTATTTCAGGACTTCTAGATTTGCTATTTATCCTATCCTTCCAATACATTAAAAGTAGCAAAGGGACATATCATTGAAATTATTCGATGCGCCGCCGTATTTATTCAGTCACAAATGAATCGCAATACGTACATGATTAAACACCAATGATACCTTATTGGAGAAGTACCCAGTAGACAAAGAAAAAGGGAGTTTTACAATTTAGATGGAATTATTGTTAAATTATGACAGTGATAGTGACTTATACTAGCAGAATCGTTTTGACAAAACTTACAATTACACGAATGATATTGTCTCCGTGAGGTATCTCTTCAGGAACTCCTATGGTTGAAAAGAAAGGTTGTCAAAAATCGGCATGTAAGTGGAGAGTTGCAGTTAAAGAGTTAGGATATTGGATGCTCTTTGAGTATCACTTCATACTTGTTATGAATTAGCGTGAGTATCAACGATATACGCAAATTCCGGGAAAGGTCTTCGTGAGAAATAGAGAACTTTTTTGCGTGATGCTTGTAGCAAGCGTTCCATCATGGGGCTGTTTTAGGGGACGCTTCAATAATTATCTACGACGTCTTTTTCGCTTGCAGATAGTAAAAAAATGGATAGGAAACCTTGTATCGTCGATCGTCATAATTTACAAATTTCTTTGTTTGTTGATGCATAAAATGTCAACTTGTTGCCCCATTAAATACCGGTACATTTCTACAACTGCGGATATGCTGTTAATGTTATGGAACACTAATACTAAAGCGTGCTAATTATTCAAATCAATGCATGTTATTTTATAAATGCGTTAGTAAAAGCTCGTTTGTTTTACCTCCTGAGTAAACCTCTTTGGTGAATATTGGCCCGTTATCGTTTTCATCAGCAATTTCCACCACAACGCGCTGGATTGTCGGATCATCTGAAGGATAAAAGAGAAAGTGAGAACCAAGCTTCTTTTTCAAAACAAAAGGTGAGTGGAAGCTAGAAAGTTTTACACTATTGTCTGCGTATTCTGCTTGCAAAGGTCTTTTTCTGTCCTCAGCATAACCTCATAGTGTCTGGGATGATATTGGAAAAAATCTTCACCATGTCATAGCCGCAAATTTGGATGAGTAACACGGAAAGGCTGCTTCTAATATATCGTTAATGTCAAGTCATTTATATCATTATGTCATTATCAAAAATATTTGTACAATGATATAAACACGTATTTATTTGATAATAACATACTTGTTACGTTTGCTTCACTGACGCTTCTTCTCTTCCTTGCACTCAGTGAAGATGATGAATCAAACTAAAAAAATGATAAACAAAAAATTCAAAAAAATTAAAATATAATCAGAGTTCCCGTACTTAACTCTTGTTTCATATTGCTACCATTCAAGGTATTTATCCCTTACATAGTGATATAGGGGATTAACTTTCAATAGAGAGTTTTTGATTTACGTTACGCGCATCGCAACCGTGACGTCATAAAAACGAAATTCGGACAAACAAACTTACAAGTTTACTTTAAGCAGATAATTTTCACAGCCGATCGCAGTTGATCTTAGTTTACATGGGTTATTATTGTAACTTTAAGTAAAAATGATAAAATCGGTTCGTATAATCCTCGCAGCGGTTAAACAGAATGCAAGGGTTTGTCCGATTCTTTAAGCTATTTTTAGAATCAGTGGTCTGCGCTATTGTGAAACTATTCGTACCAATATGAATTTGTGCTAGGGCATGCTCCTGGCTTCTAACTAAAGTTACATAGTACGCTCCTGATGATTTAGTAGATTCTGATGAATTGCTTGAGTGTTGGTTTTGTATTTTGTACAGGCTTGACGCGGGCGCTAGTTGAGTCTCATAGATTAAGCTCAATATTTTTAATTAAGTACTATTTTTTCATACCAACCTTGTAGTTTGATGCCTTGACGAACATGCTGAAGGATGGTGTCTCCTCGCGATCCTATTATAAATAGAACAGGCATCACTTTCTAGTTGATTTGCTTTATTTCATTGCTTTAGAAAAGTGTTGATTGGCTAATGCTACCGCGTATTTATATTCGAGGCCAGGTTCACGTTCGAGCAAAATCGTTCAAATATTTTAAAATTATTAAAAGGAATATAAAACTGCTGCTTATTTCTCTTTATTGTGATCCTAAGTGTTCCTCCGCGTAAACGTGCTTTCTCGTGCTCTACAGTTCCCATCGTGTTATATCACAGTAAGAATATAAGAAACATAAAATACATTAATCGCTTGATTTTACAAATACCGGCCATATGCTGCGGCTCTGTGAGTATTCAAGTTTTTTTAATTCTATAAAACATTTTACTTATTTTCACTTACTATGGTTTTCTTAGTTGTTACGATTCCACTTGTTTCGTTAACAGCAAAGACATCCCTACCGCTGCTCCCTGTTCAGATGTGAATAGTTCAACATCAGTAAACCGATTCCTGTGATTACTTTTGCTTGACTTTCTTTCAGAAATATTAGTAATTGATCTACAAGACACTTACCAGTAATATAGTAGTAAACACGGTCAGATTTATCCGAGTCACTAGCTTCAATTTTACCAACAGTGGTACCCACGGGAAGATTCTCACCCACAGATAAAGTCGTAATAGACTAGAATTGTGATTTAAAAAAAACAATATATAAACGAACTATATTTTATCAATACTTTTTAGGTTTATTTATGTTCTTTATTACAGAGGTCATTTATTTGTGTTTTGTGATACAATAAAATTATGGTAAAGACGTTTCCCACCTTTTGGATAACTTGTTTTAAGCCTGCGTTGCTCTGCGGTCTGTGGCGTGTTGAGAAGAAGAGAGCTGAGGGCAATGTTAGGCCAACAGCACAGACCGCCCAGCAATGCAGGCTATCTTGATCGTAAATAGATTACCTTCGAGAATAGCGGCCGGTTGTCATTAAGGTCTGTCACTAACACGGTGATATCTTTTTCCTTGGATAACTTTAAGTTACTCTTCACATTCTTTGCTTGTATTACAAGCTGTCAAGAAATAAATATCAGTAATAATAGCGAGGCACTTTACCGAGCTAACAACCTGAGAAAACGTTAGGGGAGGCAATGAATGCATAATTAGATGGATAGGGCGGGAGCGTTAGGGGAGGCAATGGATGCATAATTAGATGGATGGGGGGGGGGGGGGGGGGGGAAGGGGTGAGAAAGGGAGGGCTAGATCTATATCGACATGGAAGAAAAATAAGGAACAAAAGAAAAGCATACCTTATATGAAGCAGTAGTTTCATGGTCAAGTTCTTTCGCTGTTTTCAACTCGCCACTCGTTTTATTCAGTGCAAATGCGCCATCTTCGTTACCACTAATGATGAAATACTCAATGTACGCGTTGCTTCCTTCGTCCTTGTCTATAGCGTTTACAATAGTAATGAATGTGCCAGCTGTGATATTCTGTAACACATTGAACCATTAAAAAAATGTTAGCGCAAGAGGAAATAAATTAAGAGAAGGAATCTCAGGCATTCATGCTTGTTACCATCATGGGTACCGTTTGACGCTATATTTTTTAGAATCACATTTGCCATCGAATATTTAGCACGTGTGTATCCGCTGTTTGTTTGTTTGTTTGCGGGAAAAAAAAAACAACAATCAAATCAATGATTCTAAAAATAGCATTAAAGTGAGCACATGATGATGAGGCGCGGGAAATTGTTTGTCTTCCCATGTCTCAAATATCAGATAGTAAAATGCATATGATGAGTCAGTCCTTGTAGGTTGTCATTTCTCACTGAAGATGATTATAAGGATATGTATCGTTTATTCCATACCTCCTTAACACGAAATTTATCTGGCGTCGACTCAAAGGAAGGTTGATTGTCATTGACATCTTCCACAATTATCGTAACGTTGGTATTGCTGGACAGCGGAGGTATGCCTTTGTCAGTTGCCACGACAACCAACTGGAAAAGGGATGCATTCTCTCGATCAAGGGGTTTGAGCTTGGTCAAGACGCCTGTCTTGTTGTTCAGATAAAAGTGACCTGATACAACAAAGTCGAACATTATTTTATTAAAGAATCTAGAAGTAACGATTAATAGAATGAGTAAGATGATATATAGATATGATATGATGATATGCCTGTAGTTGTTATGCTGCTGTTAGAAACGAGTGAAGGACTGGGAACGGTAATATAGAAGGCATCGATAACTAATCTCGTTAAATAATAAATTTCCATGACGAGAAGGAACACATCAAAATAAGCAGGTTTCTGCATTATGGCTTTGATTGGCCAGGTAACAGTTAAACTATGGACAAGCGTCCCCAGTAACCACACATTTCTTTGTAATTTTTGAGATGTTTGGAAGGTTGCTACACAAAAGGTTTGAAACTCAAAATCTTGGAACTGCAGATATTTACTAATTTCGATGTACTCTTTCTTACTATGGTGTCTATGTCCCAGTCCTCAACTCGTTTTTAAAGTGGCCAATTGCTTCCAGTCTTGATGGAGTTGCTGTGTGGTGTGTGGTGTGTGGTGTGTGGTGTGTGGTGTGTGGTGTGTAGTGTGTGGTGTGTGGTGTGTGGTGTGTGGTGTGTGGTGTGTGGTGTGTGGTGTGTGGTGTGTGTTCTGTTCTGATTATGCCCTTATTTTAGTGAATGTATTTGCATAATTACCCTGTTCGTTTCCTTTTATTATGGAATAAACAATCTCAGAGTTCACTCCAAGGTCCGTATCTCTAGCACTTAAAGTTAGTATAGTGTTGTCTTTGCCAGTGATGTCACCAGTATCTTCTTGCAATTTCTTCGTGTAGGATGGAGGCACGAAAGTTGGAGTTACGTCATTGACATCAAGCACAGTGATTTTAAGCTACAAAGAAAATTGTCAAACCGCAAAGTTTTATTAAATATAATCTACGAGAAATATCTACTTACAGACTTTAACTGAAGTGCCGTGACGATTTGAATACCTAGTATGTTTTTGAATACGGCTATTAAAAATTTCGCGTTCTGATTACAATGATAAAAGCCTGTACGTGGTAAATGGGAGACGATGCAATATCTATAAGTGGAACATTAAACATGCATAGAAGATAAAGCTTAACTTAGTGAAAAACCAGAGTTTGGTGCACAGGGAGAATGAACCGAGGGAAAAAGGCCTAAAACACACTAGATCCAGGCATGGATTTAGAGAGGGCATGCGCTATAAAGCCCTAGTTGTTGAAAACCATGGAATGTTTAATTTCCCTTACCTCGACTGTTGATTTTTGTTCAGAGCCGTTCACAATACTAATAGCAGCAAGAGTCAACACGTATCCATTCTTAGTCTCTCGATCAAGGCAAACAGACGAACCACATTTGAGATAAACAGAGCCATTCAATCCCCCAATTGCAAACACGTCTCCTGTGTTGCCATCCTCTATTCTGTAATGAATAGTTTTGTGGGCTTCATCGGCGTCAATATCTGTCGCATTTACTTGAGCCACGAATGAACCTTTGGTGATATTTTCATAAACTTGAGCAGTATATTCGTCCTTCGTGAACTGTGGCGCATTGTCATCCACGTCAGTTACTTTTATGATAACAAAAGCAGAACCCTCCAGTTTAGGAGTCCCACGATCCGTTGCCGTAACAGTCAGGTTTATTAATGGTTTAGTTTCATGGTCAAGCTTTCCTTTTAGAGTTACTACGCCTGTTTGCTCTGGAGGTAAAAAAAAACGATAATCATGATTAAAACACTAGTTTGGTTCATTATGCGTTTTGGGCTCCCTGGTTGGGAAGGGAAATATACATAGTAGTTATTTATCACATTTGTGAATTTTCTCGCTGTCTTATTGGTCTAGAGCCGGGGAAGTTAGGAGGCCATACCTATAAATTACATGCGCAAATCACACGCGCGCTTGAAACCGTATGTATCCGTCGGCTACGTCACGTTCGTCCACAACATTTTCACGACTAGATGACGAAAAAAAGTCGTAGATAATTAAGAGGACATAACACAGAAAACTGGAGGAAATTGGTTAAATCTTAGTGAGCCCCCTTCACGAGCCTCTGATCTTGGGACAATCTAAAGAAATTTGAGTCTCAATATAAGAAAATAGAAAGTAGAATGTTATAGGATTATTTGTTTATGGAGGAGCACTATATGTATAGAATATGGTAAACTATGCAACTCAGTTTTCGTGGTCATCGCATGGGAACCCTGTGCGTAACGCTAAACGTTTACCCGCCCGCGTTTCTGATTGGTCGAGCTTTCAACTCACACGTCACTTGGAAAATGACGACTTTTTTTAACGAGCTTTTAAACTATCATTTCTTTTGTAAATTGGGCCCCCTGTGACTTGCGTATCGCAGTAATCAGTCTTTGTTCAATAACTAAAATCAGTCCGACTTATACTTCCGGGTCGTGAGGAAGCCGGCACCCTTCTAACCTTCTAAATTCAGTCGACTTTCTAATTCTCCTTAATAGCGCAGCGCAACCGTGACGACATAAAAACGAAGACAAAGGCGAAATTAGGACAAACAAACTTACAAGTTTACTTTCAGCAGGTAATTGTCACAGCCGATCGCAGTTGATCTTAGTTTACATGTGTTATTATTGTAACTTTAAGTAAAAATAATAAAATCGGTTCGTATAATCTTCGTAGCGGTTAAACAGAATGCAATGTTTGTCCGAATTTGTCTAGCTATTTTTAAAATCAGTGCGCTGCGCTATTGTGCATCCGCATCAAGAGTGTGCCAATTATTCCCGTTTATCAACCTTTCTTGTCAGTAATAAAGTGCTCATTGTCCTTTAGATTGAAAATGCAGCAGATTTACTTCACAGCATCTTCCCTTTTAGATCTACACCCAATTAAATCTACCTATTCCGTTTAAACTGTGTTGCAAAGAAAATCGGGTGGTTGTACCTACCATCGATACTGAACAATCTGTCGTCATCTCCTGCCGTTATCTTGAATGTAAACTGACCATTAGCTTCGATATCAGCATCACTTGCCGATACTGTTACCTGCAACAAAACACAACCAACATTTTTAAAATAACCTTCAAATGATCGATTGCTAATTTTGTAATTCAAGCTGATCTGCTATACAGTAGATTTCAAAACTCTGGGGAACATCCAGAAGAGTTATTGTAAAGTATATTTGAAACTTCAGCTATTTTTGTATAAAATATATCACGAAATACTGTAGACTTTCGCAAAGTCCGCCGCCTTGTTTTTTCTTTATTGGCGCACAACGAACTTTTCGACCTTGTTTCCCGCTAAATTTAACGACTTAAAAGTCAGTCGGTAAATTATAGCCAGTCACGATGCTCGAAATTCAAGCTGTCAATCACAATGTAAGATTAGTACGATTATCTACATCGATTCCCATCAACCCAAGATTATCGCTTCGCTCGAATCACACCGGGAAACAAGAGAGGTCGACTTGCGGCAAGTCTAGAAATACTGGGGAAGATCCAGAAAAGCTATTGTCAAGTATATTTGAAACTTCAGCTATTATAACGATCTACTATTTCCCGTTTAAATCTTAGGCGATTAATGATATGACTGACTTCTAATTTTTATTAAAAGTCAAGGGTTTTGACCACACAGATAATCTTCCTCTTAATCCTCCCCAAATGGACTACACATTAACTTACCACTGTTCCGGGTTGCGCACTTTCCTTTAGTGATATATTATACATTTGCTGACTGAAGACTGGCTTGTTGTCGTTCACATCGTTGATGGTGACGGTAACCGTTGTATTACTTTCCATTTGTGGTGATCCGTGATCGTGGGCCTGGTGTGAGAACATAATTCATCAATAAGGAACGGAAGTTACGGTCGTTTTATAGTGATATATTATGGCATTATCATTGTCTGCTTTTTAGAAAAAAATTGCGCAGTTAATTCTGTTTGTATTATTTTAGAACTTTTTATCCGCCACTAACTCTAGTCGCGTAAAATTGTCCTAATATAATATACATGCACACGATCCCCAGAAATTCACCATTAACTCTAGTCGCGTAAAATTGTCCTTATATAATATACATGCACGCGATCCCCAGATCATGTGGCTTTCGACGTAATTCTATCAGTATTATTAGATATTTTATGCAAGTAATGTTAGTTGCGGAATTTCGTTTCCTAATAGTATGATTTCGTTAAATGATATTTCTTCATTATTATACAGACAAAGATGTTTGTGTTATATTTTCATAAAACAGACATATGAAATTGCATAATATGCTATAGTATGTATACCCCCTTAAAATGTACTGTAACATTTGCAGCTGCTCAAGTAATTTGGCCGCGGGGTAGGGAAGGGGGGGGGGGGGGGGGATTTGCGTTCTATAACAGTGTGATTTATCTACCTACCTTTATGATTAAAGTAAAAGTGTCATTGGTTTCTCTGTCAAGTGATGATACCGTGGTTATCTTTCCTGTTGTTTCATTTATTGCAAAGAGATTCACTGGAAAATATTTAGAAAAATAGAAAAATCAACAAAAAATCCAGTGCATACTTGCTTACCGCTGCAGGCCCAGAATCTGAATTTTCTCTTCGACTTTTAAGTTACCTCCTGATTTTAATCTATTAATTACTTTCGTTAAATGGGATTGAAAAGAACATTAATTTGAATCTTACTTTCATTTCCAGCTGTGATAGAATAAGAGACTCGTGCATTTTCATCAATATCTTTATCTGTGGTAGAGACAGTTCCAATCAAGTGCCCGCTGGATACACTCTCGTCGACTGCAAATGAGTATCTTTCTTGGTTGAATACAGGTGAGTGGTCATTGACGTCAAGTACTTTTACTATCAACTGCAGGGTAATCACAAATTATCTGTTTGTACGAACATCAACACTTTGACAAAAATATTTAATGCCATTAAGGACGTTCGTGGGCAAACGCGTTTCCTATGTCTGTTTTCCTCAAGCTTCATCAATTGATAAGATAGAAGATGGGGGTTACGGTGTTGATTTGATCTTGAAAACACAGAGGTAATACAGCCAAACTATATGCGAAAAAGAGATGCGCACAACAATGCCTGCAAACGTCCTTAAAGCGTGCTTTATCTATACGATTGAATGACAATAGACGAAATAGTTTCTTACATTGGCAGATCCTTCTCTTGGTCGTATGGCCCCGTCCACTACACGCAAAGTCAATGTATATGATTCAACTGCCTCACGATCCAATAGCTCGTTTGTACTTATATCACCCTGTAAAATACAAAAGCCATGATAAGCAAGCATTCAATGGGATTGTCAACTGAAAATTATAAGTAAAGTTGTTTTGATAACTCATAACATCCCTCTCAATCATAATGAATGTGGGGTTAACATCAACATATTAAAAAAATCACACTTTTTCGTGATTAAATTTGAAATAATTTTGATAATATTAATTTTGGTAACGGTCTATTGGTCTGGAAGTTAACGTCGCAATCGCATTTCATATGCAGATCCAATATAAGTAGTCTTTAGTATTCATAAAAATTGAAAATATTCAAAGCCATGGAAGCTATTTTTGCATGAATCAAAAGTTTTTGAGTGCAAGGATTTCCTGCCATTTTTCTCTTGTTTTACTCTTGCTTTCGATATCCTGCGATGTTCTTGACTGGCGGCAGTAACAAGCCGTTGAAATATCTGAGTGCGCAAAATATCGAAAACCACAGTATAGCTTATCTTGCATAAGAGAACATGGTAGGGTAGAATAGTGAGTCTCATAATTACCCTGTCAGAATCGATTTTAAATATCAATCTTGACGATCCCCCTAATCCATATTCCAGCCTTGCGTTACTACCAGTGTCATCATCCGTTGCGTAGGCAACGAATACATGAGTTCCTATTGGTTCGTTTTCCTTGACTGTTGCGTAAAAAGTCTCATTTGCAAATTTGGGACTCTTATCATTGATGTCCACAAGAACAAGTGACACATTGGCAAGAGTTGACTTTGATGGTACTCCTTGATCGGTTGCTTTGATTGTAAAGTTAAAATAAGGTTGGATTTCTCTGTCGAGCTCAACGTCTCCCTGGGATATCAATCCTGTTTCTGGATCAACTGAAACCTTACTTGTCACGTTCTCCACAATACTATAGCGAATTTGTGCATTAACGCCTGAGTCAGCATCAGTTGCCGTAATCTTTAGAATACTCGTGTCTTTTGGTGACTGCTCTCTGTAGTCTACGATGTATTCTCTTTGTGTGAAGACAGGGGAGTTGTCATTTACGTCATCGACATCTATCTCCACCTTAACGTTGTTCTCAGACACTAATCCTTTGCTATCCCTCGCCTGTATCGATAATGTATGCTTCGTAGTGTTTTCCCTGTCCAGCGACTTTGTTGTAAATATATCTCCAGTTATGTTATCGATTTTAAACTGCTCATAATCGTCTCCATCCACAATGACATAAGTCACACTATCACCAACATCCTTGTCCAAGGCTGTTACTCTGATAACGTTTGTTCCAACTGACGCATTTTCAGCCATTTTCGCCATCATAGTTGGTGTACTGAAATAGGGTTTGTCGTCTATGACATCAGTAACGGTTATGTGGATCTGGGCGTGTCCCTCAAAATTAGGTTCGACAATATTGGCTGCCGTAATGTTTAAGATGTAGGAACTTTTGAACTCTCGATCCAGCGAAGAATCAACAATGATGCTGCCTGTAAAAAAGAACAATGAAAAACAAAACACTTAACAAACAGTAACGTTTTTGGTTCTAATATTCATACCGTAACACTTGCAAGGTGTTCTAGGAGGTCATGATATTGTGTTGCTTTGTGTTTAAAATTTCCGCACAGTCTCTTTTATTCCGGACTTAACTTATGTAAACTTTATAAAAGTGAGATACGTCAGTATCGTTTACTGAGTACTTTTCTTCCCCACAAGGTATGATAAGTTTTCAAAAAGTCAATCTTGAATTATAAATTGAAAAGGTTCTTCAAGATGTTTTACATGTGATTAAATTAAACTCCCAGATTGCGAGAGACAGTATAATGATTTAGAATACGACTTCTTTACACACTAACAATTTAGATACAAGAATATACAACCAAGTACTAAAACTTTTATTGACTTACCTGTAGATCTGCTAACATAGAATTTTCCATCAGCCCCATTAGAGGTATAGATTATCTGACCCTTTATTTCCTGCGTCCAAATCAGTAGCTGTCACCATGGTAACTGAGCTTCCCTGACTGGCATCCTCTGATATATTGGCATAGTATATTGCTTGGGAAAACCTAGGAGGCTCGTCGTTAACATCTGTTACGGAGATTACTAGTTTAGCAGATGCGTTTCTGTTTCCACCGTCTGTTGCTATGACATCAAGCGAATAAGTATTATTTTTTTCTCGATCCAGTGAACTGCTGTTGCTTGTTATGATACCAGTGCTGGCGTTGATGTTGAAATGTTCAGCGCCTAAACCTAGAGAATGAAACAAATATAGTCAGGACTAAATTAAAGTTTCTTTCACAACTTAACGAACTAATGTAGTAATGACGAGAAACATTTTTATTATGAAAAGAGGATAAGAAATAATAAAGAATGAAATATTTCTCACATTTTTGTCCCTGCGAAAACTTTCGCATATCTCACAGGCTGGTCAATAGTCAGCAGTGGAGGGGGGAAGTTTGAAAAGCTTTTAGATTCTATAGTCTCGTTGATGGTCTAACATCTGAGATGAGTCTCTAGCTCTTTTTGTTTATAATATCCGAATACATACATATAGTATGTTTCCTCATCGGAGCATTTTCTCCTTTCTCCTGGTTTTAGTTGTGACCAAAAATGAAACGTAAGTGACCTTACTTGTGATTACCTAAGAACAAGTACTCGTATAAAAACTCGTGAAAAATCCAACACAAACCTTCAAGACTGTAGGTTATTTTCCCATATATGCCGATGTCTGCATCTGTTGCATGGATTTCTTTTGTCTGCAAACAAACGGTATTATAAATGATATCATTTGGGCTCTAAATGGAGATTATAAATGCAGCACTGCGTTAAATGATTCCCCAATTATTTAGAAAGCCTTAACCAGCGAAACGTCTAACGGCATATTAAAGTGCATGTGCATGAAGACGTTTTGCCTTTATTTGATATTATTATATCCCAGCCATGTCCTCTTATTTCCCGTCAAATGATCTTTTATAATTAAAATGTTTATTCGCAGGTTTGTAAATCGAACCGTCTCTTTCACATAATGCTAAAATACATCATATTTGAACCAACCAGTGCAATAATTGTTCCTGGAGAAGAGTTTTCCTCGATATTTGCTAAGAATTGACTTCCTGTGAATTGTGGGCTGTTATCGTTCTCATCGTCTACCCTTATTTGAACCTCTGCAAAATCCTGTTGAAAAAATATAATAGAATTATCAATTGCTAGCTTTGCGGATGACTTCATTCAGTTTGTCTTTCATAAGTTTGAGGTACTAATTATCACCACTGAAGATGATATTATCGGTGGTTTGCATAGCTTTCACGTTGCTCAATTTAACAAAAGACTCGTCAATCAAAATTGCAAATCATCTTAGATACACCTTCAATCATGGTTGTCTCAGGCGGACTATTGGACATAGAAAGAGAAGACACTGTACCTTCCTGCTTGATGGTTGCCCTTGATCCTCAGCCTGCACAGTCAGAATGTACCGTTGAATGGCTTCCCTGTCAATGGATGCAGCAGTGCTAATAACTCCTGTGACAACATCGATCTGGAATGCGTTATTCTGGTTTCCACTGGAGATCTTGTATGTGACATTGCCATTCGATCCTTTATCTTTATCTGAGGCATAGACAGTGAGTACCGATGTTCCTGTTGCACAATTTTCCATTACTGATGCGGTGTACGTTGATTGGTTGAATTTTGGATCGTTGTCATTGACGTCATCCACGTGAATAAATACAAAGACCTGGGAAGCATGATATGGTTTAGTAAAATTATCCACAAAAATAGAAAGTCTGCAAAATACAAAGGTCTTATTCTACACAACTGATACACTAATAAAGCTGATAAGCTTAACAACTTTACAGTATTATGAAAGCAATAATAGAGTGCTGAAAGTATTAATGAGTTTGTTAGCAGTAGTAAAGCATAAAGCCAAGGAATACATGGTTATATCATAATACAATATGTGGGGCATTTTTTTCATCAAAAAACTCTTCATTTAATTAGAATTTTCCGAATAAATGTTTCCTATTTACCGTAGAATTCAATGGAGGCGTTCCTTCGTCTTTGGCCAACACAGTGAGATTGTACAGGAAAACATCTTCTGCGTCTAGTGGCTTTGCGATGAAAATGTAGCCAGTTTTGGAAATGCTAAACGTACCTGACGACAAAAAGAGTAGTTGGTGAATATAAGATTTGTTTTTAAACTATTTTATATATGCTTCATATTTTAGGGAGTTCCTTGGAATTTTGGCAATACTAATACGAAAAAAGGTGAAGCTCATTTGTTCTATATATGTTAGGCTCACGTTCAGCATTTTGCAACTCGCAATGCACCTGCTTCAAGTTCTAATGTATGAAAAATAGGTAAGAACCCGAGTTGTAGAGGACTGTGGGACTCTCATTCGGAAAGGTGACTGTCTTTCCAATTTCTTTCTTTTTAACTTCAATTTGTATGTATTTTTAGTGCGTTCATTACAGACAGTCCTAGTCAGGTCTACTTTGCAGACGGTTGTCTAAGTGTTCAACATGCAAGTGATGCGACGGTGATAAAGACTGATATATTTAATTCAGTCTACAAAAATACGTGAATGGATACGTAGCATTTTTGGCGCCTTGTTTATTTACCAATTGGATCCCCATTAGTGATGTTGTAAAGAACTTTTCCCGAGAAGTCTAAGTCCTTGTCTACCGCAGATACTTGGACCACGTTGCTTCCGGTTCGTGCAGCCTCGCTTACATGCTCTTCAAAGCTTTGTTTCTGGAATTCGGGCGAGTTATCGTTGATGTCCTTTACCTTAATAGTTACCTAAAATGAAATCAATATTCTTTTTATTAGAATAAAGACTTTACACCATCACGTGATGGTAGCCATTATAGGAGGCACAACAATAGAGTCTTTTTTCTTAAGAATCTGAATATTTTCTTATGTCAACCAAATTAGACCAGGCTTCTCTATAATATGCATAAATTTGAAGTGAGTTCTGTCTTTCCAAACATTTCCATGCCATTGAACGGCATTGGTTTTCCACCTTTTTTCTTACTCATACATTTTAAATTTCGGGAACAAATTTGGGGTAAACAGTAAATGACAAATAACTTACCCTTACAGTCGCGGATCTCCTGGCTGAAACAGGTTGTGCCTGGTCAGTTGCTGTCACGTCCAGAAAGAATCGACCATTATTAGAAGCATCTTTAGGCATTTGTGCATCTTCTCGGTCAAGCTCTTTGACAACAGTCAACTTTCCCTGATTCAAATAACAAGCATTAGTTCATGATCTTCCAAATCAAGCGTTACTTGTTACAGCACTTCTCAAACTTAGTAACGACCTTAAGCAGTGAGCGAGCCTCTGGAAGCAAAGGTAACCCCGCCCCCACTCCCCTTTTAAAATAATCAATAACAGACTGAATAATACCTGTCTCTATTGCCAAATATACCAATATAATAATAACAGGCTAAAGAAAATGTGACTGACTCTCATTATTATCAACCTAGCTGGTTTCACGACAATTTTGCCGTCTGTACATGCATTTTAGTAAATTTTAAAAATAGAGTGTAAAGTCTGCATTACTTCAATTTGATTGGACACCAATTAAAACAATAGACACTTCACGAGTTTCAATGTCAGAATAATGATGTTATCATTACCGCTATTGGATTTGCCTGTAATTGCGTTGGAACAGTGGCCATCTGAAAGAAATATTACTGGAAACAAAGGATTTCCCAATTACCCAAAAACTAACAAGCCAGGTATTGTTTGGACAGGGATACTTTTCCAGACACTATTGCTTGACCTTTGATTCTTGAATAAGTTTCAGCGGATCGGTGGAAGAGTTGAGCTGCAGCATCTGGATTTAAACACTCATCGCTCAGCACGGAAACTTAATTAGGAAACTAAGATATCACACAACAGATGTTGATTAATTTTAGTAAGAAACACAACAGTAAGTCTATTTTAATAAGATAGAGATTTTTGAGAGGCAACAACAACATCCAAGTACCTTTACCAAAACATTGATCGAGACGCATCCGAGCTATCTTTCAAATATTTTTAGAAGAACTATTTGAACATCGAAAAATTCCGATGGCTGAGCAAAGAGACGATATGAACATCCATTCTCAAGAGTACAATATATCAAGGCTGCTATCAAAAGACGAGGTTTTGTTTGAGTATAGTGTGGTGGTGGTCGTCCTGGGATGCTTCGCTTTAATAGTGCTGACAAAAATGTGGTTCTATCCGGCGGCATGTCGTGAGTATCGCTTTAAGAATACTTAACTTACTGGTAAAAAAGGCATGGATGTCATAAAGGGTGTTACGATTTGAACTGAAGAAATACTATGCTCACTGGAACTAGGATGGTGAGCCAAAGTTGAATTTAACCAATTTCCATGAAAAAAGTCTTTAATGTATATACTCGTGTTTATTCCTACGACGCCAAAAATTTAAGCTAGAAAATGTCAAGAGCTGCAATGGAAATTAAAATCACAAGTTGGTATAAATAAGAATTCGTAGAAAATAAGTTTTCTCCATATATCATGCGCAGTGTGTGGAGGGGACTTATGCAACAGAAAACCCGTTTATTGAAAGTCCGGGTAAAAGTCCAAACTATACAATCAACTTAAAGGTCAAATACCAGAAATGGAATAATATCTATTTCTTAGATGAATAAAAGCCAGACAACAAGCAAGACCTTTTTAGAATTGCAAAAATAGCAGAAGAAGAAAATAGGAAAAAATTGACGAGTCAAGGATTTTTACATGAGAAATATGTGTTATGCAACACACTTTATATATTAATTAATGGAAACTTTTGAACTTTTTGTTTTAGTCCAGTACTTATTATGTTTGGTTTTTTTTATTAAAAAAGCCGTATAATATCTCAAATATATTCATTTACAGTATTAAGTTTAATATGCTTAAGAGCAAACGTAGAGATACGACATAATCTTAACCCAACATAAGCGAGTCTAATATGTACCCATCAGGCATCGTTGAATACCTATATAATATGAGACACCTCAAGAAATGCCATTCCTCTTCATTGACTTGTATTGCCTCTTGCACCCAGGGTACGACTTGTATAATTCTACGATAACTTGTACGACTTGTATTGATTGATACTGAAGAATTAATAGTTGCCACCATATTCACGAGTTCATACGAACCAATCCAATCGCTCATCATCCCTTAAAACCATGATTTAAGCTAGGATTTCCATCACCAAACGATTATCACACTATATAGATCTAGATCCATATTCACGAGTTCATACGAACCAATCCAATCGCTCATCATCCCTTAAAACCATGATTTAAGCTAGGATTTCCATCACCAAACGATTATCACACTAGTAAGTTTTTTCATCTTTTTCACGGTGTATAATTTACCTTTTCATCATTACTGTTTCATTAGAAACACCGACGCAGCTCACACTAGTTTTAGCTAGTTATACCTGATTATCACACTATATAGATCTAGATCTAAAATAATTTGAGCCAGAGGTACAGAAGAGAGCCCTACATAAACAACTAGAAATCCCCTTCTGGAGGCTACCAATAAGCAATGCCATTTTTTAGAATTTGAACATATTTAACATAATGTTTGCCCCAAAAGCATCAACTTATCGTGGGGGCTTACATCTATCATAATAAACAACGAAAAAAAGTACAAGCACGTGGAAATCAAATGAAGGAATAGAAAACGCGCGCGCCTGCTGTGTGCTGTCATAAAGCACGAGGGGATTGACAGAACACGAGAGAAGTGTTAGAAACGCTTCTCGACACTTCTCGAGTGTTCTGCCAATCCCCAAGTGCTTTATGACTGCACACAGCACAGGAAGCAAGTTTTGTACACAATTTTCGTTGTGTTTTCCGAATTAAATGTCATATAAACGTATGCAAGTCACGTGCACCTTCTTTCTTTGGTGCAGGATCTATGTAACTTAACTAGGTGGACTTACTGGTTTGAAGTGGTTTTCTCTGAACCTGAAATTTTTTAAATCTACAATTCTCACCGTTGTATTATCCAGACTGAAGAAGCCATGCTCGTCTCCTGTCAACGAGTAGATTATCTTCTTATTGAGGCCTTCGTCTTGGTCGGTAGCATTCAACTGAATGATGACTGTGTTTAACGTACTCGGCCCTTCATTTATTTCTATTATGTAAGCAGAGGAATCCTCTGATGGTTTGGGGTTAAATACTGGTGCGTTGTCATTGGTGTCCAGTACTTCCACATGTATTGTGGTGGAATTCTAAAAGAAAAATAGTAATAATAATAAACCATGGATCCGTAATATGACATGAATGTATAAACCGCAATCAAGAGTCCAAACCCCCCAGCGGTTGACCCAGGATTTTTTTAGAAGGGGTGCAGAAGCTCAGCATCAATAACGCATTAGATATCAGATCATCTAAGGATGAGTGTGCACCTCGTGCGATCCTCCCCTTCATTCGCACCTACCCCATCCAGAATGTTGAACTAATGTCTTTTGCTTTCTAAGTTAAGAAATTTGTTGAATTGCAATACTTATACTACATATAATACTAACACTCACACTAAGACTAAGGGCTTTCTTTCTTTCCCATTATAATATAAGAAAACGATACTGGAATTGTTCGTATTTCTTACAAGGAAAGTATAATTTTCTATTTTTTCTGGCAATGCTATATTCCCATTTTTTTACATTCCATCAACTTCATTTGAAATATATACTATGATATTAAGAGTAGAAGTATTCGTTGAAATTGAAGTATTCGAATCATTTGACATACCTGTCGTGGTGGTGAGCCTGCATCTGTTACATTTATTACCAGGTCATAGCTACTTTTAATTTCACGGTCAAGACCAGTCGGAGAGATTTGGAGCCTACCAGTGTCACTATATAATATGAATCGGCCGTCTGCACCAGACATAGAGTACGTTATGCGTCCATTCGAACCAGCATCATCATCGGTGCCCGTTAGAGAATCAAACAGGATTGTCCCACCTCCAGCACTCTATAGGAGAGTAGAAAGTACTTGTTATGTACGTATTATAGGTAAACCTCAAATTGCAAATGATCATTAATCAATGTTGTTAATGATGCACGTGCGGCTGTATGTCAAATATTTTCCTCATTTGTCAAAGGACCTTTAACATGCTTACAACGTGTTTGATGGATGTTCGTGGATGTAAGGCCCGTGTACCTTTAAGTAAATGTATAGTGAGTGCATTGATTCGACAACTGAATGGGTGTCTTCAGCTGTGTTATCTTCTCTTGCTCTCCCTCGGTGAAGAGAGAGCCGAAAGGCTGTGACTGATGAGGCAAAGTTACCCCGCTAGTGGGAAAGCTCTAAATATATAGGAATACGGTAAACGCCTGCAAAAGAGGCTTTGGTTTTTCAATCATTTTTTTTTCCATTTTATTTAATGTTATGGTTTACCTCACTGATGTTCTTCACGATGTAGCTTCCTTCCTTTATGTAGGGAATGTTATCATTTTCATCCAGTACTTCCACGGCGACTGTTGTAGCTACGTTTCTGGGAGGGATACCATGATCACTTGCATTGATCTGGAGAGAAAAGCATACCTTTTGAATAAACAATGAATCTTCAAAGAAAGAAAGGAAAAAAAAGAAAAGAGAAGAAAGAAGACTGACGTTTTGATGTCTCACTTTTAAAAATGCAAGTCAATATATGATGAATTTTAACAAAAATATTTATTATAATTATCTCATAGGATAGGAAATAGAATTGATAGAAAGGATATTCAATAGTCACTAGCTTATGCAGGAGCTCGGGGAAAAATCCAAGTTTCATCGATTTGTGTGTAAGTGTGTGTGTGTGTGTAAGCGTATGTTAGTGTGTATGTGTGTGTAAGTGTGCGTCAGTGTGTGCTAGTGTGTGTTGTGTGTGTAAGTGTGTATGTGTGCGTAAACGTTTATGTGTGTGTAAGTGTGCGTTAGTGT
Source organism: Actinia equina (assembly GCA_011057435.1). Classification (NCBI taxonomy): domain Eukaryota; kingdom Metazoa; phylum Cnidaria; class Anthozoa; order Actiniaria; family Actiniidae; genus Actinia; species Actinia equina. The sequence goes on from WHPX01000851.1 coordinate 111,258, forward strand.
GTGCTAGTGTGTTGTGTGTGTAAGTGTGTAAGTGTGTATGTGTGTGTGTGTAAAAGTGTATGTGTGTGTGTGCACGTGTTATCTTGTCAGGTTGACTCGGATTCTTTTACGAGCCTCTGAATGAGATAGTAACTATATATCCTTTCTATTAAATGTTTCATATAGTTGGTACCGTTAACGTATACGAGGCTGTGGCTTCTCTGTCCAGTGATTTGGTTGTCGTGATAAAACCAGTTGCATTGATAGCAAAAGCGTTATCGATGTTACCAGATGTAATGTTCAAGGAAACCTGAGAAACAGATACATACTCAAGTCATTGTAATCTGTGGAGCTTGTTCTCGTGCTCCCTGTAATCCTATCAAACACGATTCTAAATGCCACATTTTTTGTTTGTTTTTAATTTCAGAAAGGGAAACATCTTTTAATTTAGGGGTACTTTTTATTGTTAAATAAACCTATAGGGAACAACAATACATAGAAAACCAAGACTGAAGCGAGATAGCGTTTTACCCCCGTCTCTAGACCATAATCCTTTTCACACTGCTTTTGTTCTTTAATTATGACTATTGTTCTTGTATTCTCTAAGGAATCAAAAATTATAATATGAAAGAATTTTAAAAACTATTATAGTCTAGAGACGGGGATAAACCGTTTTACAAACACATGAACTAGTATAACTATAAGGTGTTATTAAAACTACTTACAAAGAAATTACAGAATAACATGCAATGGGATACTGTATACACATTATAATACATTATTTACGAGAAATCAATAATCAGATAAGAGTACAAGTAAATAGATTTTTTATTTTTTTATTTTTTTACACGAGACTGGTGTTTGTCCAATAGGGAAGACAGTCCAAAAAGAAATCACAAGGCTTATGACTTACCCTTCCATTGTCTTCGCTATCTTTGTCGCTGACGGTCACCTGTTTATGATAGCGAACCGCAAATAAACAAACAACAGCAACAACAAAAACATCAGATTTTAAGTAACGATAGGCAGAAAAAATGCACAGCTGATATAAAAAATCAAAGCTGTCCTGAAAAGCATATTGCCAATGATAGTTTTTATTAAAATGATTATTACTCGAAAATGGGGAATCGTGTGAGATATACCATATTTCTGATTTTACGATCATCTAACAGAAAGGCTATTAACAATTTGTTATCAAATTCCGCGTTATGGTTTTCCAAACCCAGCTAGCCTATTACTTCCTCACTGTAAATTATCTCTTATATGGGGGTAGAGGAGCAGAATGTATGTTAAACTTGCATATTGTCGACGAAGAAAGGCACTCGCTGGCCGCGGGCACACTGAGTATAATGCTAGTTTGTAACTCAAAAAGTAACCCCAGCAACTCTACGATTTCTTAATGGGTTTATTGTGGGATAGGTACGAGGATTTTACGGGGTTGGAAATAATTGTAATGTACCTCGAAGGGGACCCTGTTCCTACCGTGCAGCACCAGGTTCCAGGCAAAATCTCAAAAATAAATAAATAATAATAATAACAACCTCACAAGCCAAGACGGTAAGGTGGCACGAGCATACCTTAACTGCAAGGACTCCAGCGGCTAAATTTTCTTTGATCTTGCTTGTGTATGGCGTTCCAGTGAAGACTGGGTCGTTGTCATTGATATCCCGTAAAGCAACATTTATTGTAGCAGTTTCCTTGAATATTCCACCACCATCACTAGCGATCACATAAAACTGGTAGCTGTGGACTTCTTCATAGTCAAGGGTTCTTGCTGCTGTGATGTTACCAGTATTACGATCGACAGCAAAACTAAAATATAATCAAAGTGAAAACATAATTGAATCGAGCTATAAATACGTGTCCTTACTAACAGAAGCTTTGAAAACTAAGGTAAACTTACAATGAAGACTGACTGCCACTCAGCTCGTAAGTGACTTGGCCAAATGAACCAAGATCCTCATCAGTTGCCTAGTTAAAATATAAACATGTTAGATGTCTGTCAAATGCAAAAGAAAATAAAGCGTCATTGATTTGGAAAGCCTTTATGTAAAGTATTCCTATTTTTCTAAACGTCTAATATTGTCCCTTCATCGCTCTTTTAGTTTGGCAATTGCAATTGATTACCATTTATCAACACCATCTTTCTACACACAATTTTTTCAAATAAGGTTGGGCGAAAGTTTTGTTGCATATTGCATATTTCTACATGCCGCATGCCGCATGTTGCATGTTGCATGTTACTTACTAAACTTGAAGTTGATAATATTCACATATGTAAAACGATAATGTAGGCAAAGACAAAATTATGCCGAAAAAAATGGAAAAAATTCATGTTGTTTTGATTCTCTTCGCTGATTGTATTTACATCGTCTATAGTGTAGATCGGGTGTAGTATGCAACATGCAACAAAGCCTTCATCAACCGTTTTCGAAATAGCTGTATACTAATTAATGCCTCTACACTATTTCTAGATAACAGAAAGATTTTCCTGCTCACCGTTATAACAGCAATCTCTTTCCCTGGGGGGACCTCTTCGTCAAATGTGTAATTATATAAAGAATTAGAAAAGATAGGTTTGTTGTCGTTATCATTGATGAGAGTCAAGTGAAAAGTAGCATTATCACTGTACTTCTCGTCTGTTCCTGTCTCTGTTACGACGATCTATTGAAAGAAAAATTGTTAACGCAAACTACAAGGATAAGTGAAAGTTTTTATATAATCAGGGTGTATGGACGTATGGGTCACGTGAGACAATGAAGATTAAGAACAAATATTCATGCCGATCCTTTTTTCCAAATTTCTTGTCTCGGGGATGATCGGATTTTAGATAAATGACTTGTTGGCTTTTTCGTCTATCCAGTTTCAGTGATCAATTTTAAGATCATATGTATAAAAGTAAAGACAAATCCCAGTTAACACGTTGCCCACCAAGGTTGAGAGCCTTGGTCCAAGTCAGTGAACGTCATTTGTTGTTGCACCACCGATAGGGTTTTACTTACGGTAAAGGTATAATTGACTTGTGTCTCGTAGTCCAGTGTACTGTTTATACGGACCTCGCCACTCGATGGGTCGATACGAAACTTGTCGCTATCTCCTCCAGTAACGTGATATGTGAAGCGCCGAAAGTTAGGCTGAAATAAAAATGTGTTTGATGGGATCATTATTACGAAGTATCAATAACAAAGATTATTAACAGGAGGAATAATTATAACCATTTTCGCTAACCACAAAACATCATTTATCTTTATTTTCACAGCCACAATTAACTATTATCATTGCTATCATTATCATTACCAACCCCATTATCACCATTACAGCCCCACCCACATCATGGTCATCATCATCATCACCACCACCATGCAGATTATCACTATCATTATCATTATCATTATTATTATCATCATCAACAACACTACCACCACCACCATCAGTAGCAGTATCATCATCATCAACAACACTACCACCACCACCATCAGTAGCAGTATCATCATCATCAACAACAACACCACCACAACCATCAGTAGCAGTATCATCATCATCAACATTCGATCATTATCTTCACCATACCATAACATCATCGTCATCAGCAGTAACAAGATTGTCGCATTCTGGCATCATCACCATCTCTGTCATCTTCATTAAGCCCAACATACTTCCAGACAATAATGAAGTGTGAGGAGTTGACAACGTGGATATTGATAATCAGCTCTTACGTTTTTGTCGGCATCTCTGACGATCAACTGGTTAGTAACAATTCGATTAGATTTGGCCAGATCTTCTCGTAATGAAAATGAATAGGTATTTTGTGAAAAGATAGGAGGATTATCGTTCTTATCTATCACAGTTATTAGGACTGACACTGTAGCGTTGGAATTTGGATTGGGAACTTCAGAAGCCTGAAGAAGAGAAAAAGATTTTATTAAAGAAAAAGATCCTCATGGACATGATATGACCAACAGCAACAACAGTAACTAAGAGAAGCTGAAGGGAAAAGACTCAGTTGGTAAGAGCGTCGGTCTGTTGTGCGGGAGGACCAACACTCAGCGTCTTAAAATAACTGAGGGGAAGGTGCTATCTTTGTAACTACATCTGCAAATGATCAAGCAAATGGGGGTCCCGTCCCTAATTAACTAGAGACGTTAACAGAGTACCACCAGTTTATCAGTTGAATTACTGTCAAGTGTTATCCTATATAAATAAAATTAATTAATTAATTATTATTTTTATTTAACAAACAGAGACTTTGCACCATCACGCGATGGCAGCCATGACAGGAGGTAGGAACAATTGGATATGGTACACTCTTATTTACAAAAGAAAGAATTGCGTTTATCAGGGGGAAATGACTCTATAGGTATGTCTCCTGTCATGGCTGCCGTAACATGGCTGTGCAAATCCACTACCGAAGACAACAACAGCAACTAAGGAACTGTAAAAAAAAGCTTAAAGTGCATATGACCCCTAACGCAATGTTTTCAGCATTGATTCTACATGAAGTTAAAAGTTAAATATTTTTATATGGTTTGAGTGATGCATCTTGGAGATATCAAGGTTTATACTTCCAGTATGCTAATGAGTGTGATGTCATAGTAGGCATTTGGGTTTATTTGTCATCATTTTAGAATCAAAACGCTGATTACAATGAGGAAACAAATTGGCAAAAGCCTATCTTTAACCCTGAGTAAGATAATTATGCTTTATTTACTACCCCAGTAAATCTTTCGTATATTTAATAATGCCTACTATGTACTATGACATCACACTCATACTGGAAGAATAAACCTTAATATCTCCAAAATGCATCACTCAAATCATATAAAAATATTTAACTATTTAACTTTTAACTTCATGTAGAATCAATGCTGAAAACATTAAGTTAGGGTTCATAGGCACTTTAAGCTAGCCTATCATCTGTGGACCTAACTACTGTGGACTAAATATATTTTAAGTTAGGGTTCATAGGCACTTTAAGCTAGCCTATCATCTGTGGACCTAACTACTGTGGACTAAATATATTTTACAAGATGGATATCTTACTCGAATGTGAAGTTCGTAGCTTTGTGTCTTCTCGGCGTCGATTGTACTGTTGACCGTAATGACACCAGTACTGCTGCTAATACCAAACGTACCGTTATTACCTTAGAAAATATCAAAGAACAAAAGATTACAGTAGTCTAATAAGAAAGCTGACCGATAACATAGAACTAGTACATCATCCCTCCCTCTTATTCATTAACATTAAGGTATGAATACAAGTTCCTGTGGAGCAGATTAGAAAACTTGTCAACAAGAGGGTTGAAGTGGGACGACTTGCTGCTCCACTCAATATTGGAGACACCTTTGCATCAGTCAGTATTCTTTATATAATGCTTAAATGCTTATGATTAAGTCATCAAAACATTGGTAGATACGAAATTGTGTCAAATATCAGTAATACCTGAGTATATCTCGTATTTCATTGGGTTGTTAATACCAGCATCACCATCTCTTGCGACAACTGTCAGCACGGTTGTTCCCTGCATAATAATGCATACCAAATTTGTGTTTTTTTTTCAAATACAGCTTGTGGGTTGGAGAGGGAAAGTGAGGAGGTTACTCATCACATTTTAAAAACTTCAGTGTGCACAATAGTGATTTCCAATGTCCTTGTCCATCTTTCTGCCTATATTTCTGCCCGTCTGCCCGTCTGCCCGTCTGCCTGTCTGCCCATCTAAAAAATTGTTTATTTGGCTGGCAGGTTTTTTTGTTTTCGTCTAAATAATTCTTACCACAGGGATGTTTTCTTCGATTTCCTTCAAATAGACAGATTGTTCAAACTTTGGTGGGTTGTCACTGATATCAGTTACGTCAATAACAACAGTGGTCTGACTCTCTTGCTTGGGATTTCCTCCATCCTGGCAAGAAAATATTTTTTATAAAATAACAGTGCGCTTGACGGATGTCGTAAGCACCAGCAGGTCTAGCCTCTAATCGACAATGGTTCTAAGCCAATAAGCATGCGAGAAATTTCCAAGTTATGGTAAAAATGGCCCATCCACTAATGATGATGATGATACAATATGGTGTTAGTGGTCCGATGAGGATTGTGATATTACATTATTACATTACAGGATGAATATCGGAGATGATGACGATGGTGATGATGATAGAAGGATGATATACCTCTGCCTTACCTCTGCCACAACAGGTAACAAGTACCTCGTTGTTGTTTCGTAATCCAAAGGTGCCACAAGAGTGATTGTTCCAAGTAAATTATCAATAGCAAACTTAGAAGTCTGTTGAGGTAACAAACAGACAACATGAGGAATACTTTCTAAAAAAAAATGAATTATGCTATTTCACTTACGGGTCTGTGATTCTTACTACCACTCTTTCCATAGCTATGCGCTGAACGAGACAAAACTAGCGACAGGTTCATGGAAAGTGGGCTGCTGCCCATCAAAAAATTCGGTTACATTGTACCTTTGCATGATGTAACGAAGCAAAAATGCAAGTATAGTCGTTAAAACATGCAATCCTTTAAGCTCAAACATGCGATTTTAACATGCCATCATGTGGTTAACTAGTGTGTAAGTCTAACATGCAATCCAGTGATTCAAACATGCAATTCTTTAGTCCAAACATGCAATCCTTTTAAACATGCAATACATGGATCGCGAATGAGTTCGCGTTGCATCGTGGGATAGAGTTCAAAGTCCAATCGGGCATGAGTTTATGCTAATTGCAACAGGTTGACATATAAATCTTACCCGAAGAATTGCTTTACGACTTTTAAGCTCGTGCTTTAGTTATTATTTTCTTACTGATAATGGATGAAAATGACAAAACATCGAGAATGATCATCCATCTTTAAGCACATGCTGAGCACTAATTTTTGGCTCCTTTTAGGTATCTAATTTAGTATATTTCTTTATGGAAAAGTTTGAATTTGAATTTACTAATAAATAATATTATAAACGATGCAAAGTTATAAGTATTTACCCTCTCTTTTAAAATTGAATATTTATAATTTCTTAGTCAATTATTATTTACAATTATATTATGCATTCTTATATCATTTTTCTGCATTCGTTCGTTTGCATACTGCATTTAGGAAGCTTTTACATAGGGTTAGCCCAATCGCTTTCACTTTCATTATTGAATGTTGACGATAAAGCAGTGGTATAAGGGATGTACAATTGCAAGCTTGTGAAGACTTTGCAACACGTATTTATCATAGTTTTTATACTTTACAGTTCCTTTAACATTACAAGCAGTGCTAACCTTCCACAAGGTAACAAGTGGATTGTCCTGGGGAGTGCAAGCAAAACGACAAAAGAATTGAGTTAGCAAAAATTTGTATACTACTGTCCCCTTTAAGCAAACGTCTTTAATTATTATCGGAGGGGTGATAGATCGGTTAGTAACGTTTTAGACATCCTTGAGTCTTTAGATGTTCTAAAAAATCGGATTTGGGACAGGGGGCTTCCAAACATTTCAGCCTTGCTTATAGATTGGAGAGGTCGGTATCTAAAATGGAGATTATCAATATTTCAACCCTTTCCCACTGCCATCACAAATAATAAACTGTCTCTCGAAATTTGTTTACGGCGCGAAGTTTGTCTTATATATAACCAAATAATAACATGAGATATTAATAACACTAGTGGATTGAGCTGGTCTAACGATGACAAACGAAACAAAACAGTGTTTAACTATAAAGGACAAAGTTAGTATGGAGTAAGAGAGCCTCTTTGTATCATAATCTCACCTGAGCAGAGTTGGAATCGTTACTAAATCTGTATGTGACAACTTGATTAGAACCTAGATCGCTGTCTGTCGCTTCGATTTTCAGAAGTTCCGTACCAGTAGTAGTATTCTAAAAGATATAAAGTATTTCTCGACCATGAGACAAGACTAGGGTGAAAAAATAACGTCAACGTCACGTTACCTCAGGTATTGATTTCCAATATGGCTGTGTAACGAAGATTGGTTTGTTGTCGTTCACGTCCAAAACGTTAAGAATGAACTCCTTTGATACCTGATGTTAAATTAAAGCAAGTAAGTCTGGCAAATGATCGAGAGTCGGACGTCGGTCCAAAGAGTTTGAAATATCGTCCAATAGCGCCATATTATTCTGTTTACTGCAATGGTAGTCCAAAAAAAGCTTTGTTAAGTGCTTCCCTCGTCAAAATAGCGCAAAAATGGTACTACTGCACAGTTGTTGTGTTGTTGTTCGTTTGTTGTTGTGGTTGCTGTCATTGTCGTTTTTGAAAAATTGTTGTGAAGGCCGATCCAGACAGAAGCCGGATTCGAGACGTTCAAGCGGGGGAGCCAATTAAAAATGAACAAACCATTAGAGGCAGCCTGAAAACCATTTGGTATGATTTTATATAGACAGTCCCGATGAAAGGAAATGTTGTCGTCGTACAATGCCCCCTATACCTCAAGTCATCACGAATTTGCTACTTACCTTTCTATCCTCTCCACCATCCGTCACTGTCACGCGGAAATCGTAAGTGCTAACCGACTAAAAGCAATAGCAAACAACAACAATTATCAAATAGAATATATGCTTATGTAAACGGAATTAATAGTATTAATGTGGAGGTTGAGGAAAAAAGTGGGTCGAGTTGAGATTGGAGTGCTTTTGGGGACAATATCAGTCCCACATGTCAACTCGACCAAGTGTTTTTCCTCAACCTCGAAATAACCTTATACATATGGAAAAATACATGTCAGAACACATTCATAGAAATAGATCAGCAGTGAGAAAAATCGAAAATGCCGATACTTACTTCTCTATTAAGCGGTACTTTCAAGGTCAGTTCACCTACACTTTTATTAAAATTGCGTATGTCGAACACTGTTTTACCAACATCATCCAGACCAAATGTTATGTATTGTCCTTCGTGATCCACTGCTGTTATATTACGAATAGACGTTCCTATACAACAACACACAAAGTCAGTTTTGTATTAGTATAGGAAATCGCACGATCTCGAGTACAATTTGGAAATTAATAGACACGAGTAATGTTTTGAAAGTTCTCGTATTTGCACGAGCCTTTGCGAGTGCAATTAAAGAACTTTCAAAACATTACAAGTGTCTATTAATTCCAAATTGTACGAAACGATCGTGCGATTTTTTGTTTATAGTTCACTCAACAACATTTTAGTAAGAAATGCGAAGCGACGCCGTTCATCTTTGTCCATTTGGCGGCCAATTTTCAGTCCATCGCGCAACTGACATGCATAAAAAATATTAGTTCTCACGGCTTTCAAATGTTATTTATATGTTTTTTAAGTACAAAATGATAGAAAATAATTGTTTTGACATTGTTTTGGCCGTGTTGCCATAGCGACTTAATTCTGTACTTCTACAGAGTACAATTAACGCTACAATTGTACTCCTCTCGACCAATCATCATCGAGTAATTTTGTTGAGTGTACTATAATAATATTAATGATGGACTTGTGGATCAAATATGAGCACTTGAGGCAATTGATACTCACCGACTGCAGTGTCTTCTAGTACTTTAATAATAATGCTGGTATCATCAGGAATATATGGCTTATGATTGGTTGCTGAGGAATAAATAGAAGTAAAATGATAAATAAGACTCTAACAGAAGGCCACCAAAATTACACTTTCGTTATAAACTGTTTTGATGGCTTGTGCATTTTCTTTAGCAAATTGTTGTTCGAAAAATTTGTTCCCGTTGCAAGAAGCTAGGTCAGGCGTGTAAATGATAGCTGTTGGAAGTCATACCGTACCGCGCAGAAAATTGCTAGAAACTGCTAACGTAGATATAGAAGAACACTTTACTTTTCCTGCATCAAGAAATCGGGAATACAAGCCGAGCACTGCATTTTATGTGCACAAAGTGTAACAATGCGTTTTACGAAACAATTTGTGCGAGAAATCAGATGCTCGAGCGTATCGTAGCATCACGTTGCACGTTGTATGTTGCATACCAGACCATAAATGCACTATGGGTAATGTGAATGCAATCAGTGAAAGTTCACAATAATATGGAATCTTCACAAACTTTGTCCTGCACGTTTTTGCGGCACAATTACTTCTGCGCTGACATATATTTACATTTTAATATCATAGATTAAAAGCTAGTTAATCAGCATGTAAGATACAGCATGCAACATACAACAAATTCTTCTCCAGTCCCTCTTCAAAACAGGTGTATACATTTCCCATTCAAACCAGAGACTGATGGCATATCATTTCCCACTTTCATTTACTACTCGCTGATCGAGACAATAGTTTCAACAGGCAAATTGGGCAATACACTTCCGTCAATCAAACACAATTTGGTTGGTACCTTTATATTCTCTGATTGGCGGTAGTGTATTGTCCTATTTCCCTGTCGCGACTGTTGTCTTGATCTGCGCGTAGCAGTGACAACAGCGTAAACTAGTTGTAAACAGCTAATCTTAATGTGCCCTTATTGCCACTTCAATTAATTCAAGTATATACCACGCAGTTATTTTGCTTAATGCTCTTCATTAACATAAAAGAAGCCTTAAAAGTCTATTCTAAATTGATCCATTTCAAGTCGGTCCAATCAGTTTCGCATATATAATTGTAATTCTTACTCCAATAAAGGCAGTCAAGGTCAGAGGTATATTCATTTTTCCTTTGTATATTATAACTTTGTTTCGTATGGTTGTAAAATCATATCGGAATCACGATATTCCTATGTAACTTTGAGAGTTTAACGTAGTGGATCAGATGATGAAAGACAGGGTCGAAATAATCAAGAATGGTATAATATATTTTCTCCTCTATATGCGGGCATGCGGGAATTTCGAGCCAAGATCAAAATCACTATAAAAACACTCAGAAGATCATTTTAAAAACACTCAGAAGACTATCCTTTATTTTTTTCCGGTCCGGTATCCTAAAAAATCGTGCGTTCTGATTGGCTGTTTGAGCGGGCGGTATTTTGTAAGTATCTGCCCGCGCGCGCGGTCCGGTATCCTTTGCCGCTAAACGACAACACAAAACGATTACCAAAACAAGTAAAAAAAAAATACGGGAAAAAAATAAATAAGTTATTTACCGTCCTATAGTCGGTCCGGATAGGAAAAAACTGTGCCCTCGGTCTTGAACACGTATATTCAAGACCTCGGGCACAGTTTTTCCCTATCCGGACCGACTATAGGACGGTAAATAACATATATGTATGCTCTCGGCGCTATTCAAAAAACCACTGTTCTGTATCGACCTTTGAAAAGCACACTTCAACTGTGGTAATGTAAATGATGGGACCCAACGTAAATGGTATGCATTCAAGTGTTGGAACAACGTGATAACAGAATACTTAGGCAACCAAAGTTGAAGGATGTAGTCAAAACAAGCTCTCTTTGCACCGGATTTGCAAATTATGGACAGAAATGATTAGACTCATACACATTTGCACACTATTTGTACAGCCAATTGAAGAAAAAAAATCAATTAAACGCGTAAAAATCGATTTACAAAGTATAATACAAGAATTAGGATACTGATAGAATTATTGATTCATTTCAATAAGATAGCCCTAATGGAGAATAATTAGAAAAAAAGCCATAACGTCCATGAATCGCAGCACATCCTGAGTTTAAAATTAATAATATCCATATTTATTCATTGAGGAGCCTGTTTTGCATTCCTTTTTGGTCGGTCGAGTTCCGATATTGAAAAACAGCTTAGCCACTAGTGCCCAGCCACTTGATTCATGACCCTTAGTGACCCAAAAAAGCCCGAACTCGAACGTATCATTGATGATTTTCATTAAGTTTATAGGAACCTAGTAAATTTTTTAGTAGTCTACTTTACGTTTTCTCGATATAACTTAGAGTCAAGCTTCGAACAAAAGTTCAGTCAACTGCCCAGTCACTGGAATACTTGCATCTGAGTGACTGATCTTAAGACTAAGTTATCATATATGATAACCAAGGAACCTAATATGTTTCAACAGTCTATTTCACATTTAATTTATTTTTCAACATAGTCAATGAAGTTCCGATGTTAACAAAACTACAGTCTAAGCAACTGCTCAGCCACTGAAACTGCTGCTTTTTCTTTGGTCACCCAAAGAGGGAATTCGCAAATTTCATGGCATTCATCAAAACCATTAAACCTTTTGATATCTATTTATTGCACAGTAGAGCCTAAACCTATCGATCTATATTCATTTAACGAGTTATTAAGCTAAACAATACCATATATGGATTTGTAATAATGATATAATAAAACGATCAGTATCGTTCTCTGTAGGTCACGTGAAAAAAAACATGATTATGCAATATTATACAAACAATATTTGCATAAACTGCTTTGATCTGCATCGCTATCGAAAGTAATAATTTTCCGAAATCTTAGAAAAACTTAACAAGAAAACATGATGATGATATTTCGCCGGGTTTTTTGGGGGGACTTTCTGTGTGTTTTTATATTAAAGCGCCTCGTGTTTGTATATCGGATACAACACGGCCACTCATACTGTATATATTACTTATAAAACACATCAAACGATAAATTTTTGATGATATATTTTAGATGATAGTTTGAATATAAGCAAACCCAGTATTGATAAACCTTTCGTAAAGCAGGAAGTTTCAGCTAAAACGCTCTATGATAGGAAACCATCGGGATAACTCGAGGGAATGGTTATATATCGCGCAAACGATTGTAATAACAAGAAGAAAGTACGAGAAGCAATGTTATTCATCTTTGTGTCATTCCGCTGAATAGTTCGGTCGTCACCATCCGATGACCATCTATACTGCAACTTCATTATCTTATAGTTAGAACACTTTTTATTATTAATTACGTCTTATTTCCTTCTTCTTTAATTTTCCTCGCAATTTTTGTTTTCGGAACTGGACAACAGTTAGTCCCACATCATCAACATCTGACATTTTCTGGCAGAAGTTCTTTCTTTGCCGCCAAAGCAGGCTTTCGCGAAAGCAAAGATACAAGGAAGTAGAGCTAGAAATGGAAGGGATGGAAAGTATGAAAAAAAGACTAGAACTTCACCTAGGAATAAAAAGCTTTGAGTTACAGTCAGGTTTCAATTTTAAGTTTCACAGATCGTGTTAGTCTCTCATCTAGGATTCCACAGTTGCAATGAACGAACGCTTAATATTTCTCACAGGTTCTCATATTATTTTTTAATCTGTGGTTACAAATATTGTCATCATTTCTTAACATGTCTGGCATATAATTGTCAAGCTTGTGTTGAGTAATCCTGATGTTTGTGCAAATTAATATAAATAGTCTTTTCTAGGAAAAACGTTTAGCATATTGCGTCCAATTCTCGGTAAATTTACACCTTCTCCTCGACACCATCTTGAAAAACAGCACCTCGCAATGCAGAAAAAACTTTGTCGTTGTATAAACTTCAAGAGATTGTAGAGTTTGCAAGAGTTCGGCATTTGTTTTGGAGGGTTTTCCTCGTATTTGCATTTTTCTTCACGAAGTACGAGAAAACAACAATACAACCTGTTTATTCATCATTATTTCTAAGAAAGCCCATTCAATTCCGCTTGTGTATGACTTAGGCTTCACCCGTGCAGAACATATTGTAAATGCACATACAAAATGATATCAAAAACATCTTTAGATACTTATATAATCCCTGTGTTTTCACCAAGTAAAAGTAATCCCAACACTATGGATTACAAATCATAGTTTGGTTGATAACGTCTCTGTAGGCTAGCGAAAGCATTTCATTCTATGGAAATGTCGCCTAAATCAAGATCGATGGGAAAAACACTTGGACATTATAAGGTTTATTACGACTGAGGGTCGAACCGTTTCCAATATTCAAGGAAGTGGATGGCTTAGGACTTATCCTATACTACAAAACAAACATATAGCCCAAATTATTTCACGTCGAAAAGTAAATTATATCCATTGATTTTATTTAGATAGCAGATTATAAAAACAGCCCCGCCAATCTTATGCGAAATTTGCAAAACACAAAGTATATATATATTTTACATCGTTCTGGTCCAATTGACATATGAGACTGTCTAGATAAATCTTTCAGTCGCAATGAATGAATCTTATGTCAATCGCACAACTGACATTTCGTGTTGCCATACAAATAACGAATTCTTGTTTTGATACTAAAAAAAGTCCAGTAAATATCAGTTATATATCTGTGTATAGCGATGATGCCTCCGTGTAAGAAGAAAGCTTCAAAAGATAGAGATTATCAGAGCACAATGAAGTTTCTAGACATCACAAGTTTGATATAAGTAGTTAAGAAGTAGGATTAATCGTCGCTTTTATATCATGGCCAAACATACGAAAATATAACGGACAGCGTTAAAGATTATAGCGTTTAGGATGGGTTCGACGTTTCGAGAAAACCATTCTCCAGCATGAACTGACAAGAATGGTCGCCTCTTCGTCGATAGTCGGACTTACCTGTATAACACCAATGGATTAATGTTAAAGCGTATATCCAAAGCGGCAATAATTTTCTTCTGAACTTCATAATATTTTCTGTATTGGAGTTGTGAGCGATGTTAAGAAATTGCTAATGTCCCTGGCATAACAGTTTCGGTGATGAAGAACTTTTTCTGACGCCTTTCCTTGACTTTAAGTACTGTGAATAACTAAATCGAGAATCTGGATTACTAATAAAACAATATGGATAGAAAACTGGCCCGAGGGCAAAGAATATTGCAATAAATTAACGATAGTAAATAATCCCAAATTCAAGAGCCAAATGTGGGAGTCTATGTGTTTCGACGTACGTATAGTAATGTTAAAACCTGTATAATATCTTCTAACGCTCAATACAGCAGTCCGGAGTTTATCAAACTCAAGTGCGGCATAATTTTCCGTGAACCATTTAGATATCTCGAAGGTTATTTTGTTGATCGAAGGATATGAATGAGTTCTCCTCTGACGTCTCTCCAGTCAGATCTCGTTGCTACGCCGATTGATTGACGGCCGAACAATAGACTGGCGAACAATGTTAGACTGATGTCATCACATTCTTCATTGTATTTAATCAAGAATACCGGTAGCAAGTGTGTACGTACACTTGAATGCAAAAATGACATGAGTGTTTCATAACTACTTGCACTCAGCTACAATGATACTAACTAGCCAATCGAAAAGCGATTTTATAAGATGTCTTGGACACATCTGTAATGCTGTCCCCTAATTATACGAAATTCAAGTTTATATAGTAACTCGAGTAAAAAAGAGGAAATAAATATTCGATTAACAAAGTTTAAACAAATTTTTTGAATTTTTTAGATTTTAAGGACATGGCATGGCGTTGCGGATCAGGCAAGTTAAATTATTATGAAACTGAAAATAAAACAATGATTTTGGTTGGAATTGGCTTTCATTCAAATAAAGAATGGAGCAGGTTCTTGCCAATTGTCATCATTGACCATTATGGTTTACAAACAAGTAAACTACGTTTGTTTTTATAAGAAAATCGTATTGAATCCTTAAGAGACTGGAACATTTTACGAACACGTTTTGTTTCCAATTGCCATAGCAATAATGATAAACTACTTAAGTTTGAGAGACGAGTAACGAAAACAAATGACTGATGATTTTGCAGAGTGCCTATGAAGTAAAAGCATTAAATCTTATTGCGAAGGTTCATACATTTCGTACAGTCGTCACCACACGTACACGAAAAGAAACTCAGTTTTTATATATGAATATTTACCTCAAGAATAAACCTTGTTTTGAATCAAATACTTTAAAAATATTTTTCAACCATGCGGGCAGAAATTCCTTTCCTTTGTATTTGGAGTCCAGCTTGAATCTCTTTCCTTGGTGATGAAATGAATAATTCACGAATGGAAGCTTGCAAACCGTTTGGTGGATATTCTGATTGGGTATAAGAATATATGGCATTAATATATAATGCTAATGGAACCTAGTAATGGGATGTTATTCTAATTAACGGCAGCACTTTGATGCGAGGAAATGGCAGGCAAACTTTTCTTTAATATATATACAATACTACAATTACTAAGATTAAGATAAAAATAAATATTAGAATGTAATAATTCTAGTCAATTTTCTTTTAAATTGATTGAAGCCAGCGTTTTGTTTAATACTTTCGTTGAAAAACTAAATGTACGAATTTCAGTTTGTTATGTCGAATTTGTTTCCTAATATGTTAAAAAACAATATGCATGTTCGAAATAAATGTTGGAAATAATAAAAGCGGTTTTCTTTAGGGTTATAAACTTCTTTGCACGTTTTGTAATATTGAAGAATGCTTGCCGTGACAGAAAATTATCAAAGACCAATGTAGGCCAGTGAATACCTGTAAATGAAGCATGTTATCGCGGGGGACATTTTAGAGTACTCTCCTGCGTACAGGAGTAAACCCCCAATGTAACTACTACAGTATTAAAGTTTATAAATTTTGTTTAATACATTGTCTCTGTATCCGTTTAGTGTGATAAGCTAGTGACCAGCGATAACGAAAGTAAAAGCAAAATGGCAGAAGTCGGGAACATCAGTATTTGCTATATAGTCAAGCAGCAAAAAAGAAAACTTAGTCTTTTACAATAAACTGTTACAATCAATTGCAACATCGATTTTGCAACAAACAGCGGCAAGAGAAACTTGCTTAACCAGCAATATCTGATACAATCAAGTGCAACTACATGGCGTTTGCAGCAATAACAACAAAAGGTAAGCAACAATATGGACGTAACACCAAATATAATCCAAGGCTACCCTTGTACAAGCCTTTTCAGAGCTGCAGAAAGTGTTGCAACATGGGGCTGTTTAAAGTGACGCTATTATACCTACGTAGCGTCAGTTTTCATTCATGCTGGTGGTGAAAAGTAAAAGAAAAGTAATAAGAGAGTCTAATGCTTAGGCAGGCTTCATCAAAAAGACGTCTCAAATGATACTTGCATCACAAAAAGCTTTTGACAAAGCGTGCCGGCAACACACTCACTGCGTCAGTCAGCAACAGCAAACCGAGGCAACAACAGAAAATCTTATGATTCAGAGTACTTTCTAGCCTGCTTGTATCCCAACACAAAAATGCCGGGGTGATTTATCAACCTAAACAAAAGTTCAATATACGGATGCACCCAGGCTAAGTACTTTCCATTAATATCGAAAATGCCGAAGGGATCCAAAGCTGGAGTGCCACATGCGTATTAATATAACCATGAATGCGACGACCAACAAAGTTCCCCATCTAACCCTCTTTTTTACAGAATAGTTTTTGTGCTTTGCTTAAAGGTCAAATGGGCAGGCATCGGTTATATCAATTCCACAGTTTAGCACAGTATGAACATTATTTAATAAGAAAAATATATTATTGATAAAACTGGATGTTGAAGAATAAGGCCGCGTTTCATGCTGTTCTCATTCACTTCCTCAAAATAAATAAAGGATTTGAGTGAGCTGAGGCCCAACAAGGAAGTATGCTACCGAAGGACAACTTCAAATTATTACATCTCCTATACCAAATGCATCAATCATCAATAAGTCATGACATTCAAGTCGAAATCACACAAGTAAAACACAGTTGCCGTCCAAAAACAAAACACCGACTTTCAACTACAACTTGTAAGCAGTGATCATATACCTGTATTTCACTGTGGTCATGAAGACAGTGGGACAGAATGGTGAAAACTATTAAGAATTTGAATTACGTTGCAGCTGAATTGATAGCTTGTTTTTAAAAGTTTTACAAACCGGTGCTTATCCTGCAAAATGTGTACAGTATTTGGGGGCTATCATTGTTTCCCAAGTTCTAAAATACACATTTTGAAGATTTGTGGTTGACTGCCTCTACCACAACCATGATTCTTTTCATGAGGTAACGTAATTCCATAACGTTTTAAACCTGGCCTAAGGAAGGTGGTGTCGTTAAAATAAAACTAGAGGCAACGAAAACTGCAGCTTTGAATCGACATAGATAGTCATATGTTATAATGGCAAAACAGTTCTCATTTCCATCTTGGTCATAAAGTCATATCTTACATTCTGATTCAAGCTCTCTCGATTGACACTGGTGAAAAACGCACTGCGCACGCTCGGAGATGGCGTACGTAACTAAGGGCAACTCATATTTTTGATGCCGGTGTTTTGATTGTTTTACAAAATCGCAAAACTTAAGAAAAATACTGAAAACTTAAGGTTTTCCTTTTTGCAATAGCAAGATAATTTCGATTGTGATACACAGCTGATTTATACAAAAAAAACTTTTGTTTATTCCAAAGCAAAAATTATCTTTGAAAATGTCGCCACTAGCGGCCCGACGTCGACATCCAGCATGGCTAATTTGCAGATAATCTTATGGTTGGATTCTATGTAAAGAAATCTAAAAATATCTGTAAAATTCCAAAACGAATATTTAAGAAATAGCCTTGTCGGTTAAGATGATAAGGCATACCTTTAGTGTGATAAATTGCTATTGTTCGCCATTTTGTTTTTTCCTCCAAACACATGCGCAGTGCGTTTTTCACCAGTGTCCTCTCGATTAGGATTGTGAACCATTATTGTTGATGTAACCTTTTCAGCAAAGATCGTGTATTTATTTCTTCTTTTTTAAAAGAGGTTCGTTAAACTTGAAGGGCATTGAAAACCTCGACTTGCCTTAAGGATTTTCATTCAATGTCTAACCCCAACATGGAAAGTTGCCCGTTCACATGAAGGTAGGTTGACCCCCAATGCAAAGGGTCATGCAAGGAAAATCATTGTCTTGAGTTTCTCTAGCTAGCAGTTGGACCAACTTACTTTATGTAAACTGCGCCCAAGTTATTTAAAGATTTTTTTTCAAGTAGGGTATCTGCAAAACACAATTCATTCGATCCCGTAATTCATGTACTTCTAATACATAATTATTAATACCGACTGATAAATTATTTGTACTTGGTCCCAGTTGTAATTATAATCCTTATTTACACTTCATCGCAGCCATGTTATAAGAGGATATAACTAGCTAAAAACCAGTGTGAGCTGCGTAGGTGTTTTCTAATGAAACGCAGCCATGTTAGTGGTGTTCAACTTTTTTTTTCATTTAAAAAGGTTTGTCATTGACTTATATCCGGGCTGCAATAGTTTCAAATACATTTTGTTAAATTCTAGTGTCAACCGCGTGAATTAAGAGGTAGATAAATAAGAAGGGACTAAATTGTGAGCCATGAAAGGCACCCTCCTGAGTCACATCTCACTATTATAAGACTTACATTCAATAATACAAGAATAGATTCTAACTAATACTATGATAAAGGTTTTCATTAAGATGAATTATCGACTAGAAATGCGTGACTAATAAGAACATTTGTACAGTAAAGTAAAATTGTTTGTTTCCTCAACCAAATTAGCTTTAATATAAATCGAGCTGTAGGGCATACTCACCCATCCTCAGGGTACAATGGAATCAACGATAAAACTATCACGATTACAAACATATATGCGCGTGCTACACACGTTAACGAACATTCATTTCGCGCGCACACATAAACGACCGATCTATCAGTACTATAAATCAAATAAGTTGCAGATAATTTCCAGGCAGTTTTCTGCCAGTCTCTATTGAATATAGCAAAAGCACGGTTTACATTAAGACGAATTTGGTTGAGGAAACAAACAATAGACCTCTTCGGCTTGGGGTAATGTTTTCCCATTTCAGACCACGTGTCATTTCCTTGAGAATAAGATCCTTTGTTTGAGTCGTATCCATATTCATGTCTCTTCTCATGTGCAACCGAGCGCAAACCTTAAACAAAGGAAAAATCGTACTCTAGGGAATGACGTGGAGTGAAATGGGAAAACATTACGTCAGAGCCGAAGAGGTGTATTCTACTTTATTCTATGCAAACCAACGAAATTCCAAACTTAATATTTGTACAGTAATTTGTTTTATCTGAGGTCACTTTAGCTTGTCTGCAGCCTGTCCTTAACTTACATGCTGCACACAGGCTTAGGTCACTCAAATACTGCATTGAAATACATTGGAAATTTTAGAATAATTGATATAAGAAGATTGTATTAAGAGTATCTTCTTGACCCCTTGAGTTAACCACGTTCTGATAATTTCTCCAGTGTCTCACAATTCCGCATTTTGAAACTGTTGGCTTTTTCAATCAAGGAAGGCTCGTGCCAGAAACGACCTCTAGCGTAAAGTTCTTCTCCTGCAAATAGACCAAAATATGAAATATCAGTTCATTTAAGAAATAAGTCAGTCAGTTCTTTATCCCATGAGCGACTAACCGCGTTTTCCAAAAACGGTAACACCCAAGACCAATCATACAAGACCAACATGTTACATAGTTTCCAAACCTATTGACATACAGTTTCGATAGAAGTGGACAAAATGAGCCCAATTGCAAATGACCACTTGGTGATATATTGCCATTGAAAGTGGCTGCGAGCATTAATAAATAAAGGACGATGGAAAGCAGCTAGGCAGAGGAAGGCATGTGACATGTTTATCTTCCCCAGAGTACTAACAAACAAAATCAACCAAATTGCTTTGTTAAAGAATTTCCATTTCATTCCCATTCTTTCATGTTAAAACCCTTCATTTACTGAGTCAACTCATCTGGAAAGAATGCAAAATGCGCAAGCTAATGCCCCAGTTTGTTCCAGTGGTTTTCCATGTTTGATCTCAATTGTTTTGCTTTCCGTTATTCATTGTCTGGGCTATACCACAGTGTGTGAAGTGCCAACGAGAAACAACCCATGTGGTCCTAACTACGTTTAGAGACAAAGACCATTTTGAAAGAAAACTGCCAAGTTTGCACATTTGTAACTATCTCTTACAGCGTGCAGGCTAGTGGAATTTCAGTAATATTTCTCTGTAATTACAGACAGTCACACGACTTGTTGAACTAGAATGTTCTTTATAGTGACGCATAAATATAAAATTAATGTATGTATTAATAAGTATGATTAAAAAGAGCTTTCACGAATCATTGAACTGCTCTAAAAAATAGTACTTGCGCTGCCAACAAGTGGTTACCTTAATGAAATTGGCAGAAAAAGTTGCTTCTCAATCACTGAACTGATACCACTATGACTACCACTGTATACCATGAGCAACACCACCACTACTACTATACCACTTACCACTACCATCACCACCACTATCACTAGCATTACCGCCACCATCGCTACTATTACTACTACCACTATCATTACCTCTACCATTACCACCACAATTATCACTAGCATTACCACCACCACCAGTACTATACTACTAAACATTACCACTATCATTACCACCACAACTATCACTAGCATTACCACCACCACCAGTACTACTAGTCATTACCACTATCATTACCACCACAATTATCACTAGCATTACCACCACCACCACCAGTACTACTACTAAACATTAGCACTATCATTACCACCACAACTATCACTAGCATCACCACCACCACCACCACCACCAGTACTACTACTACTACTAAACATTACCACTATCATTACCACCACAACTATCACTAGCATTACCACCACCACCACCACTATACTACTACTACATCAATCAAATGACGCTAGATTTGTTTCGTTACACCAGTACTGATGGAAATGAGTATAAAGGTGGGAATAGGAATTGATTCATCAATAATAAGCTATTTTTTTTAATGAAGAAGTAATGATTACTTGCGAAAGAGTGTAATACGTTTTTTGACGGCGAAGAGAACATTCGGATCTAAACATAATATAACATAATCCCACATAACAAAACATGCATCACGAAAAGGTTAAAGTTTAGTATGAAGGAATGTAAGAATTATGACATAGCTAAAAGAAAACTACCAATTCCAGTAAATAGTAAGCCACTAATCGAGGCAGGACAGAGGTTTAGTGAAAATTACGAGATTAATCGAAGTTTGGAAAATGAAAAAATAACAACAATCGTGAAGATATTAAAGTACAATATTTAAGGAAACGATGAGTATATACCTATTAAATATAATGGCATGAAAGTAAAAAAGAAAAAAAAACAGGTTCAAAATAAAAATAGTGTTCTGCTACAACAAGAAAAACGTTCAGTATTGTTTACTACGAATCAATATTTTGCTCTTGTCTACCCGATAATTTTCGGGATGATTCTAGACTCCACTCTGAAGTGATTTCCTAAAGACTACCCTATCAAACTGAAATCTCCAGCACCCACTCAACGTGCACAATACTTCGTCCAAATCGTTGAACAAAACCTCCCAAAGTACAATCATGTTCTCCAAATAAGTAGTTTCTCCACCAGTGGTAGTTGGGAAAAATGCTAAAAATATGTACTTCAAATGAAACCTTGAGTTATGAGAAAATATTGATGTACTAAACAGTTTTCGTCTCCAGTGGGAGCCGCTTCCCGCCGGTGTGAACGTTAAAACGGTTATTTCTTGTAACTAGAACATTCATTGTTTTGATTCTTCCCTGCTATCATTTCATTATCTCTCAACAGGAAGGTCAATTGAAGCACTAAATACGACAAAAAATACTAAATTTGGAAGGAAAGAATAAAATAAGCGAACAGTAGTAGGAGATGAAGTAGAAAGAAACTTTAAATCCATATCACACGCCATGTCCTACTTTGGAGAGAATATTCAGTTGTTTCTGTAGGCAAGATACCAACCCTCCCCGACCCTCCCCACAAAAACAAAAACGGTATGGTTAACTGAATCAAAAATTCTTGTATAGAAAGCTCTGGTAATAATAAAGTCTTTAAAATTGCCCTGGATCAATATTTCATTCAAAGTGCCGAGTATTTTGTTTGTTAGACTCCCACCAGGCAATCCTGATTTGATGATCGCAAATGGGGTTCAAACAGTCATGCGTCATTAATACTATGGCGTCATATATCAAAAAATAAACTAAATCACGGAGCGAGTGCCTCAAAGCGACTCCTAAAATAGACCATTTTCAAGTTCCCAAATAACCGCTGATTTCCTTGATTACTCCCATTATTCCCAGTTACCAATGGATAATAAAAACACTTTGAAATTCAACGGACATTTACTAGAACACATGAATATGCTATATGAAATCGAAAATAAGGCTAAGTAACAGAGAATTCGAAACTGAAGTATTGGATTGTACTCACTGAGGCAAGGAAACTAAAGGTCAGGTAGTGTGGTGGGGTTCCTGTGTCAATTTACAGCACGAGTGATCTGGGAAAGAGCCGATCAAAGCCCCCACTTCCTCATTCACCACAGGAAATCCGATACGTGAAAATACTTACATAGAAGTTTTGTTGCAGTATTTCGTTCGACTGAATAACAAAAAAAGGCGCCCTAACCGGGTGTAGGGTGTAGGGTGACAAGAGGCGGTGAAGAATAAGGAAGAGGGTGGGGAATAATTTTTAAAAGTTAAATGTAAAAACTGCCTACTCTAAATAAAACTACAACATTACTATAAATGCAATGTTTTTATGATACAGAAAGAAAGAAAAAAGAGGGGAATAGTATTTCTTTTTTGCCATTTTCTATGCTATAATATTTTAATAAGTTGTTTATGTCCGTGTGTCCAAGGATTTTTCAACGGGGCTTAAGGTAGCGTGAAAATAGTTCAATAATATATTATTTTATTGCAATAAATAATAGAATAAAATGAATAATAAGCATATGCATATATAAAACTGGAGTATGGAGAAATACATAGCCAGCTGTGTATTCTCTAAGCCAGACGTAAACATACAGACACCAGCAATATAAATAGCGCGGTTGATATTAATGTCCACTTCAAACGAATGCTCAAGTACATTTGGCAGGTACCAGTACCATCAACAAGTGCTCTATGTAACTAGTGATGAATTGATAGTTATACACGTTTCTGCGGACATTACGTGGTAATAAACTAATGAAGATAAAACTAACATCATCTTTTCATTGATTCCATTAAAAATGTTTGAAAAAGAACCAAAATAAAGCTAAAGGAGGAGCTGAAAGCGGAAAAGTAAAAGACAACAGAAAAGAAAATAGACAAAGAAATAAAATCAAAGACGAATTGACAAACAAAATGTGAAGGCGGCGATCTAAATAATTCTTACTTTTGATCACTGCATCCCGTAAATAAATCTTTGTATGCAAAAGGAGATTAGGTAGAGAACGGCACCACAACCACACCCACACCTAGAGATTTGACCCTTGGATGCATCCGACGTATACATTCTAGGCAGACAATTGCTATTTACTCGTTAAAAAGAACGATTCAACCACACCTACATCTACAGATACCACCAAAACATGATTTTGCATATCCTCTTAGGCTTTTAGAGTAAACTACACGACCACATGTTAAGATTCGGCCCTGGGTACTTCCGATGCGCAATTACGTATTCAAACAATGGACATTCACTCGTTAAAGAGGCTAAAATACCCGAGGCAGAACACAATTAAATTCGGAGAAGCCGCTGAAGATTTGAATATCGTTCTTTAACTGCAAACATTTTTGAAACTGAGGTTTTATCAATGGTTTGTTTTATTCAAATATTTTATCTCGACTAGACAAGACAGCCTCGTGGTAGCTGCATGAAGATCACAGCGGCCTGTTGTGCATAAAATAAATCCAATCGTCAAAACTCTTACACATTAAATAAAACAATACAAACAGAAAAGTTAATGCATTGTCCACCATAGAAGAATTATTGAGGCGACAGGTCGACGAGTGGTATATAAGCTAGCTGTCGCAAACACGGATTAAAGAGTAGAATAACATGAATACGATAATCTAGAGGGTTCAAGGAAAGAATTAAAATGACCAAAACAAAATCGAGGGGGAAAAATTATCATTTTCCTTAAAGATTCATCATAATGATTGGAATGATTTTACTGGTTAGAAATAGTGTGTTTTAGTCTGGATTGTCAAATCATGGTCCGTCTGGGTTACCAAATATTATATCCATAATTACTAAACCTGGGAGATGATGAATTATTCAGATGATAGGAATTTGGAATTCATATTTTCGGTAAGCCAAAGGTCGCATTACTACCGGAGTTTATTCGGATATTTACCAGCAAAGACCAAAACAAGAAACTATTCATCCAAGGAAGGTGGGAAGCTACGAAGGGTTTTAAGATCAGAGAATTTCTGGTAGTATTTAACGAGAGATAAAGGTGCCTAGAAATCGTGTATTAGCATAGGAGATTTTCTGGTGTGTTTATATTACTCAAACGGAACTGACTGAACCATTGAGAGCGAGTCCAAACAGCTAATGACACTCCGAGGTCTGTCAGCTCGATCTGCTAGAAATTCAATTTGAAAATTTCAAGACACATTGGATTTTGCACTCAACGACTACCGTCACACCTTAGTGTGCTCGCAGTAGTTGGAGAATACTGCTGTGACAAGTCACGGGGCAGCTAGTCGAGCAATTGTAAAGCACAAGTCTCGTATCTTCGCATCGAGGGTTCGTTCGTCGGTGTTTATAACCCGTTAAGTTAGGAAAGAGACAAGATATAACATCAAGATGGTGGATGGATTCGTTGTAGTGCCGAACACAGACATTGATATCGAGAGGAAAATCAAAATCGTGGTTCTTGGAGACAGTACAGTCGGCAAGACTTGCCTTCTTCTTCAACTCTGCTACAAGTCTAATACAATATCAAGAAAGCATCTAGAATCGTTTTCTAATACGTACAAGGCGAATATTATCGTGGATGGGAAGATTTATCAGCTAGAGCTGTGGGATACAGAATATGTAGAGACTAAGGAGAATGTTCGCCCCGAAGTATACGCAGATACAGATGTATTTTGTGTATGTTATTCTGTGGACGACTTAGAGTCGTTTCGAAATGCCGAAAATAAATGGTATCGAGAGATAAAAAGACATTTGCCCAAAACGCCGATTATTTTGGTCGGCACCAAGACGGATCTTCGCGATGCGGAGAACAAGAAGAAGGGAAAGAAAGACGAAGAATCGCCTCAATTTGTTAGCCATAAAGAAGGAAGAAAAATGATGAAGAAGCTCGGTGCTTTGAAGTATATAGAGTGTTCGGCGTTAACGCAGAGAGGCTATGTCGAAGTATTTACGGAGGCTGTCAAAGGTTGTATTGCACACTCCAAGAAGGGGAAAAACAAATGTGCCATATTATAGAGGAAATACATAAAAAGTAAAAGATAATAGGAGGATATGACAGTTAAAAGAGGTGAAAATGGTTGAAATATGGGTAAAAACGTGAAACATTATCGATTATAGTAACCGTATAAGAAGATAAAGCAAGCTACATTGAAGAAAGAAATTTCTATACGAAAAAAATACACTGAAAAATATTCGAAAATAATTTTACATTTATGTACAAGATAATACAGAGTGTATTTATTAAGAATCATATATTATCAATGGATTTATGTTAAAATCTTGAAACCTAAAATCAATAATTATTTTGCTAAATTGTGGTGACTGAGTGCTTGTTTATTGACCTCTCGATAACCACCAAGACAAAATAATAATAAAATATCAAAAAATATCTAGATTATATATATTTAATATACCTTAAATACAGACAATCGTTTTTTGTTTTTTTTTTTTTTTTTAGGTTTTGTATATTTAGATCCTGTGAAGTGCATATCTTTCCTCTACTGTCGTTAATTGATTGAATACTTTAATTGCCTTCACTAATCAATGTCACGTAATTTCTTGGTGTTGTAAACGTTGACTCAAAAGATCGAGTTGTCAAACCTGTTTGGTATATTGTTGAGGGAAGCAAAGAAATATAGAATCTATAGGGATTAGTCCGAAACCGCACACAAAAATTACAACTATAAACAATCTTTAATTGGAGAGAAGAGTGTTGTGACTGGTTACTTTGATCGAAAAATGGCCAAATCAGAAAATATATAAAACGGTAGGAACGATAGCTTAAATTAAAATATCTCCAGGAAAGACAATAATCTGACCATGGACAGAATAACCGACATAGAACCACTAATAAATTCAGGAAAAAATGATGACAACAAATTACAGTTATGGGGTGAATAAGCTGGTATGACATGAAAGAAAAAACTAGTTTCAATTAATTTATTTTTTCGATCCTTTGTAATTAAGAACTTATGGAATAAAAAATATCTGCAAGGCATACAAGTACATTGGCGTCGACAAAATGCCTTTTTAAGTAGAATAAAATTACCTGGGTTTTAAAATAGACACGTGGAAGATATTTATTCAGAAAAGGTAAGATAATGTCAAATGAATTAACAAGCGAATGTAACAAAGACAGTTCATTAGATTTGATGGATGGTTTAGGGACTATACTGACGTTTAAATGAAAACAAAGAAGATAATAGGGCGACAAATTCCACCACAAATACCTAACGAGGTTTCTCTGTTACATCACGATACAGGAAACAAGACGACACGTAATGAGATTCAATACGTCTGTATATAGCTTGCAGTTGAATGAGAGAACATTATTTAAATACTTTCTTATTATTCCTATTTCCTCGTAAAGCAACACTTTTTGTTTTGTTTTAAAGAAACATTTTATAAAGGATTTAACAGTGCATTGAATCAGAAAAATTGGGGAAAGAAAACAGAAGGCATGAATGAAGCGATGGATTCTTAATAGACGCATGGATGATGCATGTATGACAGAGACGCCGAAAAAAAACGCAAGGAAGGAGACAAGAGGAAAAGATAACAGAAGAAACATGCCATGAATTTCTAAAAGACGGAAAAAGAAAGAGTAGAGGAAAAGGATACAAAGAAAAGATGTTATCTCGACAACAAGTCTGATAACTCGCAAACGTGGATTTTTTCCTACTCGGAAATTTTTAATGACGGTACATCAAGAACGGTTTATCAATAATTCTTTTAACCTCGGGAAAAAATCAAAGCACCAAGGAAATAGAGTAAATAATCAGAATCAGGAAATACAGAAGGCGGAGGAACCGGAAGTAAATATGATTCCAACCGACGCACATCAGCGATAGACACCCACACCATCGACACAGACATCCATCAACACACATTACAAGCATAAAGATCAAGTTGTTTCAGTTCTAACAAAGGTACCACTGATCCTAGAAGCTTTAAATCGAAGCGTTCGTTTGCTATGTCTGTGGTTCAGTATTGTATTTCCATTTTATGGATTTATTGGAGCTGACAGGTTTAGAGTCTAAGATTATCTTAACCTTATTAGCAGTAATGGGATAGATAAGTATTATTTACAGTGAGAGATAGCTTGATGGAAGCAGGTGTAAGACATTTACTAGGACTACTATAGATATTAGTTGATAGGCTCTTTCAGTTTCAGAGGAGTGTTCATTTCATTAAATGAAAAACGCTACAATTAGGTGTGTGTCTGGAGGGAGTGAGTGTTGAAAATAAGAAACATCTACACTGTAACTGTTGAAGAAACCATCCAATAAAAGAGAAAAATGAATAAGCCAGGGAAAAAGAAAAGAAAGGATAAGAGAAGTAAGGGCATGGTGGGGAAGGAAAGGTAGTGGAAAAAGCTGGGTTTTTCTTCATTCCTTTACACAAACAGGTTTAAAATATTGGATCTGAGAAGAAGTGGGTGTGCAAAGCTACTTGTTGTTTGCCCTAAGGAGAGTAATTAACTTTCCCACAAAATCGTAATCAGGGAGGAGTGGGTTAAGCAAGATTGCTCCAAAACTGCCCTAGGATACTGTAACTGGAAGGCGTTTTCTTTTCTATAGGATGATATAACATTGATAGGGGGTGATATAGATGAATGAAGCAATCATTGTATTGTACTTACTGTATTGTCTTTCCCTGTAACACTGTGATTGTAATCTGTTGATGTATTCGTTTTCAATTTGCCTCTCTAGTTTATGTAAACTTTTAGCTTCTGAATATTTTTCATTAAATCCTTCCTACAAAGGAAAGAAATACAAAATAAGCAACTTAATCTTTTTTCAAAACGTTTAACTATCTCTGGGTTATATTGATTTAGCTTGGATGTGCAAGACTAACATACATATGAAATTGGAATTTGTACTGTAGCATGTATGGTCAAGGGAGAGAGAAAACTGTAGAAATAGAGGAAAAACCCCTAGCATCAAAGAAGAGACCTACAACATGTACTGTATTAAACATCCAATATATGTACATGCTCATATTTTTTTTATATTCAAAAAGAGTCTGAGAGGTGAGTGGTAAGTGCACTTACACTATACACTGAATGCCAGGGTTCAAAACAATTTCTTTAAAGATACTAAAATTTGCCGGCACCTTTAAATTTTATTAATAAAAACAAAGGCCAATAGAATTAATGTTTTGAGCTTTTGAGCCTATAAAACAGACTGTGTTTTGAGGGTAAAGCATTTTAATGTTAAATAGTCATAAATTATCAATCATGGTGAAATCGTTTTATTTCTTTATTTAATGTTTGAGTTTTTGGTTAGGAAAATTGCCGGCAAAGGTGCTGAAATTACTGGCTAGGGTCGGCAGCCAGCTGCTATTTTGAGCCCTGTATGTCATACTTGATTCCAAACAACATTTTCTTATATTGGTTTACTAAGTATTATCTAATAAACAACAATGAATACTGCCAACGTACCTGGACGTAATAATTTATTTTGTACCTATTTGTTTGTCTTTCCAAGTAATATGATCTGAAGAAAGGAAAATAGAATAATATTAATATTATATTTACAAGTTAAAGTTAAATGTTTTGAGTGGGCAATATCTGGTAATCAGGATATTTTCTAGCCCTGGAAGATGTAATACTACTGCCTGGGCTTTCTCTCCCCTCTTGATCCCTTCCCTTTCCCTTTTCCAATCACAAAGCCAAAGAATGCCAAGTCCCAAAGGTTATAAATGAAGTAGTCTAGTACATACAGCATTAGGTATTCTCTACTCACCCTGTTCTCTGTAATGAATATATAGGGTCTTGTAACATGAAAGTACTTAACAATGACATCAAGACTAATAGCAGTATAGGTAAAAACTGAACCAATGAGTATAAAGTCTGCTGTATAAAGAAAATAAAACAATCAAGTAATTCATCTATAACAAGTAAATAAGGAAGCCATTTTTACAGTTATCAATGGTAGCAAAGCCTAGATAATTCCTTGCCTCCTGCCTTCAAACTACTGTTCATACATCCAAAAGCTATTACAGTAGTGTTTGAAAGAAAAGACAACATTCACTTTCGAACAACGCTTGTTCAACAATAGATATTAGGTTAATGAGCTAAGCAAATATCGTTCATATGCGTGGCAGAAGCGTGTCATTTCTTTTACAAGCAATTTAAACACTCAAATGAGTGTAATTGGAAGAAAGTTACACGCGCGAGAACGACGAAAATTGAGCGGAAAATGTTACAATACATCTGAGCGGTACTTTAGTGTTTGACCATAGTTAGAAAGACTAAAAAATACTTTGCATATCAAAGATATCTATCAAAATGTAGTGATCCCTTGATTATTCATAATAAATTCTTTAAAAATTATCCGAAGCTTGACCCGATTGTCATTTTGAAACTACATTCATCACGTTCATACCGCTGGTTTGTTGGCATGGCATGCTCATCTACGATAAGGGCTATTATTATGTCTCTATGATTGCAAGCTCACCGTTATTCTCAAAGGCATCCCTACAGTACCTTTCAAGATGGCGTAGCGAACTGTGAAGGGGACTACATGTACTACTATTTACAACATGTACTTACGTTGACTTCCTGTCCTTCATCGTGAACATGTGAATGATGGTGGTTTCTATTTCTGTGCCTTCGATTAACATACACACGACCTACAAAAAATACAAATGAATACCAACGACCACAACAGTATCAATATTATTACTGTACATGTATGTTTCCTATGTTGACCAGTGAATGTTTTGGAAACACTAGGGGGTAACTAATGATATGTATATAATGTACTATAAAATTTCAAAACTTTTATTACATTAAACAATATTAAGAATTACACTGGTTAGCATCAGATCTAAGACATAAAGTGGTCTGGGGATTAGTAGGAGAATAGGCAATATCTAATTTTTTACCATCTAAAGTTTGAATCTAAATACATAAACCACAACTAAAAATGATAGTGCTGATCTTTTAAATTCAAATATTGTAATCATTCTCATCATCAGAACTTCACGTCTCTATTTTTTTAATTTTTCTAATATTTTTTTTCTCTTCTTTTCTTTGAAATTATTATTTATTTATTTATCATTCTTGTCATTAGATCTAAAGGTCTCTATAGTTGCAGCACAATCAACAGCAGCATTAAGAAAAACTGAAAGGTCTTATATGTAGAGCGAACTAATGCTTTACTTACCACCAGGCATAGGCCCACCAAAGAACATGTTAAAGATTTCCTCTGGAGTGATATCAGCTGGATAATAGAAAAAAATCAATGAATTAAGAATCCTATTCTACATGTATAGCAATTCGGTAACTGTCATATGACCCGAAACTTAGATAACTTGTACGGCGCTGTTTGAGTGCTCTAATAAAACCTTTAGAAAAAGTGATATTTGATGGGGGCTGGAAGGTTGAAGTGAGCTTGTTGGAATAAGCTTGTCTGAACCTGTTCGAACCTTGGCCTGTCCGAACCTGTCCGAACCTTGGCTTACAGAGTGGGTATTTATCAATGTTAGGAGGATTTTTCAGCTTTTCTTACAACAAAAATTGAGACATATTATAAATTCTATTTGACTGAGTTAGGTCGATCCAGAAGGGGAAATGTTTAGCTCTTGGTCATTCGTATGGACCTAACTGCACTATCACTTGGTCCGTACAGCATTCATTTATCATCTTGCCAAATTTTTTTCCCTCCAGCCCTCCCACTCATTCAATAAATTCATATATACTGTACTTTATTCTAAGATGGTTGCACCGACTTTGAAAAATCGAAACACTGACTGGCTGAAGCAATAATGTCTTTTATCTTGGGTGTGATATTTTCCCATTTCAGACCATGTGTCATTTCCAAGAGTGTTTTTTTCCTTCTTTAACAGTTGCACATGATAATACACATGGATATGGATACAACTCACACAGAAAATGTACATTGTATACATGTACTCAAGTCCTTAATAGAAGAAAAGGTGTGTGCTTACCTTCAAAACCTCTAGAGTAATCATAGTGGTCATGAGTGTAAAGGGTTTGAGGATTCTCATCACCATATTTATCATAACGTTTCTTTTTATCATCATCTGTTAGCACAGCAAACGCATTACCGATGGCTATTGAGACAAAATATCCTTTGTCAGTAACTAAGAACAGAGTACTCTGCATCCAGAAGATCTATCTTTAAGCTATGTCATATAATAATTAAAATATGGCCACCAATTTGAATATCTACAACAGTATTACAAGTTTCCACATGAACACCAGGCTACAGTACAGGGCCAGAAATTTTTCAGGTTCCCCACACACAGTTTAGTCCAGAACAATACAGTAATTATTTAAAATGGTCGCAAATATTTCGATTTGTTGTATGTACTGAATAAATTACATATATTTCAAATTAATCGTTTGTAGTCATTTTCAAAAGTCAAACATACATACAGTAGTGACCATGTTGGTAATATAAACAACAGAAGCTTATTTGAAGTCTCTCGTAAATTAAACATGGCCCTTATTAGCTTAAAGGCGAACACCACCCTGAGAGTTCATACATACAACAAGTTCAAAACAAAGAAGGAAAACACCATCAAAACCATCGCTGGATGATACTGTGTCACTAGAATTTCTTTCCTCGGAAGAAGAACTCATTATGTTTGTGTTTTTCTTCTTTGTTTTGAACTTTTTTCTCATCACTGATATGATCGAAGGGTGCAGTGACGTCACAAAGAGCATCTGCTGACCTATTGTAGGCTCAGTGTTGTATTCAAGATGGCGGCCTCCTGGGATTCAATTTATCGCTACTTTCAGGCAGGATTTCTCGAAAGCTATGAAAGAGAGGGACTTAAGACTTTAAGAATAAGTTGAGTATAATATAAACATTTATTCCACAAGCGCTTCTCTCAGGGTGGTGTTTCCCCTTTAACATAGTAAATGAATAAAACAATAACAGCCATAGATGATCCCAATGGATAGAAAACCACAGGAAGCCCAAACCCTTATACTGAGATTCACCTTTGAATGCTTCAGTAGCTCCTGGAGCCCTGTTCTTGTCTGGGTGGAACTGAAGAGCAAGTTTTCTGTATTGCTTTTTGATGTCAGCATCAGAAGCATCACGAGGGAGTCCTAGGATCTCATAGTAATCCTTGCAGTTCTTTATTCTGAATTTGAAATGAAATCAAAAAGGTAATTAAAACTATTCTGTGATATTTTACAAAAGCCATTTTGAATAATACAGTACATTTAAAATATTTCAGGAGATGAGTGTGCAGTGTGTTACGGCACTTTTAAATTACAGTAACGTCAAAAAATGTTAATCTGACCTAAAAGGCTACTGTTAATTAAAAACCACAGTATAAGATCCAATGAAGACACTGGCGAAAACCATCTTCAGTGCCCATGCTCACACATTAGGCCTCACAACATATTATTATAATTTGCAAAATGTGTTGTCCCTGCGTACCTTCACAAGAAAAGCAAAATGAAGAAATAGAAAAGGTGCGCGCGTACTGTGTGCTGTATAAAGCAAGCAGGAAATGGCAGAACACGAGAGAAGTGTTAGGAGAAGCAGGACACATAGCAGAGTGCTTCTGGACACTTCTCGAGTGTTCTGCCAATCTACAAGTGCTTTATGACTGCACACAGCACAGCAAGCAAGTTCTTTCATAAAATACAAATTAAAATAATATAGAAATGACGCAACTGAAAGTGTGTGTACATGCAATGACTGCTCTCAAATTAAAGCATGCGCTCCAAACCAATCAGAACACAACATTCATAACAGTTATTTTATAATATAATATAATATACATGTGCAGATATAAAAAAAACCTAGCTGCAAAGTTTTGGTTGGGTTTCCATTAAGTTTATATGAGAAAATAATTGTTAAGCCAGAGAAATTTGCTCATTGACAGTACCATACAGTAGCACTCTACAATTTTCAGCCCTAATAAAAATCATGCTATTGTTCTTCATGGGACAAGACAGGAGACGGAAATATTCCCACCTTTTAACAGCCTCTACTTGCTCAGTTGTGTAGTTTTTGTCGTATGTTACACTTCCATTAGCAGTTTCGCCATGACTACTTGTTCGTTTCCTGTGTCTTACTCCATTGATTTTCTCTGATTCTTCAGTTTCTTCAGACTGTTTCTTTTTTGAGTAAAGAATTTAGCAAATCTAGTAAAAAGGATAATAATGTACTGTAATTAATTAGGTCTGTATTTCAGTATTCCTAATGTCTATATACCAACAGTACCCGCGGCTTACTGTAGTCTTTCCAATGTTCTGGTACCCCTTTGTCTTACCCAAAGTTAAAACTGAGAGATTCAAGAAATGTTTTATCAAGAGATGTCTATTTTCTCATACTTAGCCAAGCTTAGCCATTTTAGCCTCTTTGAATTTTATCATAATATACAGTATATCCATATAGAAATAATTTCATATTATTTAGAGTTTTTGATTAATAATTATTGTAAAGAAAGACCATCATTATTATTATTATACTGTAAACTCAGTATTTGCAAACTACACAATGAAATTTGTTTTTTCGCTGCCGTCTATCAAAAATAATCTGTCGGTACCCTATATGTATATGACCTAGCTTGACTGGCGGCATTTAAAAACCAATTTCACAACAAGGTATTGAAATTTTTTCCATTCTCAGACTATCGAAAACCTGAGTAAATTTGTTTTCAATAACCCACATTTACTGTATACTGCAAGCCTCATATTCCTAGGAATGAATACTGTCTTACAGCCGTATTGTCTGGGCTTAAATAACAGCTGATAAGTCAGTTTCCCACCATGATATCCGACCATGTTCACTCCATAATGCCTCATCGCCGGCTTAACCTTACTAGTTAAGATGACACAGGCAAGAGAAAGATTTGATTGGACAATCGTAGTCGGGAAATGTCCAATGACCAGCTGTTTATTAAACTCTATAGCATACAAGATGATTTTATTTTAAATTGATTTTCGATTGGGAACTCCTGTAACATTTTTGGCTCAAGTAAAAATAGATAATAGCAACTGTTTTGATTTGTATTCCTTGATACCGAATTTACTATTCAAAAATAATTCAAACACTTAAACAAACGACGAATATTCATTTCAAATCATTCGAAACAAGTATTTTAGATATCCAAAGGCTATAAAGCTATTATCATCTATATTTTTTTTTAAACCGAAGCAATGACAACTTTTATACACTATTTCGTCATTCAGCTTCTAGCTTTGGTGTCAGTCAAAACTCAAAACCAGACTTGAAGTGTGTATTTGGTTCTGGCTTTACAATAATCAATAAAAACAATATTTTTCGCAACAAAATAAAACTTCACGTTCTAGTTCAGATCTCTGAAATCTTAAATTGAGTCAAGAATATGAAATGTAGAAGTAAAGCAAACGTCAAACAGCTATGGCTTTAGGCAGAGAGAGTCATCTTCATATTTAACAGTTGACAGAATGAAGTGTTGTCTTGTAGCGGTTTTTACGCTTCGATTTACATACCTTGGACTTTTTTAGAGGGATAAAGCTTCTCAGCCTTTTTCAAGAACTTTATGGCCTTATCTGTGTCGCCTTGTTGAAGGTATTTCTCTGCTAAATGCCGGCATTTCAGAGCTTCGTCTTTATTGCCCTCCATTTTGTTTTCCCAAAGAAATCTTGGGTTTATTACGCATGCGCGGGTGAAGTTGGACCCAGTCTACCGCTGCCTTGTGGCACTGAGGCTCTGACTGACTCTTTCTTTCTTTCTTTCTTTCTTTCTTTCTTTCTTTCTTTTCTTTCTTTCTTTCTTTCTTTCTTTCTTTCTTTCTTTCTTTCAAAAACTATATTCTTATCGTCTAAGCCAGTGTGACTGTAGTGCGTACAAAAGAAAAACTGCGAAGGTCCTGAGCGCAGTAATAAAGCACGCAAGTTGACCAATCAGAAAACAAGTTTATGATAGGGAATTTATTACATCTCATAATGCCTGTTTGCTCATCAATCCATATTCAGGTGACTGCATACTTTTGAACGTTTGATTTAAGCCCACGATGTGCGCGCGCTCGAAAACCGCTTAAAAATCTACAAGATTTCATCGAAGAACCATACGCGTTTTAAGCTTCACACAGGGCAAAACCCTCAAGTTTGCACGGGATTCTCTATTTTTAATAGCTCATTTGAAAAAACTCCTAAAATCTAGGTTATATAAACATTTTAGAAACAGTTTATATTTCTAGCACATGAGAAAAAAAATTTGTAGGGATTCTTGTTCGACTTCATGAGATTTTTTAAGGGCACCGAAACTACAAAATATGACAAATCAAGGTATCTCTTTGTCTTTTTGTCGAAAATATCCATGTGTTATTGTAGAATGATTGACTAGCCTTCATTCATGCAATCATATAGTCTGCAAATAACTAGTTATGAACCTTAATTGTTTTCTAATCACTTCCGGTGGCGCAGGTTTTTCTCCAAAAGCTCGCGCGTAGTTTTACATTCAATGCTAATTATCTCAAAAGTAAGCTTGGGACACCTAATTTTTCTTTCCAGATTTTGGAATCAGCTTCAATTTGGAAAAGCGAAGTTTTAAAAAAAGTTTAAATTGTTTTCCAAAAGTAGGCAGTCACCTTAAGGCGCATGCGCATGAGAACACAACTACGAAACACCAATCTCCTGCCCCGAGAATGCGTTTCTTCTGGCCTGCGGCGAAGAACGAGGACTCTGGCATAATCCATTTCTTGAGACCAGGATTTCTTGGACTTCCGGTATAAGAGTCTATACGTTAAAAGACTTGTCAAAAATAGAAAAAATATGTTCCCGATTTCTAATTCTTATTGGACGGAAGTAAACACAGAACTCTGTTTGAAAGCAGGTTTAAAAGCATGATTTTCATTGATTATGTTTCACTTTCGGAAAACTACGCATGCGCCAAAATTGAAATTCTGATGTGCACTACATATGGAGCCACAATCTTGGACAAAACGTGTAGAGACAATCACAAATAACAATAGAATATAACAATTTCACAATTATTCCATATTCCCATCTCCTAAGCAATGTACGTTGTTCTGGAAATGATCGAGGGTGAAATGCTCTACCCGAACAACATTGCTTGAGTGGGGAGGGGATTTTTTCATCCAATATTTGTCCAACATGGCAGTCTTAATTTCACAAGTTCGATAGGTAATTTCCTATCACGGACATTAGAGACCTTTAGCGTCAGGTTTACCGCTAACCTCTGGGGATCAGGCCCAGAAACACGGCTGCAAGTACGGAGAAACACTCAGCTTGTATGAAATTCAATATGCGGCTCTTTCAGAAACAACTTTGTTATGACGGTTCGCTAAATCATAGTTAATAGAGGGGAATGGTTAGGAAACCTATTGTTATCAGGTCTTTGTTTGCTTTTGATGTTGAACCGGTCTTGACCGTGCACAATGTTTGATTTATGCTCGTCCAAAATTGCAAAATAAGTAAACATAAACTTTGTCTATGGGATTGTTGTAAGGAATATTGTATCTTGTATGAAGTATCTTGAACTAGCAGCCAAAAGAAAGATTTTTGTCTGTACACTCAGCCATTGCCAACAATGGTAAGACAATAGTAAAACAAAGGATTGTGCACGGTCACGCTTGAAAAATAGTGAACAAAGACATATAACAATAGGTTTCATAACAATTCCCCTCTATTAACTATGGCTAAATGTCGAAAGTTTAACGGAAAACGCCTGACGTCGAACTGCAGATTGAGGTTTCAGTACCTAGCAAGAACGTCTTACTAAAGGTCTCCAGTTCCAAAACGAAAAGCCGTTTCCTTTGAAGCCGCGGCCATTTGCTACTGCTAGGATGAATATAATCTTGAAAATGCAAACGATCATTAAAATAATATGAAAGATATTTACTAGGTGAATTAACGGCTTGTATATGTGAAGAAGATTATGATGAACAGAAGAAAAAAATAGTTTGTCTAAAAAATGAAGAAAAGCAAACTAATCCTTATAGATGGAAAATATTTAAACATTCTTTAAGTTTATTAAGGCAAACTTCGCAGTTGAAAAGAAATGAAATATCTCAGCTCAATCATCCTGGATTGGTTCTGACAAATTGTTTGTACTCTTTGATTGATTAGGTATACGTAGGAAGTCCTTTGTGCCTGGCTGCACGAGTGCAGTTCTAATGAGTTTCCCAGAGACCTCGGTTCTGATTGGAATTTAAGCCACTTCAAATCAATTAGAAAGTAAGCCTTCTGGCAACATCTTTTAACCTCAATACAATTAAATGTTTGCTAATTTTCAAATTTACAACACATCACGGTTTAAATTATTTTCTTTTTCTTTCTTTCTTTCTTTCCCTTTTCCTTCCTTCCTTCCTACTTCCTTCCTTTCCTTGCTTTCTCGTTGCATTCTGAATTAAAGCTGATTCTAATTATTCAATGGCATTTACATACTGTTTTTATTGAGTCGATTCTGATATTTTATCTTTCTTTAATCTTTCTTTATTTTGTTTTTATATTATTTCGTAGAGTTCCCTCTTGTGCTTCGTACAAGATTGGCGCAACACTTCCTTTGCGGCGCCTTTTATACCCCGTCAAATGATTTGCACAGCTTGTCAGTTTGACCTTCCTTTTTTCATTCAACTCAAGTACAAAGTAAACAATATTAAAAACCTAAGGTGACTGAAAGATTATAACATCAATATACTGTATAGCGAAAGAATATTAGACTGTGCCTGACTGACATAATAAGTCTCCTATTTCAATCAATCACGAACGATACTCTCTATAAACAGAGGAACTTAGTGAAAAGAAAAGGCTGACTTGCTATTGGCTTACTTATGCACTGGATCCATTTCATATATTTAATTTTTCTTGATCGATTTAGTTCATACGAAGTAATGTTCCATTCAGGTGAGAACGGCAAATGAATTTAAGCAATTATTTCCTTGGAAAGTTATGTATTTGCTAACCTTGTTTGAAGCACCGCTTCCCGTGGATTTGATACGTAAATGTGTGTACCACCTATCAATTTAGGAATACAAAAGGAAATTCAACTGATAAAAAGAGGAAGGACTGTGGAAGGAGTTATTCGGTGCAATGAAGTCAAAGGTAAAATATATGTTCTGGAGAACTATTTTATGCTTGGAAATTCACTTTTGGATCGCTCGAAGCGAATCATCTGGGTGCAGTGAAACTGGTAAGAGCCTCACATCGTGATATACTTCCAATAGGATATTTTTATATTCGTTCATCTTATTGTTATTTATCATTTTATTTTATTATTTTCATCTTATTTTTATTTCTTTAGGACGATGCCAGCTTCAAAAAATCATAACTCAATATAGGCATTGTGAAATTCGATATTTTTAAGAATTTAAAATACTTTAATTTTTCAATTCTTCAAATCTTAACTATTTCTGAGTTCAAGAGAAAGGTTTCAGAATTGTTGTTTTTTTTCTCTGAACAGGAAAAAAATGTGTTTTTTTAAAGATTGTTTGTCAATGTAAACATCAATTTTCCGCTTTTTTCAAAGTCGATTTAATTAATTTAAATTAAGAAAACGTTTTTATTGAATATTTCTGTAGAAAACCTAATGTCAAGAAACTGTTTCTAGATCTCTTCGGCTTATCCTTTTTTTCCTATTCCTTCTTCTCTTTTCTTTATTTATTTCTCACGGGATTTATTCATATGTTTATTGTGGGTAAGACCTTGCAGTAGTCCTTAGACCAAACAAAGAACTCCACATATTTTAATAAATTGACATTCCTACTTGAAATATTTCCGTGAAAAGAGACTAAAGACCTAAGGAGCTTATTTCTCCGCCACGCTTTCAACTTGATATCGAAAATCCAAATTCACGGCTCTTTTTTGATTTTTCTAATATGTAGATTCTATTGTTCGTTGTAACAAATCTATACGGTATTCAATTTGATAGCGGATATTGAGGAGATAAATTGTTTGACACTATGGTAGCGATCTATACATCTATTATGAGTGTACTACAGCTGCCTACCTCAAAAGCTCACGTGCTACGTAATACTAGATTCAGCCTTTAGAGCATGCGCAATGATCTGTCAGCGTAATTACTTAGAGGCTTAGAGGCTTGTGCACCATCGCAAGACGGCAGACATATTAGATGGCAGCCATGTTAGATTGCAGGAACAATACAATCGCTTTACATGAAAATGAGAGCAAAGGGATTTTATCGTTCTGCCATCCAACCATAGGCAGCCCGAGTTCTATTATGGACGTAAGCATGTGCCTAAGTTGAATTAACCCGCAATCATAAGGCTACGTTTTCTCTGAGTCACGTGTGTTAGTATTTCTAGATTCACGAGTGGAATAATAATTTCTTTTTTAAAGAAAACCTAGTCTCAAAATTATTTTTTAAATTTCTTTTACTTACGGAATTATAAATGATAAATGAACGCGCCGAATTCGTTCACCAGCGATACTAATTCAGTATTAAGTATCAGTATATAGAAATAAAGATCGATATTTTCGGGCACTGACTATAAAAGGACTATCTTTGTATATCTAGTTTTTTTATTCTCATATAGAACTGCGCGCCATAACCAAATCTGAAATTGTCGCAGTATATCGTAAGTAAACCTAGTTTTCTGCGCACAATCCAATAGAACATATGAATGTTTCTTTTTTGGTTACCATAGGAATAACTGTTTTTCATTTGTTCACAAAAGTCACTATCTTAATATTTCATATTACGTTTTGCCTTTTGCTGCACTTCAGCGAGGTCGTGCGCAAGATGTAGTGCACTCGCCTCTCACCTTTAACGTCTGTCTAGTAAAAATTAAAATTAAAAAATGGGTTTCTTATATAGCGCATTATCACATTGTCTCATCAGTGCGCTTCACAATAACGTCATACACTCAACATCGAACATCGCTACATATATTTCTTTGTATATAAATCCTTAATTTATTTTATTCCTGTGAAGCCCAAAGGGTAGCTAATGTGCTTACTTCACATTACTTGCAACTCTAATTTATATTTTGGGGTGTTTGTGTATTTCTTTCTCCCTTTACTACTGATATTTTGATCATAAACTACAAAGAAATGTCTGGAGCGATGTTCGTTGAGTGTATGACGTCACAGACTCCAGAAAATATTCGTAAAAATATCATACTTTCGTCCTCAATATCAAGAAAACACTTCATACAGTGATTATCGGACCTTTAAAGATTATTCTTAGGAAGTTTTAGCTGACTCCAAGTTTGAGGCTTTTTTCGTCAGAGTAGCACTTTAACAATTGTTTTTTGTTTGGCGGCCTTGAAATCGACAACTTCAAGAGTCAGTTTTTCAAATTTTCTCGATTCTGATTGGCTAGCATTTTCTCTCAGATCAACTCGATAGGATTCTAAAACATACGCACATGAAAATTATGGGAATTTAAGGCGTTCTTTTTCTATCATTAGTGAGCTGTTTTATTAATTCTTTATCAGACTTGTTAGGCAATTGTGTCAAAATTAAACAGCTTTTATATCAACATGTTTGCAATCTGAGTATTATTTCTCTAAAGTGACGTTCCATTATTTGAGGTTTCTTCCGACTGGCACCACTGCTGTTCCAATGAACTATCGATTCATCATTGATCTAACAAAAATTTTCCATCTTCCGGTTCTTTTACTATGGCTCTCAAATTTAATCAAAATCTCAAATGTTATACTACAGCACGCACTGACTTTGAATAGTTATGCAGTGTAATGTACTCTTTCCAACAACAACACTGCCTTTTTGTTTGATCAAAACAAAATGTTATTAGAAATTTGTAAAAGAAAAATGGGGAGATTATCTAATCAAAATGCATAAATGGCATGTTAGGAAGTTTTCTTACAGGAAGGATATATTAAAATGTATACTGACATGATAGAATAGAGATAACAAAATGCATAGATGACATGAAATTAAACGCATGAAGTGGAAGGGCATTATTAGAATATTGAAAAGACAATTTGACAAAGGTCATACTGTTCATAAAGCATGGCTCAAAATGCAAATGCGACTCAAGCTGTAGCAAACATAAGCAGAAGCGCAACTTAGCGCAAGAAAAACTGAATCTTCCAATCGGTTGAGTTTGCGCTTGCGCCGATTCTTTTCACAGTGAGAGCAAGGTGTATTTAGCGTCTGCATGAATTGTTAGAGACCCAGGCTTTATACAACGATAAGATCAGATATCTGCTCAAAAGAGAAAAGGGTGATAAATGATTTGGTTATTATACATTTAGGGTCGATTTTAATTGGTCAAAACTAAAATATGTCGCGAGATCTTATTGGATAGTTTTACCGTGAAGTGATATCATATCACTTCACTGATATGATTTTTTCTTCTCGGCTTTATCACACGGATATCGACCCTAAAATAAAAATAACTAGTGTGATCATAAGAAAATTATAGAAACAATCACCGCACGTATTCCATCTCAGGAGAGATTTGCATATTCCCGGATTTTTTTTCTTTTTTTCTTTTTCCGTGTTTTTAAGTGTGCCTTTTCTTTACAGTTATTCTCATTTCCTCTCTTTTTACTCTGTGTCCTTTATTTTCTTCACGTATCTCTGATTATAAATCTTTTTTAAAGTTTAGTCGTACTGTTCGTTTTTACTTATAGTGATATTCCATTTCCATTTTTTTGTTTTGTTTGTTTTGTTTTGTTTTCGTTCATTTTTAACGAGTGCGCATGTGGAAACACATGAATATGGACAATTCGCCAATAGTCCCCTTCACAGTTAACTGCGCCATTTTGAAAGGAAGCCGTGCCTTTGCATCAAGCGAGACAAACGACGACTTAGCTTGCAATCCAAGAGACCTTTTTTAACACCTTGGACAATTATTGACGTCTCTATCACTGCAAGCTCACCGTTCATCTCACTTCGATGCAAAGGCAAGGCTACCTTTCAAGATGGCCATGGAACTGTGAAGGGGACTATTCTCTATCTTGAGGATAAGATTCTTTGTTGGAAAGCTAAATCTTTATTCAAGTTTCTACTCATGTGCAACAGTTAAACAAAGAAATGATGCCATTGGAAATGACAGATAGTCTGAAATGGAAAAAAATTATTACACCCAAAGTAAAAAAGTTTATTAAGGATATGAATCTTCTCTTTTCTTTTAGGTATAAATCAAAACATCCAGTTAAACATCACCTGTGATAATAATCTGGATGTGTACGTAGATGGTAAGTACATTGGAGGAGAAGAATACCCGACTATAGGGAAGTACGTCATTAGCACTGGCTCTGAAGTCATTGCAGTCAAATGTAAAGGTACATGTGCAGGTCTTATAATCACACTCAAACATTGCTTGAGCTACGTACGAGAAATGTCTTTAAACTGTCTTTCGTTTGATGTGTTTAGGAATAAATCCCCCTTCTTGGAGCAATGCTATTCTTGCGTCTCTTGGCAACGGTCTTATAACAGATCACAGGTGGAAATGTACACCGAAACTAGAGGCAGGATGGAACAAGAAGACCTTTGATGATCTTGATTGGTCCCCGGCCAAAGAACTCTCTACAAATACTCACGGGGGAATTGTATTACCATGGGGAGAGAAACGAGATATTGCTCACGGTGCAAAGTTTATATGGACTAACGACACTAACAATGACATGGAGATTTACTGCAGGCGATTGCTAATTACAAGATGCAATGAAAGTAAGAATACTAACAATCTTTCGGTGTACACTTAAGAGAAAAACGTTTGCGCATGCATTCGATTATATTCAGCACGTTTTCCGTCATTAAAGTACGTATTGTAGAGTGTTTTGGTCATAACAGGTTATACTAAACGCTGGCCATCATGAGAAAGCAAAGTTAACTTAACTTTCATGCAAACCATGAGTAAAATAATGATGCTTTTTAAATACTCTTTGTGAACCAGTTCAATTTTGTATACTTAATTAAGCCTTAATAGACGTCACACTCATTAGCATATTGGATCACTCAAATCAAGAAATATTTTACCATTCAACTATTTACTTTATGTAGAATCAGTACTGAAAGTATTGTCGAAGAGTTCATGTGCACTTTAAGAAGTTTAACTTATGCTAAAGTTGTTGATATGCGCTATGGTTGACCCATATGGTTGACAGCAATAGATGATGATGATGATGATGATGATGGTGTTGATATCGTTAGGATAAATGTTTCAGTAAAGGAGGCTGTTACGTACGACTAT
The DNA here is from genome assembly GCA_011057435.1 of Actinia equina. Taxonomy (NCBI): domain Eukaryota; kingdom Metazoa; phylum Cnidaria; class Anthozoa; order Actiniaria; family Actiniidae; genus Actinia; species Actinia equina. Next base: position 155,406 of record WHPX01000851.1, read on the forward strand.
TATATTTCCTGTACATTTTTTAGCATCCAATAAAAATGTTGTGGATCGCAACGAACAATGTTACAGATAAACACGCAAATTAAAATTCCTTTCTAACTTTTCTTGGCAGAAAATTAAATTGCTGCAAATTGCAAAAAGTAATAGGTACTTTTAGAAGCTCTCTTCAATATCTCCTTTCCTCAATATCTCCTTTTGCACTCACTGATGCGAATAAATTAGTGTTGTTTTTTCCTCTTCAAAATTGAAGTCGAAACATATCATTTTTGTGCGAAAATTTTAAAGAGAAATAGCTGCATGCAACACTACTTGATGCTACCGAGAAAGGACCCCCTCCCTACAAAAAGTGGTCAAAGCGTTTACAAAGCCGATTCCTAAGATCATTTAAAACAAACGTATTCTAACGATTTCTTTTTTAGGGAGATTTCGTTTTTTCACAACAAAGAATGACTGGAAAGACAAGGCTCTGAAGAACTCGGTGACGAAGATTACAACTGTTGGAAATGTTCTTGAATGCGGCATGGGTTGCTTGAATACACCTGGATGCCTGTCGTTTAATATTGAATATGATACGACAAAGAAAGAAAGACTATGTGAAATAAACGCTCAAAAAGGCGCCGTTTCTAAGTCCTCCAGAAAAGGGTTCCAGTATTTTGAAATTGCTAAGGCTGGATTTTGAATTGTAAGGAGAGGGGCTCAAAAAACGAATCAAGAAGCGAGGAAGGAAAGCTTGGCAATGGGCCTTTACATTAAATTTACTAATGTCTTCATATGTCTTAAAGGGCGTACCCTTCCTAACCTGTTTATATCATTGAGCACTACTTTTCCTAAACATTTTCGAATTCCAATTCATGTCGCGTCGGAGTGAAAATTCTTCGTTTGCACATGACGTCATAACCGCCATCTTGATTGAATTTAACAACATAATTGTGAAATGAATTCTTTTGTTATATCGACTAAGGCTCAGGTCAAACGTCGAACTTTACATGAGCCGAACCAAATTGAAAACAATGGATGACAAGGCGTTTTTATTTGATATTATTGAGTTCGGCCTATGTCAAGTTCGACGTTTGAGCTGAGCCATACACGGCGGTTGTTTCTTTTGTTTTTTCAACCCCTTTGGAATGATTGAAATCCAGCCATAGGGACCTTACGCACCTGGAAATCTAGAAGAGAGGAGATAAGTAAAGTTCCAGAATTCTATTTGAATTTGGAGTGTAGTGAAATTGATGTTTTCGTTTTCTAGCATTTAACTTTTTCTTTGGTTCAAACACCCAAATTCTAGATTTCCATTTGCTATCTAGTTTCAAATAGATGGAAAGGTACATCGTTAAAGGTGCGTCGTATTTGAAAACAAACATCTTCCGATTTGACATCCTTATTTTCCTTAACTGTGGTGATCATGAAGATCATGACATAAACAAAAAGACAAGATTAATCGATAGTAAGCAATAAAGGCTTTGTATCATCACGTGATGGCAACCATGACAGGGGGCACAACAATAGAGTCTGATTCCACTGGGAAACTGAATCCTTTCATATATGTTAACCAGATTAGATCGGATTCAATTCAGTTCTGCCTCTTGTCATGGCTGCCATCACGTGATTGTACAAAGCCAATATTTTGGTGTGCTAAACCCAAGACTGTCGCAATTTATACTGGTGTGCAACTAAATTAAGTTCTTGTTTACTTGTCAATGATGTTGACGACAAAAATAGCAGTCAAAGAAATGGTGGCTAAACATTTTACATCACGAAGTGATTTTCTATTTGTATGGACTGCTCACTATCCCTTTCAGATCACTTGTCTTTCTTCATAGTATTATTTCTTTGCTTACTGGTAATATTCGAAAATAGAGGCTTTGCAGCATCACGTGATGGCAGCCATGCCACAGGAGGCACAACAATGGTCCCCTACCCCTCTCCCCCATCCTGGGAAACTGAGTTTATTCTCATGTAAACCAGATTAGACCAGATTCAATCGTTCCTGACTCCTGCGATGACTGCGATAAAGTCATGGGGCAAAACCTATATATGCGAATGAATTCACCAAGGTAATGTACGAGGTCTGAAATGTTAAAACAGTGAGATAACTATTTATTAGATGAATATAAATTAACACTAGATTCTGTTTATCTCTATATAGACCAGAATTTATCATATTGATGAAGACTTTTTGTGAAAAACAGCAGCTTTGTGACCTAAATTTGACTCAGCTGATATATGATTTCTGTAATTTTGCTATAGAAAGCCAACAACGACAAAGACCCATGAGTGTGATAGCAGTTCCTCACTTATAAAGATTTAGTTCAAGATAGCCATAGGGATTGTTTTTAATTTAGCAGACAGAGATATATTGATATAGGATCAAAGCATTAATTTTAAACGGCTAGTGAAGGTGACAAATCACGGCCACCAACTATAAAGCGTATAGCTCTTATAATTGTCAGTCATATCGCAATGAGTTTAGTCAATAATCGCTCCATCGCGCAACAATTATTTATATCAAATATGAACTCTAAGAGCATTTTCTAAAACTTCCTTTCCGAGATCTAGAGCGATATTTTTGAATGCAAATCAAAAAAAGGCAAGGAATTAAAGTATTGCTTGAGAATAAAGAACTCTCTATTTTTATTATTGTTATTGTGATTTATTTTTGCCGGACATTAAGAATCTCGGATGCTCAAGCTGGTGGGTCTGTAGCATTTACATTTACATTTTATAAATTAGAAAGATGAAAAAATGCCATCTAACCACAGGCAGCCCAAGCTGTATTGTGAGCGTGAGCACGTGATGGTGCAAAACCTCTATTGGTCCTATGAGCAAGTTCTCAATTACGATAATGATATCGTTAGAGACAGTTTTTCAGATTATATTCAGTACATCTGAAAAAAGTACACATGAACATGGTTTGCAAAGTGACGTCATCACCTCCATACTGGAACGTCCAAAAAACCTCTCGTTGGCATGGTTTGAAATCTTCTAATAACAAAAATTGCGGCCATACCTTTTCCTCATCCCTCCTCCCCCATCAGAATCAACTGCAAAAAACCTATTAGTTAAATTTAATGAAAAGAAGGAAATCGGTTTTCCAACTACCTTGGAGTCGATCAAATCTTAAATGGAAGTATTAAGCAAAGGATATTGCAATTGAGGGAAAGCCGATTAACACCGTCTTATAATCAAATCCTTATTTTCTGACATCAAAATCCTGACATCTCGCGCGACAAGAGACGCACTTCATAGCGAATGATGGAAAAGAGAACGGAAAAAGCGCGAAAAGAAAGGAATGGAAAAAATGAGCGAACCGCTGAAGAAAATGTTTGCTATTTTAAATGTTGTCAAGTGTCCAGGCAAACCATGTCACACATGGTGACAGCAAAAAAATGATTGTACGTTCATATCCGTGTATATCCGTCGTTTTGACATTTACAATGATAATTGCGAAGGAAAGATTTTGACCTATGGTTTTGAACTAAAAAATTTCCCAAAGTGTTGTTTTCTTGTTGGAGTGCATCTAATGAATGACTGTGTTGCATGGGTGGCGTTGCTCCGGTATTCTTTACATCAGTGCACGCTGTAATTAGTTGTAATCTCAGGGTGTCTACTATACGATCGCTTCCGCCTTTTTTCTCCTTGTATATACCCCTTGCACTCAATCCCTATGCGGGGGTCAAAAATTGAGACATTAACACCAAAAAAAGATTTCAATTCTCAAGAGGAGAGAATTATTTTTGTTTTGTCATCCAGATTGGGAATTAGTTCAAGGGATCTATTACGTTACTGTACGTTGCTCTATTATAAACCTATGATAAAACTTAGAATCAAAAAAGAACCTATATGTTTCTTGCACATGTGTACTGGAGCAAAAAAAGAAGAAAACGAGCGCGCAGAAATCACGAACAACGAAGAGAGACATGCAAATTTATGAAAGTCGACACTAATAATGATTTAGAATTTGATGGCAAAATACTAATCAGTCATACACTAAAGAAACAACGCGGCTATTTGCAATAATAGTTTATTTACTTACAAGTTTAAATATTTATCAATTATCAACTCTCTAAATTTCATATATGAGTCTTGTTTGGGCTGAAAAGAATTTGGGCCAATAACAGCACTCAAAAGAACCAACTTTTAAAAAAACGTTGATGAAGACATTTTCTTTTCTTTTGTTGGTTTATTATTATCATTTATTTTATTTTTGAAAGAAAATTAAAAGTCGAGTGCACTAAAATATAAGATGTCAATTAAGTTTCGAACCAGAAGATTCGTTATGACTGATAAGTGGAAAGAAGCGAAGTGAACAGATAAGGGTTTAAGATTAGACTTAAGAGACGATATCTCAAACACTGATCTAACGTCCTACTCTCAATAGACTGTCTGTAAAGAACCCCTTACTGAGCAAGCAAAGCTATTTATCATGAATACATTATATTGAGGGATATTTATAGCTAAGATACGAGTCGCCCTGGCAAGTCTTAGAGTTTGCTTTTCCATCAGAGCTTATGTCATAATTTGAAGCAAGGTTTAAATATTTGAATTTGAGAATGCTGTGGAATTTGGGATTTTTGGTCTGTGGTGTACTTATTCAGAGTCTTGTCTCGAAAGCTAACTATTGTGCGAAGCCAAGTAAGTCTTTTGGATCAATTTTACGTTCTTGTAATACAAGCTGCGCCGATCGAATTGGAGGGATGACTGAAAAAAATGACGTCTTCGATCGACGCGAATTGTAGGTAGAAAAACCCCAGTCCATAAGACTCTCATAATATCCCAAGTAGTTGGAATACGAAGTCAAAAAAGGAACTTCTTAGACGTAGAGGACAGAAATACTAGTTATAATGAGTATCGAACACAAAATGAATCAAATGAATCACATAAAAAGAGTTTTCAGTCGAAACAAATCTCAGAAATTCATTTACACGTAGTGATAAAAAACATAAACTAACTTTACAAGCTAGCAAGAAATGATCTTTTGCTTTTATTAATTGTATGTATACATTTATCGGTGCTTTTTTTAAACCATGAGTTCCTAAATCCACATACTTCTATTATATCCTATTTAGTTGTTTCCATCTATACTTCTCTAAGCAAGGTTTACTGTCATTAAGTTTGTCATACCGATGCCACAGTACAAACACTGTTAAGGGTCGTTAAGGCAAAAGGCAGAAAAACGTTAGCTAGGAAAAGCCGAAATGGAAAGATGTTAAAAGCAACAGTATCTGGCTTAATACGGCTCGTACAGGTTAATTTCAGTTAGCTCGCATCTTAATATAAGGAAAAATATTACTGTACATTATCGTACTGTATAAATGTTTAAGGTGTAAAATGATAAACTGTCCTTTTCAAAAGCAACAAGAACATTGAGATTTTGTACAAAACGATAGAAAAATAAATAATTATTAAGCAATATGGAAGGCAGTAGAATAAATGGACTAGACTTTTTCATGACATCCAGCTAGTTTCTAGTAATGTGGATCTTTTAGGAGATGTATGTGATATAAAAGGTCCACAAACAGCGCTAATGAATTACACAGCGCATTGATAGATCATATTCAAACCGGCATGAGCAGCGCGCGCATTACATATAATAAAATAATATTAATCTGATTCTTGTACAATTATCTATTTTAAAAAAAGTTATAATTCATTTAGTGCATGAGCACAGCCCTATATATTTTAACCTATGAACTATGGAGGGACACAAGTTAGATCTAATTATTATTTTTTGTGATGTCCTCTCCTTCTAAAAATGACATACATTACTCCAAGTTATCAAGGAATAAATATCAATTCAATTCCCGTCAACACTGCCACGCTACTTCTCTCATTAATTAGGTGCATTTATTGAGGTTCATTTTTACAGCATCCTCTTATTATTATTTTGATTTCTTCAACTAGATTCCTTGAGTTGTTAGTTTATAGAAAATGATCTTCCGTCATCCAATTGTCTTTCGAGGATTCCTCCTCATTAAGGAAGCTTTTTTTTTAGGAATAAACTTCGTAAGAGCTTCTCATTCCCGACTTTTTATCATTCCACCCAAGGTCATGTTGCTGAGAACTTCTTTTCTCGAGTAATTCTGAAAATTCAGCTTTTGAAAAGTCATCAGTATATTTTCTTTAAGTTTTCAAAGGCCACCCTGCTTAAGCTACCTAGTTTTCCCAGGGATTCTGAAAATTCACCTTTTGAAAACTCATTGTTATATTTTCTTTGTTGAAATATAATCTCTTGGAAGTTAAAGATTTCAAAGGCCACCATGCCTAAGCTAACCAGTTTCTCCGAGGGATTCTGAAAATTCATCTTTTGCAAACTCATTGGTTATCTTTTCTTCGTTAAAAAAGAGTCTCTTGGAAATAAAAACTAGTCTTTATTATTTTTTCTTTATCAAAACTTAATCTTTCGTAAGTCATATTCTGAGACTTCAAAGAAAATTTCCTTTTTTTCGCTTTTGTTTTTCCGGTAGGCGCGCTCATATTAATTAACAGGTATTTACTTAGGTTTACGTTTAGAGTCCACTTTGTTGCGATTGTTTGGTTTGATCAGTCAGTTATCTATTGGTCTAATGCGTTTGCGTAAAGTACCACCGGTCTTTGTGCAAAAATAGTGTTTTGGTCGCACCTTTAATGGTTACGAGATGTCAAATTTTTCTCCAGATAAAAGCTAATTTAGTAACTTGAGAAAAGAAAGAAAATATGACACATATCTTCAAGCAGATTACAGCGCAACCTACTTTTGGGCTTCTTCGTTTTTTTTTTTTGATCTACCCCTATCCTCAATCCTTATAAAAAAAGATAACGCGCAGGTCATACTTCATTCTCGTATGACTGTGCAAAATAATCCGTCATATACCCTAGACTGTCTAGCTTCGTTCCCTCTTGGTCTCATTTAGGTACTGGCTTTAAAGAAAAAGAAACTATGGCAAATACAGTCCCACTAGTTATGTTCGAGCTCAAAAGCCTTATTCTCCTCAGTGATGGTTATCAGCAACCTTTGTAGAGCCAAGCTTAGCAGTTAAAGATATCATTCACGATCACTGATTTGCATGTTTCTTTTGCAGGTTCATCTCTGAAGAACATCACAGCAAATATCACATGTGACAATGCATTAAGAGTCTTCGTGGATGGACAGCAAATTGGTCTGGAAAGCCAAGGCTATGGAACAGTCACCAAATACGTCATACCACCCAATTCGAACGTCATAGGACTACGCTGTCGTATTGGTGCTACTAAAAATGGCGGCATTCTTGGATCATTCAGCAATGGTCTTATTACCAACTCGTCGTGGCGCTGTTCAGCTGTTTCCGAACAGGGTTGGAATTTGGCAGGTTTTAATGATAGTTCCTGGGACCATGCTACTATGCATTCCATCAATTCGCACCACAATGGTAGCTTGTCTATGCCAAGAGGACCAGTTTTTGATATAGCAGACGGAGCCGCTTGGATATGGACAGCAAACAAGAGTATTGATATTCCTACAGTCTACTGTAGGTTCAAAATAAGGGAACCTGAGACACCATGCAAGGAAGGTTGGTAACATGAAATCCAATTTTTTTTAAATTGTAATAAAATGTGCTTGGCTCTCTCTCTCTCTCTCTCTCTGACTGCTAGAGCAGTTTTCTCCGAAACGAAACACAAAAAGGTTGCCATGGGAACTAAAGCCAATTTCTAGATAGACTAAAAATTGACGGCTCTCCCGACCTTAGATTTCATTTCTATAACCCATCAAAGTACACTACCTTGTTTTCTCAGACTTTTCGGCGGATTCTTTTATATTTAGTCTCACAAAGACTTGTCCTTAGCACGGGTTTTCCTTAGGATTTATATCGTATTAATACATTATCAGAGGTTGAAGAGAAAGTTAACTCTGGTTTACTACTGATTATATTATTTAGTATCAAATTTTAACCAATGTATTTAAATACCTAATTTTTATGTCAATAGTCTTCTATAGTTTGGGCTTTTTTTTGCCCATGTCAGACTAAGTGTCATTCCTTTTTGGAATACGATTCTTTGTTTCATTTGCACCCAAATAAACAAAAATGAAACTTAAGGGAATGATGCGTGGTCTGGAATGGGCATAACATTACGCCCAAGCTAAAAATGTATATATTAGAGTAGCACAAATACTGCAAGGGGATAATAACATCGATCTCACGCAATAGACCTCCTCGGCTCTGACGTAATGCTGTCCCATTTCAGATCACGTGTCATTCCCTAGAGTATCATTTCTGTTTTTAAAGCTTGCGCTCGGTTGCACATGAGAAGACACAAGAATATGGAAACAGCTCAAACAAAAAATATTATTCTCAAGGGTGGTCTGAGGTACTCTCGAGGGCACCAGAGCCGAGGAGGTCTATTAGACACTATTTATAGCATATGTTGTGGGCTACATGATTAATGCCGATTGAAAACATTGCGATCATTTATTTCAATCACTTATGAATAAGAAAACTTAAGGTTTCCTAGTCAACCAAATGTTCAAATCAAATCAAATCAATCAGGGGCTTAAATACCAATTCCGATTAATGTTAAGAATGTTGTTGGGAACTTGGACATTTTCCCAGTTACTGGTAGGTAGGTGTTGAACGATCTTTGGGCTTTTCTCTTGATACGGATTTTGATTTTTAATTTATTGTTTTCACTTCCTCGACGTGCCTCTTTAAAACAAGCTGGGAAAAGATAGCGTACGATTTAGCGAAATTAAATCAAATTCTAGATCTCACAGCTAAATACATTTAACTTATACTTTATTTATAGTATTTTTTTAACACTTACAGGACCAAATGCGGATTTATTCAGGAGCGAAAATACCTACGTAGACCGTTCTTTGAAGGGCAGCGTTCTCATGACAACCAAAGCAAGATCTTCTATCGAGTGTGCTCTTCGTTGTCAGCGAACTTCGCAATGCATGTCATTCAACTTTGAGTATGGAAAAGAGATAAGTACAAAAATATGCGAACTGAATTCAGGATCTGCCAAAATGACACCAAATGACATCGTAGAACGGAAGGGATTTGTGTACTTTGACGCAGTACAATAAGTTGATCTGTGATATGAAGGGATATGTAAGGAGCGTAAATAGATACAAATTGATACAGACTTGCACTTGTCTTTTCTCACACCTATAATTTATCGTGCTATATGGTTTTAAGAATCGGAGCACATGTCACGGGTCGGTAAAGAACAAAATATTGACGCAATAAGGCGAGAAATTACTGCTCATGCAAGCCGAATGCTTGGGCACGGCATCGTAATGCAACGACACGAAATGAAAACGATAGGAAAGGACACTACACGACACGATATGACATGGCATGACAGGCCTGGACGCGACACAACAAAAAGCATTTATGCAATTTTGGCGCAGGTGAAAATGTTATCTCCACTACTGTTCAGTTTCTGATATGACTCCCAGGCAGCCACGTTCCGAGAGATCACAGACGACGCAACTAACGCCTTTTTTTCCTGCGCATTACGTTAATCAATATAGCGAAAATTTCCGAAATTTTTGAGGCTTATTTAGGCAAAATAGAATACAAAAATAAATATTTGATAAAAATTAATCAGGGTCTCTTTTTATGGTTTCAGTTAGTTGGATGCGTCTAGGCTTGGAGAGGCTATTCATTAGCATAATTTTTGAAAAAGCCCCATGGATTTTGTTAAGTGTAGATAGATAGATAAATACTACATGGCACATAATAGGCGGACACTTCCGGGACATTTCGATGGTTTTGGCGCGCGGTTCAAATCATGTTCACTTGACTGTGACTCGTTTACAGAGTAAAATTACAAGACAGTGGCTAAAAATGGCTCAAGTAAACTCTGAAAACCAGTAATTTTCTATCTTCTTTTTAAGATTTTTACATGGCCAAAGGGTGCAAGTGAAAGTAAAGATATCATCTTTTCGTTGGGTAAAATCAAAAAAAAAAAAAAAAACGAAAATAATTTTAACAAGAAAAAGAAGGGCTTTTTAAACATTTAAGTATGGAAACGTAGAGGTCGCACATCTTGATGTCGAAATATTTTGTTTTCCAAGTGAGTTGGTCGATGGCCAAAAGGTGCAAAACAATGTTTAATGTCTAAAGAACATTTTGCACCAATTACACGGACAAATGTATCCGTTGAAATTATATTTGAGATTTTTAAAGTTAGAAAAAATGTGTGGTCGCGTACTGAGAGTTTTCCTATCTAGAAAGATTTTATCGGTTTTCGAAAAAGATGGATTGCTATGTTGCTGAAAATGACAGGAAACACTTTTCAGAGCTCGTAGAACCTCCTGGGCCCAGGGCCCAGTTGTTCAAAACCCGACTAGTGCTAATCCAGGGTTAACTCTAATAAGACCTATAGAGTTAATCCTGGAATAGCGCTAATCCAGCTTTGAACAACCCGGCCCTGTTATGCCAGTACATCCTTTCCTTTTACACCTAAAACCTCCACCTATGGATAGTGAATATTTAACTTTTTCCCTTCAAATCAGTGTCGAAGCATTGTGGCAGTGGAGTGCAAACAGAATAGAATGGATAGATAGATCGATAGACTTTATTTAAAGAGGGTAAACACTAAAAAGTGTTAACACTTATAAACTTGTGGCCCTCACCTTAAATATTAAATTACATTACAATATAAAAAACTATAAAACCATAAAACGATAAAACTATAAAGCTATAAAACGATAAAACGATAAAACTATAAAACGATAAAACGATAAAACGATAAAACGATAAAACGATAAAACAATAAAACTATAAAACTATAAAACTATAAAACTATAAAACTATAAAACTATAAAACTATAAAACTATAAAACTATAAAACTATAAACACAAAAAAAGCGTCAATCAGGTGTAAGTATATTACGATAATTAGAAATAATATAAATTTAATAAAGGCCAAAATGATTTATAGAATTCTGTGCTTTAAAATAGCAATCCTGAAGGGCTGACCTAAAACTATTAACACTAGGTTTAGACTTAATATCAACGGAAAGAGTGTTTCAAACTTCAACGGCCGATACTGCAAATGACCCCCCAACTCACTGTTACACGAGTGAACCTTGGGCAAACAAAATTACATTTGTAATAACGAGTAGTTCTTGAATGAACATCAGAATTCAAAACTAACGAATCTTATAGATACTGTGGAACTCTAAGCTGGGTACGCTTGAAAAGAATCAAAAATTTGGCTATTCTAGCTTCGATGTAAAAAGGCAACCGACGTAACTTGTTGAACAATGTAACAGACGCCGAATTAGGTTCAGCATCAAGAATTATTCTGCTGCTCTCTTCTGCAGACGCATAACATTATTCAGATAATCTTTACTAAACATATGCCAAATGAAACAGTAATGATGAAAAGGTCAATTATACACCGTGAAAAGTTGAAAAAACTTACTGACGTTTCGGACGCTAGTCCTTCGTCGGAGTAAAAGAGAAAGAAGTGGTAGAAAGGAGTGTATATATGATAGAATAAGACAAAAGAAACCAATGAGAGCAAGGTAGGCAAGGAAACAAAAACAAACAATCAAAAGACAAAAGGAAAGGTTAGTTGAAAATAAAGCGTTCATTAATCCCGTTGGGACTAAGAGTGCCCAATAGGTGAATAAGCCGCATTTCTTTGGTCTTGCGACAATCATTGTTGCCGTTAAACAAAGAAAGACCGAAAACAATGAAGTCAGAAAGAGAATGGTTAGCTAGATTAAAATGGCGGGAAACTGGTTTGGTGGGATCGTTATTGCGAATATCATAAAGATGATTGCAAATGCGATCACCAAGACGGCGGCCAGTCTCGCCCACATACAAAAGATTACAGCGGGTACATTTAATACAATATACAACATTAGAAGTGGTACAAACAAAATGGTCAGTGATTTTAACAGTAGATTTAGGACCGACAACAGAAGTGTGAGAGGCTATGTGAGGACAAGTATAACAACGTTTACGAGAACAAATGATACAAATGATACAAGCGTAATTTAAGATAGGTCTAATCATACTATTATAGTATAAAATTCTTTGTTGCAATGGCAAACACGATTTAATCTTATTCAAAAGTCCTAATCTTTGAGAAACCTTTTTGCTAAGTATTTAACGTGATTATCAAATGACAGTTCCGTGTCCAATTCGAGACCAAGCACTCGTAAACTTTACTTGTTCCAGGGTTTTATAATTAGAAGTACCAATATTCAGCGGCTTATCCTCGGTACTAACTTTAGTAGGCAAACGCTTGCCAGTAATCAGCATGGACTTTGTCTTTGTTTCATTGAGAGGAAACTTGTTAGCACTAGCCCAGTTCTCTACATCTTTCCAATCACTACCCAACTTGTTACGCATGGAAGCTAAGCTCTCTACATAAGAAGCGTACGAAATACTTGTATCATCTGCATAAAGATCAACATGAACATCGGACGATTGGATATTCAATGGGAGATCATTGATGAAAACGAGAAACAAAAAAGTGCCCAGAAGACTGCCCTGAGGAACTCCATGGTGAATATGGAGGTCCGAGTCCAAACCATTTACAGTAACGTCTGTCGACGCCCTGACAAGTAGGACTCTAACCAAGTTCTTGAGGTTTCAGCCAGACCGTAAGCAGATAGCTTTGTCATTAATATCTGATGATCAACCATGTCAAAAGCCTTGCAGTACTGAATCAATAAGAACAAGACCATTTAAACACGATTGTTATCGAGGTTACCAAGTAATTGGTCAAAAATCCTGATAAGAGCAGTATCAGTTCCATGATGTGATACGGAAGACAGCTTGACGAATATACAATAGGTTGTTTTTGTTCAGGTAGTTGTAAAAATGGTTGTGAACATGCCTTTCGAGCAATTTAGACAGCATTGGCAAAACCGATATCGGTCGATAGTTAGTCATATCATTGTGATCACCTGATTTTGAATAATGGGGTGACTTTTGCAGTCTTCCATCGATGGGGAAATACCCCTTTTTCAATTGATATATTCAACCATAGTTAATAGAGGGGAATGGTTAGGAAACCTATTGTTATCAGGTCTTTGTTCGCTTTTGATGTTGTACCGGTCTTGACCGTGCACAATGTTTGATTTATGCTCATCCGAAATTGCAAAATAATTAAACAAGAACTTCGTCTATGGGAATATTGTAAGGAATATTCAAATATCTCTTAAAAATCTTTAAGTAAAGGTAAACTTTGTCTAAGGGATTATTGTTAGAATATCTCTTTAAAATCGTTAAGTATTTTGAACTAGCAGCCAAAAGAAAGATTTTGGTCTGTTCACTAAGCCATTGCCAACAATGGCAAAACAAAGGATTGTGCACGGTCACGCTTGAAAAGAGTGAACAAAGACTTATAACAAAAGGGTTTCTTAACCATTGGCTATCAACTATGATTCAACAGGTTTGATACAGATGAAACAATGAGAGGAGCAGCGATTTTTAACATTTTTGCGCTTATTTTGTCTACATCTTGCCTTCCGGATCAAACACTTTGGATTCGCGACGTACTAGTCAAAATTTAGTAGTTGATTGAGAGGGAATAAGGAATGCCTTTTTCAAATAAAAGATTAAAATGCATGGTTTAGCATAAAGCGAAGCGATAGTAAAACTTGCAATTTTCACTCTATTTCTTCGAAACGGCGTACAAGACGGTTGACATATTTTGCATCAGCACGGATGTCATCCTTGGCTTCAAATTCAGAATTTTCCTTATTGGGCTTTTCTTCAAAAAAAGTTGTGCCCATATCATCAGTGGCTTGCTTCTCATATTGGGTAGAAATCTCGCTGGGGACATACGGTGCACGTTGCTCTGGTTTTTTGCCGGAAATGGACAGATTGGGCTTTCTACATGATCCTGCCAAACTGATAGAGCTTGCTGTATCAGCACAGATATCTTCATCTTTAGCATTAAATTTAGACCGGTTTTTCTTGTCTTTTACCTTAGACGTGGTTGCGATAACATGGGTGTCTTGCTTCTCGTCTTGGGAGGTTATATTAGGAACCCCACTTGTGACATACGAAGCAAGTTACACTGGTTTCCTGTCGCAGGAAGACGCCCGATAAGCTTTGCCACATGCCATTTCATTCTTTTCTATTCCTTTATATGGAGTCGTGCTAACATCAAAGGTATCATCACAGCAATCTTGATTCTTATTTTGGGGGGATACAGTAGTAACGTACCTTATTGTTTACGTACAGAGGACGTTCCACTGGCTTTTTGTCGAAATTGGGCTTGTCATATGATGCTGCCAAAAATAAAATAGTTTAATTTTATACTTTCTTTCATAATTCATGGAATGCATCCCTTTCAATGAGAATAAAACGACACAACAAAAGACACCATAGTAGATATAAAATAGGGCTTCTGCACCACTCGAGTGAGGTACCATTGAGGTACCATTGTTCTGCACCACTCGAGTGAGGTACCATTAAGGTATCCCCCCCCCCCCCCCCCCATTAGGGTCTTTACAGAGATGACGTTATAGCTATTCTAAGTGAGGTTCCAGTGAGGTAGGGGGAGGGGTGGTCTACGGTGGCCCATAAGTGCAAAACACAATACACACAGTGAAAACACAATACATATATCTGGAAACACAACACACACAGTGAAAACACAATACATATATCTGGAAACACAACACACACAGTGAAAACACAATACACACAGTGAAAACACAACACACACAGTGAAAACACAATACACACAGTGAAAACACAACACACACAGTGAAAACACAATACACACAGTGAAAACACAACACACACAGTGAAAACACAATACATTCTGATAGACCCAGTGTAGGACTGGGTCTTAGTATTGATGATTACTGACCAGTATATATTACGGACTAGACATGTTCCAAATATGGCGGAGAGAGAAGCAATAACATATTACTTCTCAAAAGGTTATGATTATCAAACGATTCTTCTCTTTTTGGAAAGAGAACACGATATAAAAATATCGAAAAGAACACTTTTAAATCGATTGAAAGAATATGGTTTACGCAGGCGAGGAAGGGACGAAGATGAAGACATAATTAAAGAATATATCAAGAGGGAACTTGATGGTTCTGGGTCTCTTCTAGGTTACAGGGCAATGTGGCGAAAGTTGCATTCGAAGTATGGAATAAATGTGGCAAGATATACTGTACAAGCTCTCTTAAAAGAACTCGATCCAGAAGGAACAGTACTAAGAAAAAATAAACGTCTTACAAAAAGAAAATATACCAACCCTGGCCCAAATTATTGTTGGCATTCAGACGGCTATGACAAACTTAAACCTTACGGTTTTCCAATTCACGGATGTATAGATGGTTTTAGTAGAAGAATACTTTGGCTTAAAGTTACCAAAAGTAATAATGACCCTCGTATTATCGGAAGTTTCTTTCTAGAAAAAATCAAAGAAGTGGAAGGCTGTCCATCATTAGTGCGAACCGATAGGGTTACAGAGAATGGAATTATGGCTACCATCCAGTGTTTCCTAAGGAGAAATGATTCGGATTCATTGGCAGGATTAAACGCTCATCGTTATGGGTCATCCCATAGTAACCAACGTATCGAAGGATGGTGGTCTTTCCTCAGACGATCATGGAGCACGTGGTGGATAAATTTCTTCAAAGATGTGATAGAAAAAGGAGAATTAGATACAAGTAATCTACTCCAAAAGGAATGCATTTGGTTCTGCTTCCACCAGGTCATTCAAAATGAAATCAATCAAATAAAGGATGACTGGAATAATCACCAGATTCGTCCTTCAAAATACCAAACTTTGGCTGGTATCCCTGATAAACTCTATTTCTTGTCAGAAACTGTCGGAGCAGTAGATCACAAACATCCTTTTGATTTAATAGATGTACAGGAAGCAGAGAATAAAATTCACTCCTATGATGCAGATGCCGATGCAGACTCTGATTCAACATCTGAATCAGATGATTACTATACATACTTTGAATATGTACTGGAGCATTTTGGAATTAATCCACCCACTGACTGGAAAGAGAGCTTGGAAGCTTATTTAAGAATTATACATGTTGCTAGTTAGATAGCCTATTAAGCACTATTAAGGATAGGTCATTAATATGTTGGGTGGGGTTCTTTTTTGGGGGGGGAGGAGGTGTCACAATTTTTTGACTGCTTTTTGGGGTAGGTTTAGGGGTTTTAGAGCAACATTTTTGATAGTTCCTAAAAATTATAAGCTGCTTACTCTGCAAAAATATCAGCCCTCCCCCACTGGTCCCTGAAACAGAGGGACTTTAGAAAAAAATTCTGAATTCTGAAATATAAGGTTTTTTAAATATTAATCATTGTAATTTTGAGAGAAACGAAAGTAATGCTGTTGTTGTATTTACAATATGAGTGACAATATTATTTATATTCCATGAAATATTCAGGCTTTGGCCTCTTACTGTTAATGAAACCCAGGCTAGGTTTCCAGGACAGGATTCCCAGGGAACATTAATAGGAGGGAAATGGGGGGCTAGAATACCCTAATTTCCAGTCAGTTTCCCCCCTCCCCCCCAGATACCATACTTTCACTTTGTTTTTCTCAAAACCTTTTCAAGCTACAAATATATCAATTGAGAGAAAGTACACTGTATCTAATGATCAAATTAGTTAAGCACCACCTTTAAATTCAAAGAAAAAAAAGAACCTTGGTCAGTTGCATATGAAAAAATAAGATAGGTAGGCAATAATGATTGCTCTACTAGATCTTTTTCAGCACAATATTATTATTGAAACTACATTATACTCCAGTGACAATATATTTTCGACACATCATACATATGTGTAATACATACCTTTATTAAAAGATTTAAAAGATGAAATTTGATATAAAACTGATATAAAAATTCCAATGCACTTTTTGTTTGCATATAAAGTTCATATAATTAAGCATTAATGCACTGTGATTGTATTTCAATTTACACTTTCCATCTTAGACAAATGTGGAAAAGTAACTAAAACATGAACTGGAACTACATGTACAATTAAAAATGGGAATACAAAGTAAATTTAAATGTTTTGAAAAGGATACATGTATGTTGAATCAAAACCAACAAGTGTAAACAAATATTAACTATGTTGCTTTAAAATGCTCTCAAGAGTCAATACTTATAGAATTAATCCGAATTAATACATGTCATTAAAACAACTTGAAGCTTGTTCCAGTGGATTCTGTTTTCAGATTTGTTCATAACACTCCAAATCCAGGAGAATTCATCATACAAAAAGTAAATTCCTCAGAAAGTTTTGAATATTCTTGCATGCCTGCAACAGGTATTGTTAGGATATTAGCACATGTGTTGGCACTAAGTTTCCTATTTGGAACTGAATTGTGCGAGAACTTAATTGTAGGCCTTGGACAGAATCCAATGGCAGGGATATCATCAGCACCAGTGACAAACTGTAACACATGTTTCAGAGTGACAGTTATCTCTTTGTCCTCAACAGTCGTTTTAACATTTCCCTGCTCAACATCTTCAAGGTACTGATTAAAATTAAAAGCAATCTTTTGCTCAACTGCATACTTGTTACTGTCTTTAGGACTGAACTCTGGACTAAACATTTCATCCACAAATTCAGCAGTCAGGTTCTTTTGCTTTCCAAAGGCTTTTCTGAAAAGCTCAGAATTGTCTCGAATAAGGCCCAGCATGTTGCAGGCCTTCAACCCTTCAATGTACTGGTTGGCTTCAGTAATGGATGACAAAATCATCTTTATCCTTGAGGTAAACGAAAGGCTTGCAACACCCTGCATCAAATCTGTAATCGCTGTTAAAGGTGGCTTGGTTCTTAAATTCTTCTTCGTCTGTAATGTGTGTGAGGTTTTTTAGAGAATTCTTCACTTCACTGTTTGGTATGTGATCCACACTTGGAGTAAGGCTACTTATCTCCCCTGTTATAATGTATTCTACCACAGGCTTTGTGAAGCATTTTGGCCCAGGGAACCCTTGCAACAACCCTACCGCTGTCATTTCTCCATAAAAATAAAATTCCTTTGCATTTAGGGCAGTGATATTATGCTGAAAGGTTCCTTCATACAATAACTTAGATTGGGCAGCAGAGTTGAAGAGAGAGAAAAACTCTCTTAAGGGTCCACCATGGTCGACGGCAGGTTCACCAATAAACTGCACTTTCAGTGGTTTGGTCAAATCCTCTGACTTCATCCGCTTCCTTTTAAAAAGTGCATCATCCCAGACAGCATTTCTCCTGATCTTCAAGCGTGTAAATTCACTACTGTGTAGTTCTTCCTCTTTTTTTTCAGTTAATAGGCCTTGAAGTGTGTGGTCTGTTGAAAACGTACTAGCAATTTCCTCTGGAATATGCATGTCATCATAGTTATCATCATGATAAATGGTGGTATGATCATCAAAGATATCTGCATTCTCAAGCAAAGATGCATAGGCATCATTCAGAGACAGGTCAGTCTGATTTATTAGAAGGTTGGCAGCATCTTCCAAAGTAATAGAAGTCTCAATAGCTTCCCTTATCTCTGCTTCATCTCTTTTTGGAAACATATCTTTAAGTTTCCTGATGTCAATGTCAATCATGGAAGGTTTGTCACTGGTTTCAGTTGAATCATTGGTAAGGGTACCTAGTTGCTGGGGCTCTTTTGTAGTGGCTGAAATTGATCCCTGAGTATCCGACGTAGTAGCTTTTACTACAGACACAAGTGAGCTAGTAGAGGTGAAAGTAGACTTTGAAGCAGAAGTTTTATTAGACTTAGTATCACCAACATCAGAATTATCAGACTCGGTCTCATCATGATCATCTAGCAATTCCCTCTCGATCAAGTACAGAGAAATGCGGCTGTAAGGCTTCCCAATATCCTCTTTGTACTTGTCGAGCTGAAAAAGCTGAAATGGCTGGCCAGGCAGTGTAAGCACTTCTGTGCCATCAGGGTACAGGAGTGCATAACTTTCGTATGGCTGGAAATTCCTGTCATATGCAGCGTGTTTCTCAATTCCTTTCTTAAGAAGCTCTTGCTTACGGATATCCGTTGGCACCCGAATAATCATAGCTTTTCCCTTAACAGGCTTCAGTTCTCCTTTCACTAACTTCATAACCCCTACGTTAATCATGACTTCGTTTGGAATTTCAAGCTTTTTCTTCTTAGCTTTGTCCTGTTTATCCGGCTTCCCTTGCCTTTTAGAAGACACACTCTTTCGGAACTGTTCAAAGGTTTGTGGTATCTCGACCACTTTTACCGCTTTCTCTCCCTCGGATTGGAGTACATTTCCACATTGATGACAGTATTTAAAAACACCGAGGACATCTGCTTCGCATTTTTTGCATTTCATGTTTCAAATAACGATTATAAGATCTTATTCATTCAAGCTTTTGAGAGTTGTTTTATAAATTTCCAAGCACATGGGTCGTATTGTGTAGTCCGCAATATATACTGGTCAGTAATCATCAATACTAAGACCCAGTCCTACACTGGGTCTATCAGAATGTATTGTGTTTTCACTGTGTGTGTTGTGTTTTCACTGTGTGTATTGTGTTTTCACTGTGTGTGTTGTGTTTTCACTGTGTGTATTGTGTTTTCACTGTGTGTGTTGTGTTTCCAGATATATGTATTGTGTTTTCACTGTGTGTATTGTGTTTTGCACTTATGGGCCACCGTAGTGGTCAGTTATATTTATTCTTAGTTGACTGGATTGCACCACATCCTATAGTTTACGTCAAAGTTTAATCCTAATAAAAGTTTCTAATTATTCATAAAAACTACTTTTTCTATCTCAAAGCCTTAAAGTGTTTATAAGCCTTTACACAATATTTTCAGAATTGATTCTTCAGATAGTGGGATAGTTGATTGTGAAAATATTTCGTCATTTGAATGTCGGTTCTTTAAGACACGAAGGTTTTTATTCCCAATATGTTAATGACTATGACGTAACATAAGGGATCATTTAATATACAACACTGCACTCGTTCTGGATTACAGTAGTTTAAAAGCATCATCCTTTTAGTCGTGACTCACGTAAAGGTTCTTACGAATTTGTTTTCAAAAAATGTCCAGCGTTTAATATTAAAAGTTGCCACAAAATAACTCAAATCCCTTATGTTACGTCATAGTCATTAACATGGGAAATATAAACCTTCGTATCTTAAAGACCCGACATTCAAATGATGAAATATTTTCACAATCAACTATCCACTATCTGAAGAATCAATTCTGAAAATATTGTGTAAAGGCTTATAAGCACTTTAAAGGATTAGTTTAGGCTTTTGTTTCATCCTAATTAGACCTTTTATGTATAGGACATTTGTCTCATGTCTGGTTTTGACCCACTTAAGTCATCTATTGTTATGCATCTATTGTTATGCATATGCCGCGAGCTTCATGCACGAGGTGACAACTTGTTCAACACTACATTAATACAACCTTTGAACAATATAATGTGCTAATTATTTTTTGCCAAGGTTAAATATCCGAAGCCGAGAAATTACTCGATTGTAGATTCACGCTATTGTCATCAAGCATGATACAATGCTCTTACCTATGCATTTTTGGCACACACGATAGCAGAATTGCATATAATCTCGTGAATACTACGCTGTATCTTCTGAAAAGCTAATTCTCAACAACCGCTCTAAACAAGATGCCGCCTCCGGTTTTGCCAACGTTCTTCATTCTTGCTTACTTTGTTCTCCTCCAATTTTTGAAGCTTCGAGATGCCGGGAATGACTTCCCAGCTTTCCCGTTACATCTTTTCAGTCAAATCTTCTTCGTCTTGATATGTATTATTCGCATTTTGGACATGCGTAAAACAAATGATGTCATTGATCGACTTGGCCTTACAGGAATCGCAGAACCTAATGGAGGCCGTGACTATTACCATTACATTGCTAGCTTTCCCATTAAATTCTGGTATCTAACTGGCGAGACACTTCAGACATTTGGTGAGGTCGTTGTGGACATGCGAATGTCAATAATGTTGCACGACAGGACATACCGTCGCAACAGAGTCCGTCGCAGGATACGAGTTCAAAGATTGAATATTACAAACTCCTAGTATTTATTTGGCTGAGAAGATATCTTAGAATGCAAACCCTGGCCATGATATTTAAAGTGGACATTACATTACATATGTAAGCAAAACAATACAAGAAATAGTTTCTCTTCTGCTTGAGAAATATTCGCGACAAGTCGTTTGGCCAGCTTTAGCAGAGTGGAGAGGTTGGCTGGGGCACTGGAAAAAATTTCCGTCCTGTGTTGGGATAATTGATGCAACGACTCATCCAATATGGCGACCATCTCAACGACAGGCAATGTTTTATAGAGGCGACAAAAAGAAACACTTCATGTCAAGCCACATCATCGTTACTCCAGATGGGATGATAGTTCATTGTTCGGCTGCGTAAGTACTTACTACTGTTTTATTTTGGTAAACTTGGAAATGATATTTATTGCTGAAATATCATAAAAGTGAACGATTAAAAATTCGTCCGGTGGGCGTGAAGCCAGCCTATGCGTCCAGGTTTTGCTTTAGATTTATTACTGAGTTTTATATTCCCTACATTTTTAGATTCCCCGGACATCTCAACGACACTAATGGATTTAACATGATGCCAAGGATTGGTCCGCCGTTAGCCTGCAAAGCAGGCGTTCTTGCGGTTTTGGGGGAACTTTGGAACGTACGAGCGAGAATTGAAACCGAGCAAAAAAGAAGCGAAGGGGGAGGGGACGTCTCACGGGCCTCTGGTCGAAACAGGAACCCCAAACCCCGATTCTTCCTCTCAAATCCATCAAAAGAACGCCTGCTCTGCAGGCTAGTCCGCCGTGTGCTCTAGATCTACCTGCTGGCTGCCATATTATTTCTGACAACGGTTATCCTCCCCATCCTGCTCTGATTAAGCCTAAAAGAAGAGCCCAAGTCAATGGAAACCCAAGACTACAGGAGATAAACAGGGAGCTCACTAGCTGTCGGATTAAAGTGGAACACGCCATAGGATTCTTTAAAACGTATCGCTGCATTTCTGAACGTTGGAGGCACCCTCGTGCTTTTCTCCCTATCGTTATACATTGCTGCGCTTCTTTGAGTAATCGGAGATTGCGTTTCTTACGAAATACGTATTAAACAACAGCTTCAATATATTGAAATACCGGTTTCAGTCATAGGTTGTAGTGGGTGAATTTTTTTTTTTTTTTCTGATTCTCTCACACTGAAACCCTCATTCACAAAGGGAACAATGTTTATGAGTCTGCCACGATAAAAAAGTCAGTTCTGTTTTGCAAATGACCTTCATCATTAATACGCACTAAATATTTTGTAGTTTACGCTGTCTTGTTCTTGAATTAAAGGTTAAAAAATCCATTATTCGTCTCCTTTATTTGACATAGAGGATATTACATGACCACTTGGAGATACGAATTTTATCTTCGAGTGTTGATGGTATCTCTCACGAGTGAGCGCAGCGAACGACTGAGAGATATTCAACACGAGAAGATAAAATTTGTATCTCCAAGTGGTCATGTAATATTCTGTTTATTATATAATTATCGATGAGCGAAATAAGAGGACTTATCCGGTGTCCTAAACTTTCGTACATTCTACACAGTGAAGATATCATATCCGTCACATGTGAAGATATCACTGTTGTCATGACTACCTTCATATTTCATCGATATCTATATAATATATCCTTTGTCTCAATCGGGGAGGCGATAAGAGATAAAGACGTTGATATACCATTATTTAATTTACTCGCCAAACAATGGCTTTTGTTTCCTGAGCTCATTAAATTCTATAACGAACTTCACAAAGTGGGTCAAAACCAGACATGAGACATATGTCTTATACATAAAAGGTCTAATGAGTTCTACGGATATTGTCCTTTGTCTTACTACCGCGACAAGATTTTGAATGCTAAAGATTTTGAGATTTTATGCCCAACTCTTTTACTACCATCAGAAGTAAGAATTGCACCACTCACAGGCAATACGGATATCGTCAAATCTATTTTTAGAATTAGGAATTGCACCACATCCTATAGTTTACGTCAAAGTTTAATCCCAATAAAAGTTTCTAATTATTCATAAAAACTACTTTTTCTATCTCAAAGTCTTAAAGGATTAGACTCTTTTTACTTTATGCTTTTGTTTCACCCTAATTGAGTTCTACGAAGTTGACTCATCAAAAAACAAACAATTAGATGACTTGCCCAAGGAACAACAACAAACATGTTTTCTAAAAAAATATATATATATAGTTTATTCATAAAACATATATGAGTCTTGTTTGGGCTGAAAAGAATTTGGGCCAATAACAGCACTCAAAAAAAACAACTTTTAAAAAAAACGTTGATGAAGACTTTTCTTTTCTTTTGTTGGTTTATCATTATCATTCAATTTTATTTTTGAAAGATAAGATGTCAATTAAGTTTCGAAACAGAAGATTCGTTATGACTGATAAGTCGGAAAGAAGCGAAGTGAACAGATAAGGATTTAAGATTAGACTTAAGAGACGATATCTCAAACACTGATCTAACGTCCTATTCTCAATAGACTGTCTGTAAAGAACCCCTTAATGAGCAAGCAAAGCTATTTATCATGAATACATTATATTGAGGGATATTTATAGCGAAGATACGAGTCGCCCTGGCAAGTCTTAGAGTTTGCTTTTCCATCAGAGCTTATGTCATAATTTGAAGCAAGGTTTAAATATTTGAATTTGAGAATGCTGTGGAATTTGGGATTTTTGGTCTGTGGTGTACTTATTCAGAGTCTTGTCTCGAAAGCTAACTATTGTGCGAAGCCAAGTAAGTCTTTTGGATCAATTTTACGTTCTTGTAATACAAGCTGCGCCGGTCGAATTGGAGGGATGACTGAAAAAAATGACGTCTTCGATCGACGCGAATTGTAGGTAGAAAAACCCCAGTCCATAAGACTCTCATACTTGAAATACTAGTTATAATGAGTATCGAACACAAAATGAATCAAATGAATCACATAAAAAGAGTTTTCAGTCGAAACAAATCTCAGAAATTCATTTATGTAGTGATAAAAAGCATATACTAACTTTTACAAGTAGACAAGAAATGATCTTTTGCTTTTATTAATTGTATGTACACATTTATCGGTACTTTTTTTTAAACCATGAGTTCCTAAATCCACATACTTCTATTATATCCTATTTAGTTGTTTCCATCTGTACTTCTCTAAGCAAGGTTTACTGTCATTAAGTTTGTCATACCGATGCCACAGTACAAACACTGTTAAGGGTCGTGAAGGCAAACGGCAGAAAAACGTTAGCTAGGAAAAGCCGAAATGGAAAGATGTTAAAAGCAACAGTATCTGGCTTAATACGGCTCGTACAGGTTAATTTCAGTTAGCTCGCACCTTAATATAAGGAAAAATATTACTGTATATTATCGTACTGTATAAATTTTTAAGGTGTAAAATGATAAACTGTCCTTTTCAAAAGCAACAAGAACATTGAGGTTTTGTACAAAACGATAGAAAAATAAATAATTATTAAGCAATATGGAAGCCAGTAGAATAAATGGACTAGGCTTTTTCATGACATCCAGCTAGTTTGTAGTAATGTGGATCTTTTAGGAGATGTATGTGATATAAAAGGTCCACAAACAGCGCTAATGAATTACACAGCGCATTGATAGATCATATTCAAACCGGCATGAGCGCATTACATATAATAAAATAATATTAATCTGATTCTTGTACAATTATCTATTTTTAAAAAAGTTATAATTCATTTAGTGCATGAGCACAACCCTATATATTTTAACCTATGAACTATGGAGGGACACAAGTTAGATCTAATTATCCAAAGTTTTGTTGCTGAAGACGGACAAAAAGAACAATAAGAAGAGCCAAAATATTTATTCTTTTTTGTGATGTCCTCTCCTTCTAAAAAATGATATACCGCATTACTACCAAGTTATCAAGGAATAAATATCAATTCAATTCCTGCCAACACTGCTACTTCTCTCATTAATTAGGTGCATTTATTGAGGTTCATTTTTACAGCATCCTCTTTTTATTGTTTTGATTTCTTCAACTAGATTCCTTGAGATGTTAGTTTATAGAAAATGATCTTCCGTCATCCAATTGTCTTTCGAGGATTCCTCCTTATTAAGGAAGCTTTTTTTTAGGAATAAACTTCGTAAGAGCTTCTCATTCCCGACTTTTTATCATTCCACCCAAGGTCATGTTGCTGAGAACTTCTTTTCTCTAGTAATTCTAAAAATTCAGCTTTTGAAAAGTCATTATATAGTCTTTAAGTTTTCAAAGGCTACCCTGCTTAAGCTACCTAGTTTTCCCAGGGATTTTGAAAATTCACCTTTTGCAAACTCATTGTTATATTTTCTTTGTTGAAATATAATCTCTTGGAAGTTAAAGATTTCAAAGGCCACCATGCTTAGCTCGGCTAGTTTCCCCGAGGGATGCTGAAAATTCATCTTTTGCAAACTCATTGGTTATCTTTTCTTTGTTAAAAAAGAGTCTCTTGGAAATAAAAACTAGTCTTTATTATTTTTTCTTTATCAAAACTTAATCTTTCGTAAGTCATATTCTGAGACTTCAAAGAAAATTTCTTTTTTTCGCTTTTGTTTTTCCGGTAGGCGCGCTCATATTAATTAACATGTATTTACTTAGGTTTACGTTTAGAGTCCACTTTATTGTGATTGTTTGGTTTGATCAGTCAGTTATCTGTTGGTCTAATGCGTTTGCGTAAAGTACCACCGGTCTTTGTGCAAAAATAGTGTTTTGGTCGCACCTTTAATGGTTACGAGATGTCAAATTTTTCTCCAGATAAAAGCTAATTTAGTAACTTGAGAAAAGAAAGAAAATATGACACATATATTCAAGCAGATTACAGCTTAACCTACTTTTGGACTTCTTCGTTTTTGTTGTTTTTTTTTTATCTACCCCTATCCTCAATCCTTATAAAAAAAGATAACGCGCAGGTCATACTTCATTCTCGTATGACTGTGCAAAATAATCCGTCATATACCCTAGACTGTCTAGCTTCGTTCCCTCTTGGTCTCATTTAGGTTCTGGCTTTAAAGAAAAGAAACTATGGCAAATACAGTCCCACTAGTTATGTTCGAGCTCAAAAGCCTTATTCTCCTCAGTGATGGTTATCAGCAACTTTTGTAGAGCCAAGCTTAGCAGTTAAAGATATCATTCACGATCACTGATTTGCATGTTTCTTTTGCAGGTTCATCTCTGAAGAACATTACAGCAAATATCACATGTGACCATGCATTAAGAGTCTTCGTGGATGGACAGCAAATTGGTCTGGAAAGCCAAGGCTATGGAACAGTCACCAAATACGTCATACCACCCAATTCAAACGTCATAGGACTACGCTGTCGTATTGGTGCTACTAAAAATGGCGGCATTCTTGGATCATTCAGCAATGGTCTAATTACCAACTCGTCGTGGCGCTGTTCAGCTGTTTCCGAACAGGGGTGGAATGTGGCAGGTTTTAATGATAGTTCCTGGGACCATGCTACTATGCATTCCATCAATTCGCACCACAATGGTAGCTTGTCTATGCCAAGAGGACCAGTTTTTGATATAGCAGACGGAGCCGCTTGGATATGGACAGCAAACAAGAGTATTGATATTCCTACAGTCTACTGTAGGTTCAAAATAAGGGAACCTGAGACACCATGCAAGGAAGGTTGGTAACATGAAATCCAATTTTTTTTAAATTGTAATAAAATGTGCTTGGCTCTCTCTCTCTCTCTCTCTGACTGGTGGAGAGCAGTTTTCTCCGCCGGAAACGCAACACAAAAAAGGTTGCCATGGGAACTGAAACCAATGTCTAAATAGACTAAAAATTGACGGCTCTCCCGACCTTAGATTTCATTCCTATAAACCATCAAAGTACACTACCTTGTTTTCTCAGACTTTTCAGCGGATTCTTTTATATTTAGTCTCACAAAGACTTGTCCTTAGCACGGGTTCTTTAGGATTTATATCGTATTAATACATTATCAGAGGTTGAAGAGAAAGTTAACTCTGGTTTACTACTGATTATATTATTTAGTTATCAAATTTTAACCAATGTATTTAAATACCTAATTTTGGCATTGTGGCAGTGGAGTGCAATGTCAATAGTCCTCTATAGTTTGGGCTTTTTTTGCCCATGTCAGACTAAGTGTCATTCCTTTTTGTAATACGATTCTTTGTTTTATTTGCACCCAAATAAACGAAAATGAAACTTAAGGGAATGATGCGTGGTCTGGAATGGGCATAACATTACGCCCAAGCTAAAAATGTACATATTAGAGTAGCACAAATACTGCAAGGGGATAATAACATCGATCTCACGCAATAGACCTCCTCGGCTCTGACTTAATGCTGTCCCATTTCAGATCACGTGTCATTCTCTAGGATATCATTTTTGTTTTTAAAGCTTGCGCTCGGTTACACATGAGAAGACACAAGAATATGGACACAGCTCAAAAAAAATATTATTCTCAAGGGTGGTCTGAAATGGGACAACATTACTCTCGAGGGCTCCAGAGCCGAGGAGGTCTATTAGACACTATTTATAGCATATGTTGTGGGCTACATGATTAATGCCGATTGAAAACATTGCGATCATTTATTTCAATCAATTATGAATAAGAAAACTTAAGGTTTCCTAGTCAACCAAATGTTCAAATCAAATCAAATCAATCAGGGGCTTAAATACCAATTCAGATTAATGTTAAGAATGTTGTTGGGAACTTGGACATTTTCCCAGTCTTTGGGCTTTTCTCTTGATACGGATTTCGATTTTTAATTTATTGTTTTCACTTCCTCGACGTGCCTCTCTTAAAACAAGCTGGGAAAAGATAGCGTACGATTTAGCGAATAAATACATTTAACTTATAATTTATATATAGTATATTTTTAACACTTACAGGACCAAATGCGGATTTATTCAGGAGCGAAAATACCTACGTAGACCGTTCTTTGAAGGGCAGCGTTCTCATGACAACCAAAGCAAGATCTTCTATCGAGTGTGCTCTTCGTTGTCAGCGAACTTCGCAATGCATGTCATTCAACTTTGAGTATGGAAAAGAGATAAGTCCAAAAATATGCGAACTAAATGCAGGATCTGCCAAAATGACACCAAATGACATCGTAGAACGGAAGGGATTTGTATACTTTGACGCAGTACAATAAGTTGATCTGTGATATGAAGGGATATGTAAGAAGCGTAAATAGATACAAATTGATACAGACTTGCACTTGTCTTTTCTCACACCTATAATTTATCGTGCTATATGGTTTTAAGAATCGGAGCACATGTCACGGGTCGGTAAAGAACAAAATATTGACGCAATAAGGCGAGAAATTACTCATGGGCTAGAATGCCGGTCATTTCGCGGGCGCGACATCAGCGGTGGCCCCTCTTAAAATAGAAAACAAACATGGCTTCCCGTTCAAAACGAAGTATAAGTGAAATTCAAGATTATCGGCAATTGAACTCATTATCTTCGGTAGTAATGTATGATACTGTACCAAAAACGAAAAAAGGAAAAATTTACGAAGTGGAAAGAATTATTGAGAGAAAGCATACCAAAAATGTGAGTAGAGTAATTTAAATTTTTGTGTTTTTAAACTGTGATATGAGCTAGCATACGTATTGCTGGTTTTCACATGACGTCATCAAAACATCAAAATCTAAACTATAGATCGTATAAAGGCATTTCTCAAGTATATTTTAGAAGTCAGTGTTATAAGTCACAAGAAAAAATCTTGAGTGATTTCGATGTTTGGTTCCCGAGTTATGAAGGTTTAGTTTGTGTCATGCAATACCATCACGTCTATCTAAATAGCGATCAAAATAGTAAAATAAATTACTTTAAATAAAATATTTTCCCTCAGACAAGTTTAAAATATCTATTCAAAGTATATTTAAGTGAAAAATAGTCAAACATATTAAATATTCCATCATTTTAAGTCTTTGGTATTTCGTCCGCCATGATGGTGTACCAACTTGGAACACCAAGATGGCCGCTCCATACATTTTAACCAAAAATCGCGTCGTGTTTACTCGCCTATAGTTCCGCAACTAAATGCTTTACAGCCTCGAAATTTGGCCAGAATATGTAGTTTGGACCACTTTACAAGATTATGAAACTTTTATTT
The DNA here is from genome assembly GCA_011057435.1 of Actinia equina. Lineage (NCBI taxonomy): Eukaryota > Metazoa > Cnidaria > Anthozoa > Actiniaria > Actiniidae > Actinia > Actinia equina. The sequence goes on from WHPX01000851.1 coordinate 184,497, forward strand.
CATTATAATGCGAATTTACGCTTTTGAAATTCATGATGACGTAGGTGAAAACCAAGAATACGAGTAATTTGTTTATAAACTCTTTCATATAAATTTCCTAGGACTACGAATACCTTCTTAAATGGAAAGGATGGTCTTTAGAATTTTGCAACTGGGAACCATCTAATAATCTAACTCCATACCTTTTGAGGTTAGTACTTTTTCGGTGTTTTTGAGACAAACAAATCGCAAAAAGAGACAAACTTGAATTTTAATTATTGAAATGAAAAAATATGTTTGACTTTGCTTTCAGATCTTACAACTATCCAGTTAAGCCCTCCGAACAGAGAATTATGAATGCAAGCCGCGACTTTTTTAGCGCGGTCGTTTCTTATTTAAAAAGCAAGACTTTGTCTTCAATTTACATCGATTTGGAATTAGATGTCTGGCGATTTATCATGCATAACAAAGGGTGTCCTTCACAACATAAAGGACACATGATGTATGAGAAAGATGACTTTGCGGGATTTGAAACTCTGCCTTCTCATTGGTATTATGTTCTCAATGAGCATGGAGAAGGTACTACAATAGATTTTCCTGTAAAGGCGAAGCCAGTATTGTCTTGGACTGCTTCACATTACATTGTAAAGAATGGAAAATTGGAAATGGCCCCTAAGATTCCTATAGAGAAAGTTTGTATGACAATCCCTAAAAAAGCATGCAACATGGACAATATATGAACTTAAGTATATACAATTAAAAAAATTATAAACATGCTATTGTAATTAATTATCAGCAGCCTGCATCATAGCATTTCTGTACATTTCTTGTAGTTTTGTAAAATTTCGAATTCTTGTGGTTATTCCCATTTCTTTTAGTCTAGATTTAATTGATTCTGGGGTGAGGTCTGAGGGAATAAGATTAGTGGGAGTTACTTCCTCATTACAAAGTCTGTGTCTCTTTGCTCTACTTTGTGCAATTTCACCAGACCAGTAAGTGTGAGATCTCTTGTTGTAGGTTCTGGGTGTTCTTGATGATTCACTCAAGAGCTCTAGTCTTTTCCCAACAAGAAGTACATCTTTAGCTGCATCCCACTTGTTAGACTTAAGTAGGTGGATTCTCCGGCAATCATCATTTAGCTTTTCCACTCCTGTGCATAGTGTATTGAATTTAAAAAAAACCCTTTATTAGGAATTTAATTATTTCAAATTTGCTAGCCAAGAACATAGTATTATTTTTATAAAATAAATGAGTATCAATTCCATTTCACCTGCTGCATTTATCATTTTCCATAATAACTTACCCTGTCCAGTGAAATTTTTTATTCCCTTATGTATTTTCATGAAACGAGGCACATGATAAACCATAGCATGCATGTAAGGGGTTATATTTGCTTTTCCATAGCCCTTGAGTTTTCCATTCAGTGATGTGAATAAATTCACCCATGATTTGACCTGGACAAGACAAAATAATTATATACTACCAGTCAATATGTTCACAGCTGACTTGTGACTGTTTCTCTATTTTAACCATTTATACCTTTGTAAAATAAATGTTAATGACCTCATCTGTTGGATCTTGTTTTTGAAGTAAGTTTGAATAGATATCATCAAAGTCCTTAGATGAAACAGTTTTAAAACAATGAGTTGTTACAATTAAGTCTTACATATGTTGTTCTTTTCATACCTTCCAAAGTTGAACAACAATGTCACTTGTGTCTGGGGAGATTATTTGATGCAATTTTGAAGGAAGTTTTTTAAGAAGGATTTTTTTGTCTGAACCCATTAGGCTAGTAAAATCATACAGGCCACTTGCTTTCCCATCAGCATTTGTCTTCTCCCATACTGCAAAGGATATTCCACAGCTTCTGATTGCATTTGTTAGGTTGTCGAGGTGAGTTGTGGTCTTCATGTCCATTGCCAGTCCTGTTTTATCTATATAATCCTTCAAGTGTTTGTTTTGAATCAATGTTTCTTCATATTCATTCTGGATATCTTCCAATCCTTGCTCGCTCACCTGTTTAGCCTTCAAAGTATCCTGGAGCTCATGATATAGGATTTCACAGCGGCGCTGCAGCTCTTCGTTTTCTTTTGATAAAGCATAGGAATTTTCCTTTGCATTCTCTAGCTCTTCTTCTAAATTAGCTAGCTCCTCGTAGTGAACAGCGATGCTCTTTACACTCTGTAGAAGTTGACATCTTTTTCTCCCCTGACTCTTACAGCTCTTGCTCTTGGCTTCACTACAGACTCGTCTAAGCCTTTCTTGTATTCGACTGCATCCTTCTTTTATTTTGATTCGGTAATGACTAATCAAAACGTTGAGAATCTGAACGTAAGAGAAGGACTTGAGGACATCGCCATCTTTGTTGTCATGCCAGCTCCTAAGCACCTTCACTGTTATATTAATCGTGAAAGCTATCTCATTTTCTTGAACAGTTTCCTTCTTTATGTAATTATGGCAATGGTTTGTAGATAAAGTAACTTCTTTCTCAATATTTGGTATATTAAACGATTTTAGAATGTTAGACGAAGGTATTGCAACCATCATAGATAAGTCAAAATTCGCGGGTAATTAACCGGAAGTGACCGGAAGTAAAAGTGCAGCGCATTCAAACGCTGGCCATAAGAATTGCTTTTCCGCATTCCCATAGTCCTAAGCAGGATTGAAAAGCAGGGATTTAGAGCTTTATTTTCGTACCAAACATGTCCTGTTTCTTCGCAAAAAATCGACGCAAAAAATTTTTTTTCTCGCAAGCGACCAAGGCCGTGATCCGGTCCCGAAACAGAGGATAGATAGATATTGATATTTTAAATAATGCCCCATTTTTCTTCTAAAATGGACGCTGTTAATCAACATCTGTAGAAGTGAAAATCGCCGTGTGTATTGAAGATTGCATGTACTTTGAGGAACCAACTGGGCAAATTTAGTCAAGGGAAAGGCCGGTGGCTCAGACACGATGAAATCTGACAAATTTTCAGCTTTTTCTTGTTTTGGTAAAGGAGAATACGGGACCAACATTGCGATTTTTTAAGGTAATTTTGTACGTTTAGTTTGACCAAATATTTATTTAAAATGCTTGGGATAATACTTTACTTATGATATTTTAGTGGAAATGAACTCGGCAAGTACTTCAATTGACCATTAAAGCAGTTTTATCTTTGAATGTGTTTTATAGTCTATACAATTTACTATTAGAGCAGACGCCATTTTGTGTGAAGAAATTAGAGCATGCGCAGTACCGATGACCGGCATTCTAGCCCATGTGCTCATGCAAGCCGAATGCTTGGGCACGGCATCGTAATGCAACGACACGAAATGAAAACGATAGGAAAGGACACTACACGACACGATATGACAAGGCATGACAGGCCTGGACGCGACACAACAAAAAGCATTTATGCAATTTTGGCGCAGGTGAAAATGTTATCTCCACTGTTCAGTTTCTGATATGACTCCCAGGCAGCCACGTTCCGAGAGATCACAGACGACGCAACTAACGCCTTTTATTTCTGCGCATTACAATAATCAATATAGCGAAAATTTCCGAAATGTTTGAGGTTTATTTAGGCAAAATAGAATACAAAAATAAATATTTGATAAAAATTAATCAGGGTCTCTTTTTATGGTTTCAGTTAGTTGGATGCTTCTAGGCTTAAAGAGGGTATTCATTAGCATAACTTTTAAAAAAGCCCCATGGAAGTTGTTAAGTGTAGACATAGTCAATTAACTATGGTTAGCGCTAATCCAGGATTAACTCTATAGGTCTTATTAAGAGTAATGATGAAAAGGTAAATTATACACCGTGAAAAGATGAAAAAACTTACTGACGTTTCGGACGCTAGTCCTTCGTCGGAGTAAAAGAGAAAGAAGTGGTAGAAAGGAGTGTATATATGATAGAATAAGACAAAAGAAACCAATGAGAGCAAGGTAGGCAAGGAAACAAAAACAAACAATCAAAAGACAAAAGGAAAGGTTAGTTGAAAATAAAGCGTTCATTAATCCCGTTGGGACTAAGAGTGCCCAATAGGTGAATAAGCCGCATTTCTTTGGTCTTGCGACAATCATTGTTGCCGTTAAGCAAAGAAAGACCGAAAACAATGAAGTCAGAAAGAGAATGGTTAGTTAGATTAAAATGGCGGGAAACTGGTTTGGTGGGATCGTTATTGCGAATATCATAAAGATGATTGCAAATGCGATCACCAAGACGGCGGCCAGTCTCACCCACATATAAAAGATTACAGCGGGTACATTTAATACAATATACAACATTAGAAGTGGTACAAACAAAATGGTCAGTGATTTTAACAGTAGATTTAGGACCGACAACAGAAGTGTGAGAGGCTATGTGAGGACAAGTATAACAACGTTTACGAGAACAGCGAAAAGTACCAGGTTCTTTGTTAGAGGGAAGAACTCCCTTGACCAAGAAAGAACGGAGATTACGATCACGTTTATAGGAAAAGAGAGGGCGGTTGTTGAAAATAGCAGAAGTGCGGGTATCAGAGTCAAGCAGAGAAAAGTTGCGGTTAACAATGGGCTTAATGGAAATGTTAATAGGATGATACGTAAGAGTGAAAGGAATGCGGTCATTAGAGGGACGAGTGTGAGATGTGAAAGCGGTGGTACGATCAATAGTAGAAACTTTACGAATAGCGCGATCAATAACATGAGCAGGATAATTACGCTTAAGGAAGAAGGAACGCATCTCAGAACATTTAACAGAAAAATCAAGATTATCACTACACAAACGACGAAGACGAAGAAATTGCGAGAACGGAATAGCGTTAAGCGTGTGCTTAGGATGAGAAGACGAGTAGAGTAAATAAGAATGAGAGTCAGTAGGTTTGTAATGGACACTAGTGCTAAGACGGTCGTCATTAACACTAAGCAAGATGTCAAGGAAAGTAACTATGCGCTAACCCAGCTTTGAACAACCGGGCCCAGTTGTTCAAATCTCGATTAGTGCTAATCCTGGGTCAACTCTTAATAAGACCTATAGAGTTAATCCTGGAATAGCGCTAATCTAGCTTTGAACAACCCGGCCCTGTTATGCCAGTACATCCTTTCCTTTTACACCTAAAACCTCCACCTATGGATAGTGAATATTTAACTTTTTCCCTTCAAATCAGTGTCGAAGCATTGTGGCAGTGGAGTGCAAACAGAATAGAATGGATAGATAGATCGATAGACTTTATTTAAAGAGGGTAAACACTAAAAAGTGTTAACACTTATACACTTGTGGCCCTCACCTTAAATATTAAACTACATTACAATATATAAAAACTATAAAACTATAAAACTATAAAACTATAAAACTATAAAACTATAAAACTATAAAACTATAAAACTATAAAACTATAAAACTATAAAACTATAAAACTATAAAACTATAAAACTATAAAACTATAAAACTATAAAACTATAAAACTATAAAACTATAAAACTATAAAACTATAAAACTATAAAACTATAAAACTATAAAACTATAAAACTATAAAACTATAAAACTATAAAACTATAAAACTATAAACACAAAAAAGCGTCAATCAGGTGTAAATATATTACGATAATTAGAAATAATATAAATTTAATAAAACCAAATTGATTTATAGAATTCTGTGCTTTAAAATAGTAATTCTGAAGGGCTGACCTAAAACTATTAACACTAGGTTTAGACTTAATATCAAAGGAAAGAGTGTTCCAAACTTCAATGGCCGATACTGCAAATGACCTCCCAACTCACTGTTACACGAGTGAACTTTGGGCAAACAAAATTACATTTGTAATAACGAGTAGTTCTTGAATGAACATCAGAATTCAAAACTAACGAATCTTATAGATACTGTGGAACTCTAAGCTGGGTACGCTTGAAAAGAATCAAACATTTGGCTATTCTAGCCTCGATGTAAGGCAAAAAAGGCAACCGACGTAACTTATTGAACAATGTAACAGACGCCGAATTAGGTTCAGCATCAAGAATTATTCTGCAGCTGCTCTCTTCTGCAGACGCATAACATTATTCAGATAATCTTTACTACACATATGCCAAATGATACAAGCGTAATTTAAGATAGGTCTAATCATACTATTATAGTATAAAATTCTTTGTTGCAATGGCAAACACGATTTAATCTTATTCAAAAGTCCTAATCTTTGAGAAACCATTTTGCTAAGTATTTAACGTGATTATCAAATGACAGTTCCGTGTCCAATTCGAGACCAAGCACTCGTAAACTTTACTTGTTCCAGGGTTTTATAATTAGAAGTACCAATATTCAGCGGTTTATCCTCGGTACTAACTTTAGTAGGCAAACGCGTGCAAGTAATCAGCATGGACTTTGTCTTTGTTTCATTGAGAGGAAACTTGTTAGCACTAGCCCAGTTCTCTACATCTTTCCAAGCACTACCCAACTTGTTACGCATGGAAGCTAAGCTCTCTACATAAGAAGCGTACGAAATACTTGTATCATCTGCATAAAGATCAACATGAACATCGGACGATTGGATATTCAATGGGAGATCATTGATGAAAACGAGAAACAAAAGAGTGCCCAGAAGACTGCCTTGAGGAACTCCATGGTGGATATGGAGGTCCGAGTCCAAACCATTTACAGTAACGTCTGTCGACGCCCTGACAAGTAGGACTCTAACCAAGTTCTTGAGGTTTCAGCCAGACCGTAAGCAGATAGCTTTGTCATTAATATCTGATGATCAACCATGTCAAAAGCCTTGCAGTACTGAATCAATAAGAACAAGACCATTAACACGATTGTTATCGAGGTTACCAAGTAATTGGTCAAAAACCATGATAAGAGCAGTATCAGTTCCATGATGTGATACGGAAGACAGCTTGACGAATATACAATAGGTTGTTTTTGTTCAGGTAGTTGAAAAAATGGTTGTGATAACATGCCTCTCGAGCAATTTAGACAGCATTGGCAAAACCGATATCGGTCGATAGTTAGTCATATTATTGTGATCACCTGATTTGAATAATGGAGTGACTTTTGCAGTCTTCCATCGATGGGGAAATACTCCTTTTTCAATTGATATATTCAACCATAGTTAATAGAGGGAAATGGTTAGGAAACCTACTGTTATCAGGTCTTTGTTCGCTTTTGATGTTGAACCGGTCTCGACCGTGCACAATGTTTGATTTATGCTCATCCGAAATTGCAAAATAAGTAAACAAAAACTTTGTCTATGGGAATATTATAGGAATATTCAAATATCTCTTATAAATCTTTAAGTATCTTGAACTAGCAGCCAAAAGAAAGATTTTGGTCTGTTCACTAAGCCATTGCCAACAATAGCAAAACAAAGGATTGTGCACGGTCACGCTTGAAAAGAGTGAACAAAGACTTATAACAAAAGGGTTTCCTAACCATTGGCTATCAACTATGATTCAACAGGTTTGATACAGATGAAACAATGAGAGGAGCAGCGATTTTTAACATTTTTGCGCTTATTTTGTCTACATCTTGCCATCAAACACTTTGGATTCGCGATGTACTAGTCAAAATTTAGTAGTTGATTGAGAGGGAATAAGGAATGCCTTTTTCAAATAAAAGATTAAAATGCATGGTTTAGCATAAAGCGAAGCGATAGTAAAACCTGTCAGTTTTTACTCCATTTCTTCGAAACAGCGTACAAGACGGTCGACAGATTTTGAATCAGCACAGATGTCATCCTTGGCTTTAAATTCGGAATTTATCTTCTTGGGCATTTCTTCAACAAAAGTTGTGCCCATATGTGATTCAGTAGTAACCTTATTGTTGACATACAGAGGACGTTCCATTGGCTTTTTGTCGAAATTGGGCTTGTCACATGATGCTACCAAAAATAAAAGAGTTTAATATCATACATTCTTTCATAATTCATGAGGATAAAATGACAAAACAAAAGACACCATGCCAACCAAAACGGCAGCTATGACGTAACAAGCACCCCAAGAATACCTCTACACACAAACAACTATAATTCGAGATGTCTGATGGTTTTTCGGCTTCCGTCAATCAAATTTTATGAAATAGGTATAACTGAACATCACAGCATGCCTTTGTATAGCACGTTGCAAATTTTGAAAACAATAAATCAATTCAACTCACTCATTTTTTCAAATTTGCGTATAATCCAGGAAACATATTGCCGTGCTTCTGAAACTTCGTACTCCTTTCGTTCATTTTCAGGGAGTGGACCTTCTTGTTGATCCTGTGATATACAAATAAATACAGAATCATACATGGGAGCGCGGAGAATCGAATTTATCTTCAAGCAAAACAATTTTATTGCGCCATAAGAACGAAGACAACACGAAGACATAAGAACTGATAGGCTGATATTTTAGATATGATATTTGTCGGTGGCCGAAATATCTGTAAAACACTGTAGTTTAAATAGTAATATGAAAATTCAAAAAACAAAGATCGGGGGAGCGGTGACTGACTGACTGAGCTAAGACAAATAGGTGTAAGCTCATCACAACCCAATGAAAAGTAGCAATATAAGGAATTTCTCACAGAGTGGCAATGACAAATATACTTACACAATCAGGTGAACATTTTCTGACTAAGTGATGAACATTTGCATTATCGACGTTGCCACCGTCTATTGTGTCAGTACCCACAGAAGAAGAATTGTCATTTTGAAGCGAATTGGTTTCCAAGGCAACATCTGACGTTGAACTTGATTGAGAATCTTTCATGTCTTCGCAAGGAGGACGCTCCTCCTTTTTTTTATTCTCTTGCTTAGAAGACACTGATGCCGGTTTTTGGATGTTCGCAGATTTTTCAATTGCAAGTTGCATTTCCATTATATCTCTTTTAGCTTTGCATAGCTGTAATGAAAGTTGCGATAAACCAATGGGAATCAGCCAAAAGTAATATTTCTTCTAAAAGGCATCTAATTTTGACAGAGAATCTAATAAATACTCACCGCAGCCCTGCCTTGAACATCACACTTGGACAGTAAGTCATCCAAGTAATTCATTGCATTCTCCGCCTCGTCCGTTATTTCTTTACTTGAGATTTCGTCATAGCTTATGATCTTACTTATCAGCCTTAGATGTGCATCAACAGACACCATGGGTAGGTGATTGGGGTAAAAATCAGGGCCACATGCCAACTCAATCAGCTCCAAATCAACCTAAAGATTAGCAGTGGCTTAGTGCTCCAATAGGAGATAAAACGCTATGATATATTTAGGGCATGTAAAAACACCTTCTGTGTGATTATACTCCCTATAGGAAACGTCAAACCGACTATGGATATGCAGCAATCTAACCAAACAGCCCATAAAACAAGGACGATTTACAAACGATCAGCAAAAATCAGTGAAAGATACGCACCAGGAGAACTTGGACAAACTGGCCTATTTAGCAAGACCCTCATCTCTTGGCCCAATAAAGTCACATATATCGGCATGCAAGAAAGCCCACATGGCTAGTTAAGCTAGCCAGACTTAAACACATTCCCTTTCCTAATGATATGAACGATTGCAGACAACCATGTCGTCGTCGCCAAAATTACGAATGCCTCTGCAGGGAAATTTGTATAAATAAACATTTAAAAAAGTGTTATGAATTTGTTATAAATAAAAGAATTTGAATCTTACTTCTCCTTCATAACCAAGCCTAAGTATCTGCTCACCAACCTCTCCCCACTTTACAATCACCGTACTTCTTGGTATGCCATCCCATGTGATGAGATCCAGCACCTGGCCACCAATTAAGACTGGCGAGGTCCATGAGCATTTCATGTCTTTTTTGGTTCGCACTTTTGCACCAGGGAATATTCCTCTTGATGGGATTTTGAAAGACGTGGAACGCTCTTCAACCTCGTTGCTTTACATGTAATGAGGAAAAAATGAAGAAAGAGTAATAAAACGAATACGAAGTGGAAACGAAGAAAGAGATGGAATTACGAAAAATAGAAAAGAACAGAAGTAATACAAAACTAGAAAATTCGGAAAGATAGAAAATAAGGAAAGAAAATGAGGGAACAGAAAAAACGAAGGAAAGGAAGAAAAAGTTATGGGAAGAAAAAAGTAAAAAGAGATGAAAAAGGAAGGAAGGGAAGGAATGTAAGTAGCATTCTTTGTCACATCGGACCATTTTGATCATATCGGGGTGTCAAAGTAGTCAAAGAGTTAGGACTCGAAGGACACGCAAAAGAAGTGTGTCGTTATTACATTATGAAAATATAAAATAACAGGAAATAACACGCACCCTGACTGGCTAACAGTTTAGTATACTACTTTTAAAACCTGCTGTGACATCGACAACCAAAAATGACTGGTAAAAACAATATGTGGATTTGTATATTCCTTACCCATTGTACCTATCGCTAGGATTATTGAACCGTACAAAGCAGTGGTTGCTATCATGCACATCATTCATATAACACGAGCTGCATAACTCATAGTTACCACATACTGCACAGTGCCATCGCATTCCAGCGATATCCGCCTCTTTACAGCCATTGCACTGAAAGCCTCTGAATTTTACACCTGGAAACATAAGTGAGGATATGGAAATTTTGCTCCCATGCAATCTTAATGAAGCTAGTAACTGAATAAAATTACAATTAAAAACGCGTGGATTTTAAAAAACATGAGATATAGGCTATTTGTCATGTCCGATAAATTTTACGCGTTTGAACCTACGAATGTTTTTATTGCTACCATGCCCAATAGGATTTTTTGTTTTTTTGATGGATCTGTTTAAGGTGGCACCAAACTAATTCAGAGCGAATTGTGGATAATATTTTATTCTCGCTCCCTTCGCAAAACTATCTTCAAGCTATACTATTTTCAAGCGGCGTCATAACTTTTTTCCTTACAACTTTTATACACAGGCTGCAATAGTACTCGATGATAAGATACTGAAAATTTCAGGAAAATCGTACCTGAGGACGAGGAGAACAAAGCCAAAAACTAAAAACAGCACTGTTTGATTTTCGGCCGTAATAACAGGGGTGGATCCAGACTAGTGCCACTAGTTCCATGGAACTAGTCAAAGTTTTTGAAAAAAGAAGAAATTAATACTTTTTAAATAAATCATAAGCGAAATTCATACAAAAAAATGTTTCGACATTTTTAATCCCACGAAAATGCCTGCACTCCGGTCGTTCTTTCCGGAAACAAATATTCTTGAGACAAAATTTGTGTATTAGGGTCGGGGCCCACGGGAATGTATTGCTTTCAATTGTACTGTCATGGTTGTCACGGCCTTGATATTGCACTGGTCAAACGCTCATCCCATTGGCTGGCACCATTTAGCTTTGTTTTTTGGCACTAGTCAAAGTCGCTTGCTATTGGCTACTTACTATTTATGTGGTTGGCACTAGTCGGCACTGGTAAGAAAGACGCTAGTCGACGTAGTGTGACCAAAGATTACAAGTATACACGTTATTTACAGGCAGATCAATTACAAAGCATGGCTTGTATTACTCGTGGAGAACCAACCTTTCGAACGGGGGATTATTCTCCATATGATTTCACAGTCATTATTAGCTATTTCCATTATACACAAGAAGTAAAAATTACACTATTGAACTTTGGAATAGATGGATTTGAGAAGTGGCACTGGTCAGGAAAAATCCTAGATCCACCCCTGAATAACTAAACATTAGTTTTGCGAAGCGAGCGAGAATAAAATTATCCAAAATTTGCTCTGAATTAGTTTGGTTCCACCTTAAACGAGAACGCAAAACGAAATTTGGCACGTAGACCGTAGTCCCTTTCCCTACCCCGCGGAGCCCACAAGTCAAACCGAGTTAACGAGATTTAAACGGCAAGACGTTCGCTCTAGCAATGTACCTCTAAAACGCGTAGCTTCAGTGTAAATAAGTTTCTTCAACTTTCTGAATTCTGTGTTAAATAAAGTTTATTACCTGCTGGTGCGGAGTCCAAGATTCTCAAATCGTGGTAGCCATCCTGTCCAGCTCTGCAGCATGTTTGCTCGCCTGTATCCCATTGAACGAGTACTGTTTCCTTTGGTAAAGGTCTACCATCTTGAAAATGATAAAGATTGATAATCGTACCAACAGAACCTACTTCGACACGTCTATCACTGTCATTTTTCGTATTCCATCCAGGTCCACGAACAACTCGACTTCCCAATAACATTTTTTTACAACCGAAGTCTTTGGAAACCAATTATCTAAATAGATAATAGATAGATTATCTAAAATAAATTAAGTCAATCACTAAACTTTTCTTTGTGGCAGCAAATGGATTCAATCCTATCAATTCTGCAACACTTTGCTGAACTGAAATTTACCTTCATTTATTCCTAATAAAAAACAAGTTCTCGGAAATATTTTACGTCGTGATAGGTTTGAAGGGAAATTCCCTTGTTTCGATGATTGAGAACAATAAAGGATTGCGATTGTTTCCTTTGCTTTGCAATGTATCTACCTGCAATTTTAGACCTTTGTCGGAATAGGAATGTTTAAGGGAAAATTACCGGTGTGTTGTAAACGGTTACTTATGTTACACTGGTCGATAAAATATTCCCCAAATAATCTAACGATGAATGAACACTTTAAATTTCATAATATAATTTCAATAATTTCAATATTTTAATAATTTTAATATTTTCCCATAATTTACTTATTAATTTTAATGAATAAACACCAAACCTAACGAATAAACACAGATACTTAAAACTGATTTACTTCTTATTAGCATACTCCAGCATTTACAATCCACTCATATCCGCTTTTTCTAAGAAAAACGAAGCTTTTGATCAAATTGTTATTCAATATCGACTCGGTTATTCGAGTGTAGATAATGCAAAACAGGTCAAGTCAAGTAACGCGAAGGGACTTTTTTTGTCAGCTATATATACATGAAATTGTTTGTCATCTTTTCAAACGAATTTAATGCTCTCCAATCAAATACCAACTCAGCTTTCATTTCCAAGAACGGCTGGGACCTTCAAGGAAGTTTCCTGAAAACTGGATAAGGAACTAAACTCGACGAAATAAACTTGCTTAAATTTTGTAAAATCTCGCTGAATAATTTGATTATTCAAAATATGCTTGTCGGAAGTCGAGTGGTTCGAGGCCCTGACTGGGAGTTTGAAGAAGAAGAAGAAGACCAAGATGGAGGCGAAGGATTTGTCGGCACAATCACAAGCACACAAAACTTTCAAGACGAAAGTCCCTTACCAAAGGGAAAAGTGCTTGTCTATTGGGATACTGGTTACCAAGGATGTTATAGAGCTGGACTAGACGGCTGTTACGATTTACGAATTTTGGACTCGGCACCTTCAGGTAATATAAACTTTAAGAGTATTAAATCCGTTAGATTAATCAAGGCTTAAAGATTCTACTCGAGATCGGGCCAGCCACAAGTTTTTGTGTATGTCTTCTTGAATTTTCTTATACTTCCCCATTCAGCTACATTTTTTGAAAGCTCGTTGGCCTTATTTATTTAGAGGCTTATTGTTGCGTGGAATACCAAAAGAAATCAAAATTAAAAATTCCAATTGTTTTTTTTTTTACAAATTCATAAATGTCGTCTGGAGACAGGTCACAGATGTTTTGCTTATCGTGGATGCAAGCTTTGAAACGAACTAAGTTTTGAAGATTATATCAACATTACGCTCAAAGCAGCCATTATATTATTTTTTAATAGTTGGATTATAATACTTTAATTTTTACTAATTTTTAGGATTAAATTTAATATTAATATTTATTAATATTTTTAGCATTTATAGGATTATAGTATCTATTAATATATATTTATTTAGTATTTATATTTAGCATATTGTAGCTGAAAAGCCCATTTTGGGTGATACAATAGAGTTTATGTATGTTAAGTGTATGTAAATAGTTTTGGGACCATTTAGAAACTTCCACTGATTCGATTAATACGCGGATATAATGCTGGCAAATCGACATTACCTATCTCTTTTATTTATTTATCACGATCACTGAACATTGAAAAAAATCACATTATTTTTGAATAACCATGTACATTAGTATTGAACATGGATTGATTAAGAATTGGTGCGTGTCTGATATAACATCTTACGTCGTGTCGGCGAAAAGTTACACATATTTTTAGGGGAATTATTAAGGTGAATATTACGTCATAGCCGCCATGTTGGTAAACGATAACAACTTGCAGGGCATGATCAACCATGGCTGTTTTATTGTTATTTATATCTCATGGGATTTTGTGTCAATAGGAAACTATCGTTGAGGAATTTTAAATGACTATAAATGATGACTTTCAAATTATTTCAGGCATCGAGTTCTCAGCTTATTCGTGTAATGAGTGCAACGATGCAGGTATTTCTGGAATGCGATGGCAATGTGCAGTGTGTCCTAACTACAGCTTATGCACCTTGTGTTACATGAAGGATGTACATGACATGAACCACAGCTTTATGCGATTCGATGTATCAAATGACAGTGCTACTGGGTGAGTAGTGCGCATGCTCGTCTTTTTAGTTCCATTTCTTTTAACAAGAAAGTTGATAAATGTTTAATTTGAAATTTATTTATTTTATTACTAATTCATTATGAAAATTTCATATTTACTGACAAAAAGGCCTAACTGAAATCGCGTACTTTCTCTGTAGGGTGTACGTTGGACAGCGTATCACATGCTCAAAAATCCAAGCCAAAGGCATATTTCTTGGGGCCATAGTGAAAACTGGACATGACTGGACATCAGAATCTCTTGGAAATGGAATAGTCTTAAAACTAGAGTCTTGGGAAGGCATATCAAGAAGTGCAGCAATAGTGGACTGGGAAAACTTCTGTGAATTACATCTTAGAGTTGGCCATAAAGGAAAAGTAAGAACATGTTTTTTTATCACCAGTAAATGGGAAAATTACTTAGTATGACTCTGTAAATATTTAATGCTAAGTGGTAGGTCTCTTTCTCTCTTTCTCTTCCTTGCTTGCTTTGCTTCCTTGCTTCCTTGCTTCCTTGCTTCCTTGCTTCCTTGCTTCCTTGCTTCCTTGCTTCCTTGCTTCCTTGCTTCCTTGCTTCCTTGCTTCCTTGCTTCCTTGCTTCCTTGCTTCCTTGCTTCCTTGCTTCCTTGCTTCCTTGCTTCCTTTTCTTTCCTTATTTTCTTTTATAATTTTAATTTTGATTTTTTGTTTGTTTGTTTATTTGCAAAGCACTTTTCAGTCCAGAGTTCCGTGTTAATATTTGTTACTATTGCGATTCTCATTTCACTTCAGGTTGATTTAGAACTGGTTACGTCCTCCCTCGGTCCTTTATATTACAAGGACCATCTTCCTTCAGTATCTCTAGATGACATGAATAGTCTGAAGAAAAAGCAGTTTTCCATTTCATCTGAAAAGCAAGCCCAACATAAGATGGTAATGGTTTAAGCTTTAGCTGGGCCTTACATTAAGTCATTTCTTAATGGGAAATTTTGTACATGTCATCAGTCTTCAGATTTAAGCTAAGCTATTTCATTTAGCTGCTGACTGGATTCATAATTACAGGATAACTAAAGACTTTTGTATGGTATCTTGTAACTAACGATCTCATGTGACGTTTCCAATTTTCAGGAGTCAAGCGTTCAAAGTAACCAGAACGTAGAAGATCAACAAAACGAATTGCAACACGAAGTTATCAAGCGTCTTCAAAAGTGTGAACAAAAGGAAAATACAACATCAGCTATTAAGTCCCCTCCTCCACGTACGCTACCAAAGCCTTCACGGCAACGTTTGCCCAATAATAAATCTAACAACAGCAATGTAGTGGAACAATCAGAGGCCAAGGATGACCAGCCTACTACAGAATCAATTAATAAAGTCAAGGATATGGTGAAAAGGATGTCGCAAGCCGATGTATACGAGGACGATTCCGGTGGAAAAACGCCCGTCAAATATAAAGCTCCATTACCTCCTAAGCCTGCAATTGGGGTAGATCCTTCTGATGCCAATATATTACCAAAGACTTCCAAGAAGACCCGCCCTGCTCCCCCACCACCTCGACCCCGTTCAGCAATACTTGCAGGCTTTGTTAACATCTCTCCAGAACCGAAAACAAAAGAGGCTAAAGTTGCCCCTTCTAGGACAAATGTTGCGTCCTTGGCTGCAAGTTTGGGGAACAAGATAGTGAGTAACGTTTAATTATCATTGATGCATGCTTTTTTATTTCTGCTGTATTTTACCTTGTAGTATTGTCAATTCTAAGTTTGAATCAGAGCAACCAAGAAGAATCCAAAGTATAATTCTTTAATATAGATAAGCCAGGCCATGGCTCTTGTCATTACAAGGGATCACCAAGATTATCCAATGGATTTAAACGTGGTGATTTTTACTTCCACTCGTGGATTAACTGGTGTCTTTTCATTGTTTTACAGCAATTGGATCCAACGAGGGGTAGGAAGCAGACGAAAAAACCTTCAGCACACGATAATATTTGCACTTCTTGCGATGAAAAAGCATCGAAGGTCTTTTTTGAGCCATGTGGACATTTTGTAGATATAGTTTGTTTTGGTAAGTGTAACCTTGTTTTTTTTTAATTTGTCACCGGCTTAAGATGATTTACATTATTCAATCACATTCTTATTGGTATTCTAAGGACTTTAGCGCAGTCGCACAAATAGGAAACACTACACTTGCTCCAATTATCACTGTAACTGTTTCCCTTATACAGGATTCTGCTCATGATTTAACGAAGGGAGATCCAGCTAAAAGTCCACTATCGTTGTTCTAACAACTGTATAATACTCATGTCTTTCCTTCACATCCCCTGACCCGAAATGTGCTCCACTTTTATTGGAGAGACGAAAGCCAGATTACTAAGTTGGAGAAAATAGAAAGGCTACACTTGAACCAAGTACTAGTCACTCTATTACTGATAACTTATACAACTATCAGTTCATATATGCTCCTCAGTTTTATCAAAAAGGACGAAAAGCCAGATTACTTGGATAATACTCTCGTTATACACCTGCAAGTTTTATCTTATGAAACCCACAATAAACTGGGCTAAATGCACAATAAAAACAAGATGATTTTCCCCTGCTTGGTCTATTTTATGTGACCACATCATAATATCATTTCATTGTCATTATATTATGCAGGGTGTGCCAGGAAGTATAAGCGCTGTTTAGAGTGCAACCAACCGATCGATAAAAAATCCACATCAGGTATTTTTGTTACACGTTGACCGTTGTGTTTCCTCAGTCATGGATTACATTGGAATTGTTTCTGTCATGTGTTTATCTCCTATACTGCCGTAGGAGCGAAAAAATGAAATGGCTAGAGTTTTGACTTTGAAGTAACTGTATGTTCACCAATTTTCATACGTCAGTTCACTGGTCAAACACTAAGCGCTCAAGCGAGAACCCAAGGTACTTTCAAAGGATTATTCAAGTTTGAATCTTGAAACCTCGACTGAATGCTTTGTGTTTGACCAGTGAACCGATGTATGGAAAATGGTAAATGTAAAACATTTCTTATTAAATGCTGATCAGAAGTATTCAAAGAGTGAAATAGGATAATCAATGTACCTTCCAGTTGCAAATAAAATCTGCCGAGAAAATGATAATGACTAATAGGATACATTCGTTTGTGGAAGATATTAGAGGGGTGGGGGACTTGTGGAGTCTCGCCTCTTAAAATGTGTAGTAGGATAACCACGTTCCTTTGATTTATTTTATTAATAATATTTTTTAGATGGTTCGCAACTACCTGAACTCGACGACGAAATGGATACTTATAACAAAGAAAAGTTGAAGGAGCTGGAGAGAAAACTCGACGAAGCTAAACGAGAGTTAGAATGTCCCATTTGTATGGATGAACGATGCAATGTCTTGTTTGGTTGTGGACACAAAACATGTATGGAATGCTCGGATCTTATTGGTCAAGACAACAACCAGTGCCCTATTTGTAAACAATTAATAACTGAGAGAAAGCGAATGTTTTAATCAATTGTAATTGAATATCAAAAGGTTGGAATTGATCGCCACATCAATGAAAAGGGGTCGATTCGGCCGTTATCTATTAAAGGATTATGATATGGTTAGGATAGTACGCGCGCGCGGATTGGTCGAAAACTATGCTTTATTAGTGAACAGACACAGCTGTGACACAGACCGTCTTTCTTTTTGCGTAAATAAATTCAATACCGAAAACAATTAGTAGCTATAACTAAACGAATAAAACAGCTCTTCCCGTGCTCCACTTAGTAATAAAACCCTTAGGAAGCGACGTAAGCACTCAAGAAGTGTAAGAAGCACTTGCCTACGGCCCGTGCTTTTCCTTACACTTCTTTCGTTTTTACGCCGCTTCCTGCCTGCTTTATTACTGAACGGAGCACGGAAAAAGCTGTTTTACTTGTTAAACTGAAAACGCGCGCGCGTTGTCGTTCGTGTTTTTTACCCCGGCGTTTGACGCCAAGTTTATTCTTTCCAAGACAAATTTATTCTTTTAGACTCCATTTAAAACAAGGGAGCACGGCAAACATAATTTTTTTATATTGGTCTTCCTATGGTAATGACGTGTGCTGACGACTACGGTTTTCCGCGAAAAAAACTGTGGGCTCAAGTAAATATAAATCCGCCATATTTGCTTATAAGCCTGCGCGACTTTTAACAAACCGCATGCGCGTCCATACAACAGGAAGACCAATCAATGAAATTATGTACCACAAGAAGACCAAATCAACAAATTCATTCCTGCCGTGTTCCGTTGTATAAAACTGATACGTTTCAAAAGAAAACATTTGCCATAAAAAGCGAGGTTGGAGAAAATGGCGTGAACTATCAAAAGAGTCCGCTAGAGATCAAACAGTGCGAGCCTCTACCTATTTCAAAATGCTTAAAATGCCTATAAGAATGCTTATAACATCGTTCGTAAACACAACTTCAACGAAGACACCACTGATCTTAAAGAATATGCCAAACCAAACGGGCCGTTTTAAGGATTTTTTCCCCACCAGTAAGATATATTAGAGTCTATTTCTTTATAGTGGGGGTAAAATCCTAAAATTTTATTGAAATTTGTGATGAATCCCCATACATTCCTCATAACATTGCACCACAGAAACCAAGCTTGGGCTACCTGTGCTTCTCAATGTCTTCACTAAAAAAAATAACAGGGCATATCAAAGTTTGAATAGATTAGTGAAAACTTACCAACTCATTCGTTGTTCAAGACAGCCACATGCAAGGGGTACTGTACCATGTTATGTTATACTCAGTAACAAAGGGTATTTTCTAACTAGCTTCTTTAATGCCCTGCAAGGAAAAGGTAGTGAATGTAAGTGAATGCACAGGGTGTGCTTATAAAACAGTCTTCCACTACTACCTGGTATAACCTGTATATAATTAACAAAATTTCGATGATTTAACATGGTATGTCCTCTTACATACCAGATATGACGTCAACATTTGGCTAAAATGTTATGTACTCACTAGGAGTAGCTGAGATAGGTACAAAACTAATTTTGAACAACTGTTAAATTCATATTGTATTACATAAGAGGACATACAATGGATCACTATTTAAATAGCAAAAGAAAAACAGTTTGAAAGAAAAAAACAGATTCAGGCATGTGCTGGCTTTGTGTGTGTGATATTTTTTGGTAATATGTTCTCTTAATTACCACAGCTCTCTCTAATATTTTGAGTAGGTGTGGGAGGGGGGGGGGAGGTGGGGAGTTACTAAATCAAGCATTTTTTTAAAGCAGATGCTTTTAGGACTTTGCATTGTTTCTGCTTGTTAGAAGAACCACTGTATATTTAACTATTAGAGTACAAACACTTAAAGTGTGCAACACCTTGCACTATTTAGTAGTAAATAGTGCTTATTAAACAATAGAAAACAATAGGATTAGCATAATTTAGCAGTATTTAGTGGTATTTATGTTACACACTTATAGTGTTTGTACTCTATCATCATGGTAATCATAATAAATTTTGTGAATCGAGTTTTTCTTACTGCATGGGTGTTGTTCTTGAAACAGGCCAAATGTAACAAGTTTTTTAGACGACCTTCCTTGTTGTACAGGGTTGGGTCTAATATGGTGTCTCCTTTCATAAGAACCAATGATCTCAGAGAGGATGAAAGCTTGCTCCGCAATATGGCATTCAGTGTGTTCCTACATTTATCCTTAGGGGATTAAAGAAAATGGTGAATAAAGTTATATTTTCTAATTTCACCTTACTGTTAGTACATTACCGACCACTAACCGACACAATTTACCAACCACTTACCAACACCTAACCGTATGGTGCAGAATGTTCACAATAGCCAAACAGTTAACTATTTTTCATGGTTGATTCCAACAACTCACTTTTTCTCGAAATAGAGGCTTTGCACCATCCCATGACAGCAGTCATGTTAGATGGCAGGAACAATTGCTTACTGTCAATCGCATGACTTTTTGGAGTTGACAGGGGGGCAATAGACCCTTTTCGAGTTCCAAATTACTGCTGTGTTTCTTGCTCATAGACTCATTTGGTCAGGCTAAGCCTCGAATCAGTGTCTAATTACTCGCAATGACGGTTTCGCATTTTAAAGATCTGTAACATGCGAAATCCTCGTTTCTCATTTTGTGTCGTTTCGCATTTTATTGTATCGTTTCGTTTTGTTTCGTGGTTTATTGCAAGCCCGTCAAAACTACTTGCATTTCGCAATAAAAACCTTCAATATTTACATACTCACGGTTCTACTGAATTCTGTGCTGTTCCTAGAAGGACATTAATGGAGTAAAAATAGAAGTATTGATCGATAAAAACCCTTTCCTTCTTGATGGAAGACATACATAAAGGAAGGCAATCGGAAGACGAGTGAATGGCTTCTGGTGTCCAAGTAATTCAAGCCACGCACAAACGCGCGCGTTAGTTTTGGCGGGAAAATGCTTGGGTGCTGGATAGTGTACATTTGAGCACACAAAAACGCAAATAAAATGTTTTCCTCCTTGCGCAAAAATGAGGGTATTGAACAACAAATCATATCATAATGAAGACAATTGCAAGCACGAACCGAAATGCTTTTGATATGGACCCGAATTTTTTTTTACTAATAACATTATTACTCACTTGAATAATAATTACCTTCTTTACTTACATTTTTTAATCTATTTCTTACTTGAAGCGGAGTCTTTGAAATCCACTCCCGCGCGGGTCCCTCGTTCTATTTTATGGACATCAAAGATCGAACTGAAACAGATAGCGCTATTTCAAAGCACAAATTATGTTATCTACATTTGAAGTAAGCAGCAATTAATTCCTTTAAAGGATAAATCTTGGAGCTTGGCTATTTCTTGAAATTTTATTTTTGTTTTATTTTATTTTATTTTACTTTACTTTACTTTACTTTACTTTACTTTACTTTACTTTACTTTACTTTACTTTACTTTACTTTACTTTACTTTACTTTACTTTACTTTACTTTACTTTACTTTACTTTACTTTACTTTACTTTATTTTATTTTATTTTATTTTATTTTGCTTTTTGTTACTTAATTGTATAGCGCTACCCATCACATATCATCCCATATGAGTAAATGTCCAACTACTTTGTTAATTACGATAACAATTAAAGAAACTGAGGGATATTGCAAATGCATTAATTCTTTGAAAATTGCCATATAAACCAATAAACCCTTTAACTTTGGGCGTGATTTTTAGACCCTTGTCACTCGATTTTGTTTTCCAGTAACGAATTACCGGTTATAACATGGATGAGACTTCTTACTGCGCATACTTATAAAAGGGTTTTGAAACTAGGAAAAACCACCACGTCTAAAGTAAACTGATTTTAGTGCTATATAAATAAATTCCGCAGCGACGAATCCCGCTGACACAAAGGAGCAACGTCCTGGAGTAAAGCCAGGTAAATCAGGATAGAGCTAGTGGAAGGCGGGACCTCTTTCCTCTTTCCCTTCTTTCAAATGGAGCACAGATAGCCCATTTGAGGACTTCATGATCATTTCTAAATTATTAGAACTAGTCCGCCCAACTAGAATTGTAGTCTTTCTGCAGCGGCAGTCTCTCGGCAGTCCAGTTGCTACTGATATGAGACAATTCTTTCATCTATTTTCTCTTTACAACTATGACATCTGTACAATCTTCTAGCGCATTCATGGCAGCACTTGTGACCACACGGTCGGAATACCACGTTGCTTGGACTGTCCATGCAAATTTGACAAATTGCCAGACGCTCTAATTCTTTTATTTTATTTTCATAATCTTTTTTGATGTGTGTCAAGGACAAGTCTGGAGCTTCTGTTCCTAAACATGGTAAAAGTACAAAATTATAGTTGTTCATATGGTGGTCTGGTCATTTTACAAGAAAAAATCAATATTCTACATTCAAACCTCTGAACATGATATAGTAAGGGCACTTCAAACTCTCGGATTGAATTGGGAATTTGCGGAGGTGGAAAACAGGAGAGCCCCCTCGAATAAAGGCAGAGTCTAAACAATGACGCCAATCGGATGCTGAGCCAGGGATGAAACCCGATACCCCAGAATTGACTGTCGAGTGCTCTACCGCTAAACCACCTTAAACATGCAGAGTTTTTGATTCAGAAGAAGTAAAACCACTCTATTCTAAGTTTTGCATGCAATTTAAAGCCTTGCTTTCCTCAAAATCGCTAACTGGGTACGTTTGCAAAGAGGTGCCCAATATCTGTATACTACATGTTATTCTACGTGGATGATGATACTCTAAGCTTTGAGATTAATCGTACACTTTGTTACCTGGAGCAAATTTGCTAGTGATTTTTTTCTCGCACTTGAGGCAAAATCTTGCCCTCAGGGAGCAACCTGTAAATAGGAAATAGGAAAACCCCTTTGATTGTCGAAATGCAATTGAGAAGTGCACAATTAAAAAAGAACATGTTTGAATTTGCACCATAAACTAGAGTCACCGACACTAGGTGTACTCTTTTTCTTTTGGGAACCTTTCAAGTGCATTCAGAACTTGATATATGTAAACTATGCAAATGACCATTGCTTTAATATTGTTTAATTTTCAATTTTTGAAATAATAGAACTCTTTACTTTGAGCACAATGCTTTTCCATTTCTGGCCACTAGTCATTCCCTTGACTATCATTTTTTTGTTTACGTCGTTGTGCATGAGGAGATCGACACATGGAAATTGCAAATGAAACAAATAATTATATTATCAAAAGAATGACACGTCTCAAATGAGAAAGCATTACACCAAAGGTGGAGGTCTATTATGCAAAGCAAGCTTACAATGACCTAGCTTGAAGTCATAGCTAAGTGTATCTTATCATTCGTAAATCATTTTTACTTATATTTTATATTTTACAACTATCCGGACTTCCCGTACGGGGCTCTTCGGCGTGAGGTTCCCTACACACGCACTGCAACTACATTCTATATTTACAACATACAACACTCAACTCACATGTTGTTTTTAACGGAGGGAGGTAATCGGAGATCCCGGAGAAAACTCTCGTAGCATAGGAGAGAACAACACATCAAATAAGTTCAACTCACATATGATCCAGTCTGAGCCAGGGCTTGAACCCGGACCACATAACCACCCCATTCCACCCATATTTGACTTTCATTGACAGTGAAGTGCTACCAGTACATACCCTGACACACGACTTTGTGGTTGCAAGGCTTGAAAATTACATCTGCTTTTTCCTCTCTACAATAACGACACAGTTCATCCTATAAACAGAAAACCAACAAAACATTGGGTGTATATCATTGAAAAACTATATTAACCCTATATTATACATTCAGAAGCTAATTGTCTTATATGCCGATCAATCTTATAGAGCGTCCTTTTTAAATTGTAAACAGATATTAATGCAAATAGACATGTTGTCTTTCTGTCAATTTCATAGTAAAAGACTTCACTGTAGGGTAGCTGGGGTTATCTTTAACTTACCCAAGGATATGGCGAAATGTGATGTAATTATATTTGACAATTGGACGACAATTAAATTTGATTATAAATTAGATACATTTAAGCTTTATTACACTTAATGATATAAGGACAATTTACTAATGTACTCTTTACGTCGGAAGGAAACTGTTACACTTTTACTACCCCATGCCATGCTTTGGAATTGGAACAGGCGGCACTCACTCACCTGTACGTTAGTCTTCTGTGATTTGACCATTTTTGCCTTTTCATTTGAAGAGGTCGTTATTTCTGACGATATGTCATTATTAGGATTCCTTCTTTCGGAATCTGCAGAAGAAGTGCCTACAACATTTGATGCAGATGTGTCATCTTTTAATTCAAGGTTCGCTAACGCTTTGGGTATGTCACTAGCAGGAGTCGCTTCAGCAGTAGATCTAGATGGGTTTGCAGGCCCAGGCGCAGTGGCCATAGCTCTTGTGTCTATAGGTCTTGACGATACTATTCTTCGTGCTGGAACAACAGCTGGAAGCTTTGAAACCGGCGTAAGAGGATCAATCGGAAGAGGCTTAGCTGTACTTAACATTTTAGCATCATCAGATGACCCTATGGCACTAATAGGTTTAGGTTCAGAAATTGACTTGGGAGGAGCCTCACAAGGCTCCCTTGAAGAACCTGGTGAAGTTGGGAATATGTTAGGATTCCCCCCTGCAACAGGAGAGGCTGTCGGTAGTGGAACAGCTGTCCTAGGCGAGGGATCTCGAAAAGAACCTGGCAGCGGTTGTGCTGGTGTAGCCAAAGCAGTTTGAGTTCCACCTTGGTATTTATTTCTTCGCCTGCAAAAAATATACCTTAATTCAACTACCATTAAAAACTTATATAACAGCCCAAGTGATCTAGAAATTTATGTTTGTCGCTACAATGCTAGCAGACGTTTTTTTCTTAGTGGAGAGATAAAGTTAAACCGATGTTAGTACAGAGAAAGATGTCTGGAACCAAAGTAGCCAAAATTAAAGAAGGCAGTGCGGAAACCAGCTTTAAACTGCGCGTCATAGTATATATTGTATTACCATATTATTATAATACACTCTACGAAATTACTCGATTCTGATTGGACAAGAGGGTCCAGTTAAGTTGCTCACTTTTGTTGAGTTTATTCTAAACAAAAACCGCACAATATTCTCGTACAATTCGGAAATTATAGATACTCGTGATGTTTTGAAAGCTCTCAAATTAAACTTGCATAAAAGCTCGTCCAATTTTGAAAACGTTCAAAATATCACTCGTACCTATAAGTTCCGAATTGTACTCGAGATCGTGCGATTTCCTATACAAACAGGCTTTTATAGACATACACTAAGTCTTGGCGCCTAAGCATCTCCTTCAATTCTTCATCAATACAAAGGTCCAGTGGGGTCTTTCCTTGATGGTTACTGTAGTCAGTCTTTGCTCCACCGCGGGTGACTAGGAAAAGCGCAATGGCTTTTTCAGCCTCGTTGCCTGCTGGACCATCCAACCCCAAAGACTGAAAATCGACCTGGGGAAATTAAAAAAAGAAATGACAATGTTATTGTTTCTTTGCATTCTCTCATAAGTTAATAAGATAATACCTAATAACATGACAAAACGTTAGCACCATGCTGGAAGATATAACAAAAGACATGGCCGCCATGTTGGATGATATAACAAAAGACATGACCACCATGTTAGATGATATAACAAAAGACATGGCCACCATGATGGATGATATAACAGAAGACATGGCCACCATGTTGAATGATATAACAAAAGACATGGCCGCCATGTTAGATGATATAACAAAAGACATGGCCACCATGTTGAATGATATAACAAAAGACATGGCCATACATGTTGGATGATATGACAAAAGCCATGGCAACCATGTTAGATGATATAACAAAAGACATGACCACCATGTTAGATGATATAACAAAAGACATGGCCACCATGATGGATGATATAGCAAAAGAAATGACCACCATATTTGATGATATAACAAAAGACATGACCACCATGTTAAATGATATAACAGAAGACATGGCCACCATGTTGAATGATATAACAAAAGACATGACCACCATGTTGGATGATATAGCAAAAGAAATGACCACCATGTTGGGTGATATTACAAAATACATGGCCGCCATGTTAGATGATATAACAAAAGACATGACCACCATTTTAGATGATATAACAAAAGACATGGCCACCATGTTGAATGATATAACAAAAGACATGGCCATACATGTTGGATGATACGACAAAAGCCATGGCCACCATGTTGAATGATACGACAAAAGCCATGGCCACCATGTTAGATGATATAACAAAAGCCATGGCCACCATTTGGGATGATATAACAAAAGACATGACCACCATATTGGATAATATGACAAAAGACATGACCACCATGTTGGTTGATATAACAAAAGACATGACCACAAAAGACATGTCCACCATGTTGGCCGGAGAATAAAACAAAAGACATACTAGCCAGGTTGGATGATATAAGAAAGCGACACTGGTAAAAAATGTCGATTGTCGCAAAATAAAAGGAGCCATGTTGGTGGATATAACAAAAAAACAAACATGGATGACGTAGCTCACCCCTAAGTGTACGATGAAGTGTTTCATGACAGCAACATGAAGGGGTGTGTCTCCATCTTTATCTTCCACATCGACATCTACTCCATGCTCAATCAATAGTTCGATCATTTCTTTGTGACTCCTTGATACAGACAAAGCTAAAGCTGTCATGCCCTCATGGTTTCGCATATTGATGCTACAATGACCCTGAAGAGGAATATAATTGATAGCACAATTATTAAAACCCATATTTCATTACAATTGAAAGAAAGTTAAAAAGAAGAAATAACATGATGATTTGCACAGAAAAAAATAATAAAAACGTCCATATGTCCATGCATGGTTTTTAACATTAACTAGCATTAATGGAAAGAGTTCCACTCTTATTATTTATTTTTTTACTTAGTAGCAATTTTTACAAATCTAGTCAGTATGTACGCTTACCGATAAAATCAAATGTCTGGCAATTTCATGATGGTTATTTATTGAAACCACATGTAACGCTGAAAATCCATCTTCTTTAGTAATATCCACTAAACCTGGAAACTTTTCTATCAATAACTTGGCTGCACTGAAAAAAAAACACAAAAACGGCAAATGTTTTAATATACAAATGTATGAGGACAGAAAGAAAGGACACGTAAGACACCAAAACAAGAACAACAAGTACAGAGCCAGAGATTTGGGCAAAACTGGAAGCTTTTTTCCCTTCCAAATAGAGGTTTTGCACCATCACTTGCCAAAGCCCATGATACAGCTTGAAATGCCTATGGTCAGATGGCAGAACAATAATGAAACGACTGTAACGTTCCTTCCATCTAATATGCGTATACTTGCGTCCCTCCCCCTTCTACATCCAGCAACCAGAGGTTTCAGGAACGAAGCTCGTCGGAATAAACTCGAATTTTCAATACAAAATTCCAAATGCGCTAAAAACTTCTCATTAGGATGCGCTCGCTTAGATTTACTGAGACAATGGATGCACTTTTGTATCATTTTCATTTTAAAAGCATTATATAAAATAATATGTCAAATATCATGCACACATATAAAAACAGATCTTACTGTTGGCAGTTTTTCAGACAGGCCAAATGCAGTATGTTGAATCCATTTACATTACAAATAGTTGGATCCAGGTTCTTGACTTTGAGTAGATGGGAGAATATGTTATTCTGACTGCGTAAAATTGCTTCATGTAAAGGTGTGTCTCCCACTACGTCCTATGAAAAAAATAAAGCATTTGAAAATTGATACTGAGGAAGATTTAGTTTGGGTTTTTATATTTCCTCGTGCACTGAGACCATGTGTTGATTCCTTTCAGAATCGTTTTCTTTATATACCAGTTAAATAAAGAAATGATTCTCAAAGGAATCAACACTTGCTCTTCAGTGTGGAAACAAATTTATTTTGAGCAATTAATCCGTGATATCAATGTAGCTTTTCACGACTAGTTACGCTTAAAAAGGTACATTATTATCAGGGTTGATTTGCTCAAACAAAGAATACTCCACTTTCGAGTTCTCTGTTGCTCAGGGTTAGCCGGGGTTTGTGCAGAATATTTATGAGTTCCTGTGAATGTCCGTTTAATTTCAAAGTGTTTGCGGTATTGTTGAAGTTGTGCATTCTTTCCTTTACTGTTGGTATTTGTGAGTATTTAGACACTAACGAAACGAGCCTAACCCTGAGAAAATGAGTCTGTAATCAAGGTACACAGCAGTAATTTGGAACTCGAAAATGATCTATTATACAGCTCTAATCGCTGTCACACGACTTCTCATGCAACTTATATCGTGACATATGCTCGCGCATCTTTTATCTTCCATGTTTTGTCGCAGGAAAGATACAACTATTTCCTTAATTTTGCCATTCCCCGCAGAGAGGAAAGGACCCAGAATAGGCAAAAAGTGCCTTCTACTTTGTGTATCTCGCAACAATTTTATGGACAAAACGCTTTGCATGCAACATTGTAACATCGCAACATTGCTTTTTGGAAATCGATTTTAACGAGAACTTTCCAATGCCTCAAACATGAAATAGTTTCTAAGAGCAATGACCAACTACAGGAAAGGGTTTAATGTGAAACCCCCCCTTTCATCGTCTCAGGAAACTCTTGGAAATGAGGAATATAGAATCTCCGAGGACAACATTTATGGGAGCCGAAACTCATAACGGACTTATATAAGTTTCTGATGGTGAAAGTAAAGGTGAAGGGGATGAGAAGAGGCAGCTCCCCCTGGTTCCACTAGAAACTTCAACCTTCAGCACATGAAATATTTTTTAGATTTACAATTATAATTCGTACCTGGCAATTGACATCACAATACTTAGATTGTACAAGAGCGACCACACCTGCTTCATTGCCTCTTTGAACAGCGAGATGGAGAGGTGTTACCTTGGTTCGGTCCAAATCGGTTGGATTCACTTTAGCATTAGCAGAAAGCATGACTACAACACAAACACCGGTTTCGTCACTGAAATGACAAGAACGAAATGAATTAACTAAGTTGGTTAGTAATCGATGTAGTGCGCTTGTGTGCTATTCTGTTAGCTGCTTTATTTATTTCACATATACAAACCATCCTATAACAAGGATGTATCTAAAATAAACGAGGTCGAAAAAGGGAGGATAGGTAAACGGACGTACGGACGAATGGATGGGTGAATAGATGGATTATTGGTTGGATAGATGCAAGGGTGCATGGATAGATTGATGGATAGATGGGAGGGTGGATGGATAGATGATGGATAGATCGATGAATAGATGGGAGGTTGGGGGAATGGATGGATGATGGATAGATTGATGGATAGATGGGAGGGTGGGTGAATGGATGATGGATAGATTGATGGGAGGGTGGATGGATAGATGATGGATAGATCGATGGATAGATGAGAGGGTGGGTGGGTGGGTGGATGGACTGCGTACATAAAGCGTGCTAATTTTATGACAATGCAATTAAAAAGACTTATGTTCTTCCTTCAAACAAATAAAGTACAATAGAACTCACCCATAAGCAGCATGGTGCAATGCTGTGTAACCTTGTTCATCCTATGTCAAAAATTACAGTTTTAATTTGAATAAAATGGGGCATGTTAATAAATGTTAAAAGATTGTAAGACGTTGAACCATAGTTACCCTTAGTTCTTTGTCAGCTCCGTTTTCCAGTAGATAAGACACAATTTCAGATTTTCCTTGGTGACAGGCCACTTGCAAGGGCGTCTTGTTACTGGCAAATTTTTCATTTACCTAGACAAGAGTGTAATAATGGTTAAGCAAAGCAAGTAAGTAAAAAATATAAGGAAAGGCAAGAGTAGAAGGAAAGGAAAGAAGGAAGGAAGGAAGAATTTAAACTAAAGGAAGAAAAAACAAGAACTACTATAACAACTGATCGTCATTTTTAAAACAAAGTTGACTTGAGTGCAGTAGTTCTAGAGAGAGAGAGGCGTTAATTCAATCATAGAAACAGGAAATTGTCCTACCAAGGATTTGTTGTTACCGATGATCTGCTTGACGTTATCCAAGTTTCCAACAGTAGTAGCCACCAAAAGGGGTTCAAAACCGGTTTCTGAACTGGAAGCATTTGACACTCCTTCAAGCATAGCGTGGACAAGAAGTTCTACAAGAAAAGTGCACTCGTTCAATCACCATGCATTTTCTGTTATAATCTCTACAAACATTATTTTAAATAAGGAAACCAAAACCATGGGTGACGTAGAGGTGAAAGTGCTCACCTCTCACCAATGCGACCCTGATTCAATTCTCGAACTCAATGTCTTACATGAGTAGAGTTATACTTTATGCAAACTGACCTAAGGCAGTCGTAGCGCTGGCAGAAGGATCTTCATGTTCAGCAGGCGTTCTCTCTCCTTCTTTGGACTCCAAAATAAGAGCATCTGGATTAAAAACCCAAACACGACCCTCGATGCTAACCACCATATCTCCGTTATCAACAACTCGAATCACTTTACCAGCTTTCCCTAATACCTGGAAAATTTATGTAATATATTATAATCGAGTGAGAGGTCCATACGTAGGTATACACCACTCCTATATAGAATTACCATTCAGAAGAAAGTTTCCGGAGGAATCTAGAGAAAGGGTCCTCGAGATTTTGGACAGCCGTTCTTTTCGGTCGGTGTCAATGAGGTAAAAATACTTAACACAGCCTTTTCCTTTAATTTTAACAATTAAAATTGTTTCCGAGCTTTCAAGCTCAGTGCTCGCTAATTTATAAAAGCAAAACCATTAACGATATGAAGCATTTACATCTTCTCAGCTTTGTGCAATATGCTGCATGCTTAGTAAGCTTTCAACGCAATGCAATTTTTCCATCCAGTAAAATTATTTGCGTGCGTGCATCGCCAACATGGTACATTTATTTTTCTAGCTTGGTGCCAAACATGCATTCTTGGTAAGCTAGTCTTTGTTCCATGCGGAAGGTAAGCTTTTAGAAGCTTTTTTTTTTTCGTATTAACTCGGTGCCAAGGTCTACTCTATACTCTTTGTTACTTCGATATATATCATTTGGAAAGTAAATCCCTGGATTGTGCAAGATCTTTGTCAAATGTCTGTCTTGCTAACTCAAATCTTTTTTGATATATTATTTACATTTTCCATTGCATCATTCCAGCCTCCATGACCTTCTTGTAGGTTCATCACTGTTTCTTTGTTACTGGCAACTCTGACTTTGTCTCCAGTTCGCAAATTTATAGTTACCTTATAAGAGAACAAGAACATCAAGAGCACTAGCTAACTTACACGTACAAAACCAAAAACACAAAGCAATTAAAAAATCCAGGATTGTACCTTACAAAGTGATTCGGGATGAAATACCCAATTGGATAATCCATACTGGACATGGACATCACCGTCTTCATCAATATGGCCAACCTTACCTACTTTTCCGATAACCTTGAAAAACAAAACACGAAATGAGGGGTTACTACATTGAGAGGGGAAAGCCGCCCTTTGCACGAAGCCCACTAATAGGAGATAAAGAAGAGATAGTTCGAAGCGGGTCATCTTATGGGTTTGGAATATGAAACCGGTGGTGAAAACTTTGCAAACTCACTTTTTGCATTCCATCTACCCATCCCCCATGACCTTCCGCCAACTGCTTCAGTGTTTCAACGTCAAGTTCCGTTTTCACCATGTCTCCTTCTCGCAATTCATTCCCTCCTGGCCTCGGCATATTAATCGTAGATACCACAGGGAGATGGTCTTTATAGTAACATGGCCCATTTGTAGCTTTGACTAGGCATAAATCCATCTATAAAAGAATTATTATTACGATAACAATTAGATACGGTTCGCAAACAGATTCAAGGGCACGACTAACTTACAGATCGAGTTGGAATATAAGGAGTTGGGATTTTGGAGTTAGGAAAGCGAAGTATCCGGAAAAGGAGAAACGCAACAAAATATATTCACATTATGTGATGCCGAGCCGGATGCTGGGCCAGAAATGGATCCAGAGACCTTAGAGGAGAAACCCAGCGTGCTACTGCTACGCCACCCTTAATTCACAAATGTACACTTACTTTGCCTTCATATCCAACTCTATGTTTGACTACAAAAGAGTTACCCCAGTTTACAAGGATTGCACTCCTGGGTGTATTTTCCCATGCAGTTAGCCCTACTACTTTTCCAACCTTCGAGCCTAATTCATTGTCTAATGTCCAGTTCCGTCCTTGTTTTACTAAGGCACCAGGGAATATTCCAGTGGCGCAAATCTTTTTCTCAGCAGCGTCAGAGCGCTTTCCAACATTGGTTCTGAAAAATCAATAATATTATAAAGTTATGTTTTTTCCTAGTTATTAAAATTTTTTGTAACGACCTTGCTGTGTTAGTATGACTTTACCGTTCTCCTGATTACGTAGCAACACCCCTCCCAACCGCCCACACCGGACTAAAGAATTAATAGGAATTGCTTTCGAACCGGATGTGAAATGGATGGGTTTTCAATTTTTTTGGATGGAGAACATGTTGCAATGTTTTCTAGTTTTCTCAAATACATAGAAGTCCCGTTCTCGCGAACCTCAGCTTCTTGGGATCAGTTAGAATGCTCAAAATAAGGACGATTCAAGATACTCTGGTTATAATATGCCGAGTGAGGATTTAGTGAGGCCAGTCCACGAGACTTCTTTGTCGTCTGAAGGGAATACCCTGAATTCTTGCAAAAGATGTTTCTTTATCTAACTGACGAAACTCTCAGTTTATCTAATTTTGTTTATTTAACAATTATTAGCCGAAGGCAAAGTGAATATCGGGGAATATTTCCCCGACATTCACTAAGGCTGAGGCACATAATTGTTTTAGTATAAATTCACAGGTGATTCTTTCAAGAAAAAGAAAAAAAGATAACACACATGTTTTTCTGGATTATCGCTGGAGGTCATTATCGTGTAATATTGTGAGTTTCTCGACCAATCAGCG
Source organism: Actinia equina (assembly GCA_011057435.1). Classification (NCBI taxonomy): domain Eukaryota; kingdom Metazoa; phylum Cnidaria; class Anthozoa; order Actiniaria; family Actiniidae; genus Actinia; species Actinia equina. The sequence goes on from WHPX01000851.1 coordinate 217,358, forward strand.
AGCGAGATTTTCAATAACGCCTTGTGTATTTTTACTAAAATGCCCTATTTGGCGTGCTCTACTTAGCAACAGTCATTAGGTTCAGTCCCAGATCCTCCCGGGGCCTGTTTTTACTGAATATAGAAATATAAACCAGAATAAATCATGTTTACGGAACAGAAACTTTTTTTCTGCCCAAGACTTTCCATCCAAACAGGCTGCAATAGTGCTAGATGATAAAATTCTGAAATTTTCAGAAAAATCGTACCTGGGGGTGAGGAGAAAAAAGCCAAAAAGTAAAAATAGCACTGTTTGATTTTCGGCCGTAATAGGCTAACATTTAAAAAATCTTAAAATAATATACACTGTTAGAATCTAGGATAATCCAAGCACATTATATGAAAATACAATTAAATTGACGCAATAGTTTTGCGAAGCGAGCGAGAAGAAAATTGTCCAAAATTCGCTCTGAATTAGTTTGCCTCCACCTTAAACTCTTCTATTGGGGCAAGATATACTCAAGACTCCATGAAATATCATATACTTTGTACTTTGATATTTATCACTCACCCATTGGTTCTGTCGTTCGATATATGAAAACGCATAAATGCATGGTTTTTGTCATGCACATCATTCATGTAGCAAACATTACACAGGTCGTAGTCGTGACATACTGTACAGTGCCATCGTATTCCTGTGATGCCCGACGTCATGCATCCATCACACGTAAAAGCGATAAACACAACTCCTACAAACCAAGATAAAAAATAGAGATATAATATATATAGAATGCTGTATGGGCACACGAAGATGCAAATTTTATTTCAATTGGAAGACATCTTTCGAAAAGACAAAATACAATATCCTTCTTTTTGTCGTGACGACAATGATAAAATATTTTCAATCAAGATGTACGAGTTATGAAAGATAATAATGACAACGATGATACGAGGATAAAAGTTACGGATGATATTTTTTCGTGTAGTTGCTCTCTTCCTATTGGTTGATCTTAGGAAGCCATGGCAATGAGTGGTATTGTTTAATCCAGTTTGGTTGATACAAGGAAGTCATGGCAACAGGTGATATCTCAGTCGTGAAAGATAAATATGTTGGAGAGTTTTTTTCACAAGAGGACTGATCCCAAAATTTCATCGACATCTTTGAAATGAAGTAGTGCACTTGATACTTACTACAAGCTCTAAATTCAGTAAAAGGTTGTAAAGCTGATGACCACTTCGAGTTGCTTAGGATACAGTTTTGGGAGACGAGATAAAGAGGATTTTCGAAGTCTAATAGATTCATCATCATATTTGGTACAGGTAATAATAGAGTCTGTCTTTCAGTCGAGCGTCGAGGGTCGAGGGTATTATGTCGAGGTCTAGGGTAGTAAGTCGAGGGTCGGAAGTCTTGCCACACGACCATACGTTTCTTCGTAAATCATACCGCTTTCAAAAACATTTTACTCGCAAACTATTTAACATATTACTCTCAAATCTTCAGTAGTACTAAACGAGACATTCACTTTCGATTTCTGGAGTCGGTTTGCTTGTAGTTTAAATGCTAATGAGGAAAAAAAGAAAATAAAGCAGATCGACCTATAGAATAACAAAATCGTAACAATAATACCAATTTATAACTAGAAACTACCTTAACGAAAATGTTTGGGGATTAATGCGAAAATTAAAGAAAAATAGACGTCCTTGACTATAAGCTTATTTATCTCGACAGGCATTTGTTTGCCTGAGCAAGGAAAACATAAATTTCATTGTTATAAGTTTGAAACGTCCGAAACGTCAGTCTACTAGCTTTCAAGCCTACGGTGATAAAATTATCTACTACGACACATTTGAGAATATATCACATAACTAATAGCAGGGAAGAGAGTCTCAAAAACTTTTGAAATTATCTCGATTTTCTCTCTCAACCGCTTACAAAATGAAGTCGATGAACGAAGGAAAGCGACCGAACAGAACTAAATATTGCCAGACTTCCGCCTTGGGTTCGAATTAATCAAACAATCCGATCCTGAGGTATATGCACGATTCAAACATGCAGTTCCAAGGTAAAGTAAGTTATGAAAGTTACAATGTAATGGTTTCTCTGATTAATTACAGCAGAAACATGACTCATCTGAAGGTATACTATACATATATACGTGAAATACAAAAATATTATAAACAAATAAATGTACCCGCTGAAGAGGAATCAAAGACTCGTAAATCGTAGCAATCATTCAATCCAGTCCTGTAATTAGCTTGCTTCCCATTATCCCAACACACCAGTACAGTTTTTGACGGCAATTTTTGACCATCTGCAAACTTTTGTAGGTCAACAATTGTCCCAACACATCCTTCTCCTCCATCTTGGTCTCCCCATTTCCAGTCTGGTCCTCGAACAACTCGACATCCTAGAATCATGATTGTTAGAATACTCTCATCCAAGTCGAAGATTTTACATCTGCGACGTTTAGATAACTAGATTCGTCGATAGGAAGCGATGAAACATGGATTAAGCAGGAAAAAAGCAAGAAAAGAAGCAAACTTCAAACTGAAAGCTTAGGAGAAGCCAAGCAAATAATGTTTAGTATAAAAGTTTTGACCCAGGCAGAAATTCGAGGTAATCACGTGACGATGTCACGAAATCGTTCATAACATCACGAACGACACAGAGAAAATACGAGGAATAGATTGAACGAAACTATAAAAGAGACTTAGCAAACTATTCTTGTTGTTTCATGATATTTTAGTTACTAGTAATGGTGCATGATTTGATTTGAGAATTCTTCGTCTTAATTCTTTTAAATCGTATTATGCAGGAACTTTCCAGATGTTATTCCTGAATGGTGCATTATTCAACGAAGGAAATCATAAATGTAAATTTGTTTTATATAAAAATTAAGATCATAAATAAAAAATCTAAATTGGTAACTCAATTTTATATTATTATTATTATTATTATTATTATTATTATTATTATTATTATTATCATTATTATTGTGGCAGTATATACTTCTGGATGCCCAGACCTAAGCGTTTAATACGGTGCTGCAACTCTTATAATCATCATCATCAACATCATCATCATCAAACATCATCATCGTCATCATCAATCATCATCAACATCATCATCATCATCATCAACCATCATCATCCTAATCATCATCGTCATCACCATAATCATCATCAGTCATCCTCAACATAATCCTAATCATCATCAACCATCATCATCCTAATCATCATCGTCATCACCATAATGATCATCAATCATCATCAACATCATCCTAATCATCATCAACCATCATCATCCTAATCATCATCGTCATCACCATAATGATCATCAATCATCATCAACATTATCCTAATCATCATCAACCATCATCATCCTAATCATCATCGTCATCACCATAATCATCATCATAATTATTATTATTTTCAGATTATGGAGGAGGTTTCTGCTCATCCTTTAGGGGATTCGATAGAATCAATATAAGATGATCAAGTCCGGCGAACATCAAACCTCGCTGTTCGCACTTTCATGATAATAATACTGAGTAAATTCTTTTATGAAGCTAGCAACACAGAAAATTAGTTTTGGTAATAGCTATCTACGCTTAGTTCATTTGCTTCTTCGGCAAAACTCCAGTTGCAACATTCGGTGGTATCTTGCTTTTTCGTGTCTTTTCCTTTCACCATCTGAATCCATTGTCATTACGCTTGACCTTTAGGGATGGACCATTAGATAATTGATGAGGGGTTCCAGGAACTTTGGTTGGATGATGTTTATCTTTTTGGCTCAACACGTGCACGTGATTTTTTCGTGTACGGTTAAGATTTTTTTCTTCTAGCAGAAGAGTTTGCACAATATCTTTGTTGAGGTTTAAGTGCTTGCTCGATATTTTTTGGGGGGATTTACGCTCCAACTATCTAATGGTCTGTCCTTTAGTATGTGCTGCATGCTGGTTATTCGTATTTGCACCTTGGGTATGCACTACGGTCATCGTGTGCCGGTATATTAGTGTCATCGCAACCCGTTAGGACGTTCTGAAAAGCCTCTGAATTTAATCTATCATCCTTGGAACGGTTGCTTGGTTTAGTATAATCTTCAGAAGACGTTGGTAAGTCTACGTCAAAAGAGTCCTTGGCTTCTTCTTTTACGCCCTCTGCAAGCGAATCACGTCTTGGTGCTTTTGCTACCATTGAAGTACTTTTAAGTTAAAAATAACCAAAATATCATTATAAAAGGTACTTGTTCATTTTTCCCACGGTTGAGGGTCATTTGTAGAAAGGTTGCGACGTTCCGGCTGCAACCTGCTAGTGTTAAATTATCAGGCGATGTTGTTCTGACATGACGATGGTGTGGTCTACACCAAGCACTGATGAAGGCTAGCAGATTGCAGTCCGGCGAAACGTCGCGGTCGATATTTATGGTTTTATCTATCGGATATCGCTATCCACGAAGTCACGAACCTTGGGTACTTTAGCAGCTCTTTAAGGGTGTTTGCAAACCCATCATATACGCAGACATCTAGAGGTGTGTCTCCTTGGTTATTTTTAGAGCTATTGTCTGCTCCTCGAAGAACTAGGGACTTTATAATGGCATCCTGTAATTTTATTTTTGAACGCCCAATGAATCCTGGATCGGGCTGAAAAAGCAAATGACGTTCAATAACAGGCGAGGGTCGAGATGAGTAGTATGACATGTTTGTAGTGTAAACTGAGAGAAAGGTACTGCATGTTTCAAGACTTCAAGTCGCAGGGACAGAGCGAAAGATGAATCGAGAATATGATATACACGTCTCCACGATTTTATAACAACAGATTTCACTCAAGTATCAATCAAGCGCATATATATGTATATTTAAGAAATATAAAACGCGTTCGCGTGTCTTTGTACTGTGATATATAAACAAGCTAGAAGCTGTAGAACAACAGAGAAGTGAACTCATAGGAACACGATGCGTAGCAGATTGTTTATTTCACAGTACAGAGAGTTACATAAGCAGGCGCTTTATATTGCTTTTATAAAATATTTTTGAACAATTTTGCGCGAGGGTGTACTCTTTGTTCTCTGATATAAACACGGTTGCCAGCCAATCAGCGCGCGCGTTATATTTCAAATGTTTCATGAATAGGTATACTAACCACTACTTGTTCGTTTACTTACTTCTTTCTGTGATGCATAGTATTTCATGAGTGCAACATGAAGAGGTGTGTCACCACTATTATCTACAGCATTCACATTTGCACCACACTCCATCAGAATCTCTATCATGTCTTTATGCGATAAAGATACTGCGAAAGCTAAAGCTGTTACACCGTTGTTATCGGGTAAATCAATGGAGCAGCGACCCTGTCAGGAGCGAAAGTAGGCTACATACAATTAGTATAAAACTACTAATGGTCTACCGAGTCAATAGCTAATTCGGCCTTAAGAAATTGAAATTCAACAAAGAAATGTAGTTTGATGAATTATATTTCAGGGAGAAAACTTGGAGTTCTAAGATTACTTGCCTCATTGATGAGAAGTTTGGCAATCTGGCAGTGTTTGCCTAGGACAGCAAGGTGCAGGGGAGTAAAGCCATCTTGGTTTCTTACATCGATCAATTTAGGGAATTTATTCAGCAACGCACGGGTAGCCCTACAATTAAGGAGAACTGTTACGACTATTTTTAAAATAACGAAAATAAGAAGGAATTAAACGTTGTATTGATGTAGCAATATCTAAGGGATGAGGAGAGAGTGTTTTGGTTTGCGTGCGGTTTAATCACTTGAGCTTGTCCGGCTGGTTTTTATTGAAGCTTGTTCTGGGTTTCATTGTGTGTAGTCATATAGCATGTGGGGACTGGCAGAAGGCAAGAAAAGTTTAAGAAGAAGCACGACGAGTAACGAAGTGCTTCTGAACACCGCTCGAGTGCTCTGCCAATTCCTAAGTATACTTCATAACTACACGCTACGGCAAGAAAGTTTTTTTCTTCCTTTTATGAAACACAAAATAGAGCAACCGTTATTTAGGATACGAATAACGAAGTATAAAGTGCGCAAACGTGCGGTGTGCTATCATCATGCACGCGCTCCCAGCCAATCAGAACTCGAGATTCATAACAAGTATTTTTTTAATTATCAATGGTTAATTACTCATGTTTGCTCCTTATGTTAATTAACATCATCAATATTCTAATAAAATGAAAATAAGATATATTTTTTGTTTTCTATAAAGAATAAACTTACGGTTTATTGTTAAGTTCACAGGCCAGTTGCAAAGCGTTAAGTCCATTAATATTGCAAATGCAGGGTTCAACAATAGAGGCTTTTAAAATTTCAGCTAAGATGGACGGCTCCTCAGAAAAAACTGCACAATGTAAGGGTGTGTTCCCTGCCACATTCTAAAATAAATCAAATTGGTCCTAAATACTGTCTTTTCTAGGACAGGACATATTTTAAGAACTTCAAGAACTGCAGTACTTCTTCGATAGGGTCTCGCAGAGGGAGGAAAGCCGGAGAACCGAGTTAAGACCCTCTAATCAAGAGAGAGACCTAATAGACTCTACTCACGTGTGATGCCGGTTCCAAGCATCGATTTCGAGATCCCAGTCTGTGGGAAGAAGACATACTTGCCATGCCAAAAGTTTTAACATTCTACGTCGCAGTCTGTTCTTGCATGTTCTTGCGAGTTAACCATTTCGAAAAGTTAATGCGGTACATTCTCTACTAGTCAGACCTTTTGCATGCCATGTATTTGTTTGAACTATGCTTTTACCCTGTACGTTTTGTAAGTCAGCTCCGTACACTTTGAGTTCTAACCTGGTATTAACGTCAAGTTTCCTAAAGTTTATCAGTTGATAAATTTGGGGCTTCGACATGTCGCACACTTTTTAATTGCGTTTTGGGAGTCATTACAATACATTTTGAAAACATTCCAACATCTCCTCTAATAAAACTGACAAACCTTTCTAAGTACAAACCTGGTAATTAACGTCACATTGTCCAGAGTTCATAAGTGCACTAACTGCTGGTAAGTTTTGTGCGTCCACTGCCAAGTGAAGTGGTGTTAACTTTGTCTTTGCACTCACAATATTGACGATGGCATTAGCAGTCAACATGAGAACTACACACTCGCCAGTTTTATCCCTGTTGAGTGGTGAACGCATAAACATCATGTAAAAACCTTGTAGAATTCATTGACTCAGTAATGCAACGTCATGAGTAAATACTTACCCAGAGGCCGCATGGTGTAGAGGTGTGAATCCGTTCTCATCCTATATATCAATACAAATTATTAGTCAATACTATACTGTCAAGTAAAAACTAACACCGTAAAATTCCGTATAATTGGCTTTCTTTGTGGGCAAATGTCATCGATGTACCGTCTTAATTAATATTTTGATGTATTCTCTTGTGGTGAGTTGTAGTATCATTAATGTAATAAAGCTTTATTTGGTGCCCCCTGAACGCACCATTAAGCCTTGCGATCCAAGATGGCCGCCGTATCATTGAAGTAGTCTATTGCCAGAACAGCTAAACTTAAAGTACAAAACGGCAGACTTTTATCAACCAAATTTAACTGCATTGGGAAGTCAGTGACCGGGTTTCACATGACGACATTTATCGTGCGGAATGTTCCGAATTGAAACATTTTCTGGCTCACAGCACATGGTGGCCAGTGTTTGACCACCATTAGGAGCAGATAATGAGTTTCAAAGACTTTTGGAATCGACTGATTGAAATTGAACTCTGCAACTGCTGCAAGATGTCTAAGTACTGTCAACATCCATTATACATTATATCACATTGGGTTACCTTTATTTCCACGTCTGCTCCATTCTCTATTAGACAAGTCACGACATCGGCGTTGCCATATTCGCATGCCACATGAAGTAGGGCAATACCCTTTTCTGATTTCTCGTTGACCTGAAAGTAATTTCAATTAAAGGTCCTAAGTCACCTCCAACTATCCTGCCATTCTGTCGTCTTCTGAAGAAAAATTATGTAACAATTGTATGTATATATCAATGTATGTATGAATAAATGTAAATGTATCAAAAACATGAAAGAGTGTTTGATCCGATTTCCAAACACATAGAAGTGAGTTGAAAAACCCAACTTCGAAGTGTTTGGATAGATAATGAAACACTCTTTCAAGTGCTTTATATGGCTTCTCAAAACTATTGATAACTTTTGAAGTAATTCAAAGAAATAAGTTGCCCAAATTTCATTGCTAATTAAGACTACAGTTTCAAACCTTCTTCACGCTATTAATTTATTCGAGCCTGCTAAAAGACTATGGTAGCCACGCCCTCAAACTCATCTTAATGAGTCTATTTTCTTAATTGGTAAATACTGCTGTAATCCTTGAATGCGTGAATTCGTTTCCGGCTTATGGAATGATTAGTAAAGAGAACTATTGATATGATACTCACCAAGCCCTCGTCTAAAGTGAGAATATATCGTATTCTTTCTAAATCACCAGCACTGGATGCTAGGAAAAACTGTTTCTTCATCTCTATTTCTAAATGATTAAAAGAAACTGGTAGTTAACATATCATATCTTGAAAACCACTAATTATCAATTATTAATAACTTGACTATTGAGCAATAAGTAAACCCGGAGAAAACCCTTCCAAGAACATGAGAGAACCAACAAACAACTCAAGCCCGGCAGGACTCGAGCCCGGATCAGATTGGTGACAGACGACGCGTTAGAAGCGCTCGCCACCCGTGCTTTCCTTGGAAGGGGATTGCATTATCTTTTTCCTATAAGTTATATACCAAATCGAAATATGGCAACCAATTAAAAGAACTATTGTTCTGTACTGACTAGCCTCTGCTACATGTGAAAACGCTTTCATGTGTGCATATGAACACGAGGTGAGTCAGTCCAGAACAATAGCTATTGAGTGGTCGCCATATTTGGTTTCGGTCTATGGCTATACTATTTGTTAACAAACCTGTCATCTCTAGATGATTCTTCTCAAAGACTTCCTCATTCTTAAGGAAACTTTCGACATTTAACAAGGCATCGATATTCTCATCTATTTCTCGTATCGCTGGTCCTTCCTCCACGTTATCTAGTACCTATGAGGGTGTACCGCAAACATTCTGTGAGAATGGATATGTTTTACAATCCCACCTTGTTTCTATATTCTGTAGCCATAAAATGAATACAACCTCTGGGCTTATCAAAGTCAGGGCATGGCTAACTCACAGACCGAATCCTAAAACAACCTTTGGCCTGATCAAAGTCAGGGCATGGACAACTCACAGATCAAACCCTAAAACAACCTCTGAGCTGATAAAAGTCAGGGCATAGCTAACTCACAGATGGAATTGGAATATAGAAGATTAGGTTTTATGGAGGAATGAAAACCAGAGAACCAGGAGGAAAACCCTTGAATCAATTGACACTCAGAGGCTAACAAACTAAGATCACATGTGATGCCGAGTCATGGAATCGAGATCGAAAACCCAGAGGTGAGAGGCGAGTTACACTAAGACTACACCACCCTTGATTCCCAAAGCGATACCTTTTGAATTTCATGTTCAACGTCACCTTGGAACTCGTTCATTAAGAGCATTTCTACATATTGACTTATATTATTGAAGTCATCTTGGACTTGCAGCTCAGGGACCTGTTGCAAAAAGGTATTGTTAAATAAAAATTACTTAAAACGCTTATGATAAGCCAGAACTTTAGCTAGTTTGTGAATTATTTGAATAATACGTTTTGCCTTATATATTTATATATTTTATCTCTGCCTATATTTTCTGTGGTAGTCGTTGTCTGTGTCTAGCACTTAGACGCCACTTGGTGCACTTTGTTTTTGTTTGTTCCTTGGCTCGCTCGCTCGCTCTTTCGTTCTTGTATTGTTGTTTGTTTTATACTAAAAGAAAAGGAATCTTAGAAGAGTTTCAAGTTTAAAATCCTACAATAAAAGCTGGAAAATAAAGTTTTGTTATCAGTCCTAATTAGACCTTTTTCGCTTTGGCGTATTTTCCCATTGCAGACCACGTGTTCATTCTCTTGTGAATTTGATTCTTTATTTGAGTTCTACTCGCATTCATGTGTCTTCTCGTGTGCAACTTAAACAAGGAAATAATATATGCATTTGCGGAAAAACATGGTTTTAAATAGACAAAACATTGCAATTAAATCTAAAGAGGTCGTATTTAAAGGATTACTTCCACAAGAGAACCCGCTCTTTTGTTTATATCAGTGTATATTATTTTGTTACCTTTTGAATTACGCTACGGTGGAGGATCAATACTGGTCCATATGCAACATGAACGTTGTCGTCATCGTCGATCTTAAAAATTCTTCCCACTTGACAAAGAGGCTGAAAATGTAATTGAAAAAGTCGACTTCAGCTTGGTTTAGTCAAGAGAAGGCGGAAAGTGCACACGCCAAACACACTCACGCATAGGCGCACTGATATTCAAATACCAGACTTAAGATCACTAACAGACCTGGCTCGAAAAAATCTTACGTTTAAAGCCTACTCAAACTTAGAAATCCTAAATATCCCCTTAACATGTTAGACGACTGGTTTAAAGCACCGGTTTTGACTTTGTCACCCAATTAACCCTTATTACGTATATAGACGTCTTACGTGTTGATTTTCGTTTGCGGCACATCCGCTGTTTTCCTGTGTCATTTTCTTCACAGTCTCATTATACCGATTCACCCTCACTTGATCACCGACTCTAAATTCCTGTGTGTCTGCTGATTGGTACTCCACGACAGGAAGGTGATCCTTGTAGTATAATGGTCCATCGGCACACTCAACAAGCTCCAAATCGACCTAGTATCGCCCAAATATAAGACCAAGTAAGCGACATTTACATTATGTACATATAAAGCACAAGTGGCGTATCGGTGAGACCGCTCACTTCTGACTAATTCACTAATGAGCTCACAAAGGAAAATTGAGCTACCCTGGTTACAAAGGTCTCTTTTTCTGCCCTACGTATTGACTTTAGGTATTTTAAAAACTGAGAGATGCTGAATAGTTTTCCGCTCTGCCTTACGGGGGAATGAAAGAAAACCTCTGCTCGCAAGATAGTTGAGAAAGCTCGACAATGAACTCGCTCTAATGTTATTACAATTGCTTGAATTGCACAGATTTTTTTTTTGTATTAAGGGACATGAAGAGCTGCTTGCTGCTTTTCTCCAGTTATTCCTTCCCTCTTCAAAGTCTAAATTCCAATAGTCTCTCTCACGGTTCCTCTACCATATTGCCGCGATACCTTATGATAATGAATATCATAACGGACGAAACGGTGAGTCACATATTTAAAAATAAAAATAAACTAAACAGAAAAGTTGAAATGAAAAACAAAGCTGCACTTCATCTTAATAAAATCAGCCAGGACAATGGGATGTCTTAAGAACAACAACGACAAAAAAGAAACAAGTCGCAGTTCGTCTCGTTGAATTTCATCTTTACTATCATAATGTATTCAATATGGCAGAGGAACCTGAAAGAGACCATTGGATTCATTAAATGAAGATGTTCGGCTGAATCCTGTGTTCTTTCACAGAACAACTCACGTATATTTTTGCCCCAAAAAAACAAAGGCGGTGGCCGTCAATACATGTCAGTGCACCCTGGCAAGTGTTACTCAAGAGAACATTGAGACTGCAAAACAATACAAAACTTACTTTTCCTTCATAACCAACCCTATATGTGGTTTCAAGACCATCACTCCATTGAATAATTACCGCACTCCTTGCCTTTTCTTCCCAAGCTGTGAACTCAACGACCTGACCAACTGAGGAACCCAAGTCGTCACTATCAAGTGTTAAGTGCGGTCCTCTACGAACAGTCGCTCCTGGAAATATACCTCTGGCTCTGACTTTTGTCGCGTTTAAACGATCTTCCATAAAACATCTGGTAGATCAAACAGAGAAAAGTCCTCATAGTGCATTCAAAATTCTTTGGGTTCAATGTTATTTTACAGCTAGTCAAGAAGAGGACTATGACGCCTACTAATAAAAATCTCAAGAGCACAAGCTAACTAACTGTGAATGAGTATTTGCGTTTGCGCGTGTTGTTATGATGATGCTATGAAAATCAGGTCTGACGTTCCAATACACACAAGATCGATGTGAACACCATTGTTTGGCTACGTTCAAGGAAGGTTTTTTATCTCGTTGTTTATATTTAATTATTAGTCGTTTGCTATATGGTACGCGTTTTAGGATGGTCGGTCGGGGTTTTTCGTTCTTGGTACGCGTACTAGCGGTACTTAATGTCTTTCTGTCTCTCTATGACGGTTTTATATTGTGCGTATATGGTGTATCGTCGTCTGTGCCATGCATAGTGCTGTGTATACGCTAGTAAGTGCCGTGCAGAGTGTTGTATATACGCTAGTACGTTAGTACGTCCAGTGTGTGTCTATGTATTACTGTACTGTACAATAAGGGTAGCTACTGTACGTACCACTTTATTCGTATTACAATGTGCTTCATTCTATTTTATGAATTATAAAGTACGTTATTACGTAATTCGTAGAGTTTTTTCATGGGCACGCGATCCTTTAGTGGCATGGTATAACATATCAATAAAAAGTAAAAGTAAAACTCTTTATCGCTAATGACCATCGCAAAGTACAGCAGTGGCGCTGCTCAACGGAAACGAAATGAAAGCATGTGATGGCGCCTCTGACAGCTGCTATATATAGTCCATGTATTACCCCGGAGCACAGATCTAACCAGTTTGATTTAGTTAGAGTTGATTTGAGAGGAGGGAGGAAAACACGGAGGACCAGAAAAACCTTGGGAGTCAGAAAGAGTACCAACCAACTCAGCTCACATGGGGCGACTGGGATGTAAAAAAAACCGAGATCAAATATCTTTTTTGGTCAGACAACATGGCACTGAGACGTAATGTCACATGAGCCCATGTAAAAAAAAACTATTTTAAAGTATATTAGGTTCATTGGAAACATAGCCCATTGTGATGTTTTATCTCTTTTACCTAACTTACCCATCAGTTCTGTTATTGGGTTTGTCAAACCTTAAGAAGTTGTGATCCTTGTGGTGTTTATCAGTCATGTAGCAATCAGAGCACAAGTCATAGTCGTAGCATTCACAGCAATGCCATCTCATCCCAGCAATACCTGATTGGTCACATTCATCGCAAGTAAACTGTGAGTGTAAGACACCTGTAAGTAGTATAAGAAAATTTATTAGGTATTATGTGCACAGGGACTGACAAATTAACCCGACACCATTACGGGCGGATCTAGGAATAAATCAGTCGACTCCTGAATTCCTTTTCAATCATGGAGGGGCACAGATGTTTTTTAACCACTGGCTGTTAAGTGCTATTCTAGTAAAAACAAGGCCGTCATTTATTAATGAGTAAAAAGGGGGAGGGATTCAAAATGTTTTAAAAAAGATATGCCTTTTAGTATTTTACGATCTTTAATGTTTGATCCAAACAACTAATTCGAAACAACGAAAGGGGTACACAGGCACCCTGTGGCTGTTCACTTAAATTAGCAACTAGACATGGCGGACAAAAATGGGCAAACATGTTGAGGTTGACTTACACTAATTCAACTCTATTATTTTCTATGCTGCCGTACCAGGGAAAATCCAAGCAAACTGAGCTCCTAAAGGTTTTTTATAGTTAAAAACATGTATCATCACTAAATCCCTAAATGATTTGACGTTTTCAAAGGGCTGTGGCCTCTAGTTCTGTCGTTTTATCAAAACCAAAAGGGTGAGGTCAAAAGTGAAATATCAGGTACTAATATTTTTTTAAAATATTTTCCAAGTTTCGAACCAAAGACAATAAGTATTTCCCAACGTGATCACAACTGTCAAAGTTTCCTTTAGTTAGGCCTTTTGGGGCCTCTTGATATTATAATAAAGGTATACAGAAGTGTGGTAAAACAGAGACAATAAATTTGAATGAATGTAAGGATTATCTTTTATCTTATACAGAGGTAACTTTGCATGAGGTTAGGGTATGCGATGCTCTGTTATTTAAATATGCACATGAATTAGAGTTTCACAAAATTTCTAAGCGTTATCACATGAAAAATAAATTAATATCAGACGTATAATTAGTGGCATGCTTTCCTTCCAATGGGAATAAAAGGAGAAAAGAAGTGACTTCATGTTGGATGACATGACTACACCAAGACTAAATATTTTGTCAAAGTAAACGAAAATGGCGGCTATGACGTAACGTGCACCACAAGAATTCATGATCATTTAAACCAAATCTATGATTGACAGTTTAAACAGGTGTGAGAAGCCGTCATATTGGATTTTATACAAGTTCCTTACCAAGCACCTAGTTGACAATATTGATGACTCAAGATTACAGAGTAAAATACCTGATGATGCAGAGTCATATACTCGCAAGTCATAGCACTCGCCCGAACCAACTCTACAGATCACAGCTGGACCTGAATCCCAGTAGACCAAAACACTCTTTTCCGGCAAAGGTCTGCCGTTCTGGCCGATTTCGACACTTACTATAGTACCAACCCCACCTTCTTCGCCATCAAGGTTCCCTAAATTCCAGTCTGGACCACGAACTACTCGTAACCCTAACAACATTGGACTCTTATTCACGATTAAGAACGCTGAAAAAATCAAGTTCAAGAGGTAAAGAAGTTCAAGAAATCTGTTTTTTTAAATCTGGTCTCAACTATTCAACCCTTTCATTTGGTTCAGGAATAACCTAGAAACCGAGAGCAACAACTTTCGGTTCACCTATGGTTTCGAAATGACGACATCACAATGTCACAATGAACCAAATTTGCTTGGGTGCGAATGCTTTGCCCATTTCAGAGCACATGTTATTTAATTGATACTAAGATTCTTTGTTTCATGGTATCCATACCCATGTTTCTTCTAATGTCCAACCCATAAACAAAGAAATGATACTCTAGGGAATGACACGTGGTCTGAAGTGGGAAACAGTGGATAAGGTATATCTTTACCAGTGAGAGACTGGGTCGAGTCCCAACATTGTTTTTAAAACTAGCGACCACTTTTTCTTTTGATTTTAGTATCGATCTGCAAGAGTAATCTCTTATATGAGTAATGAAACTCCCCACCAGGAATCTTTGAAAGCTCTGGGCTGGGAACCTCTCAAAAACCAAAGAGAGAAAACAAAGGCCAAGCACATGTACAAAATACTTAACGGAATGGCCCCTAACTGTCTTGTAGATCTCTTTACAAAAAAAAACAAGGCGTTACAAATTACGACTTAAGGGGCTCTAGTACCTCATTGCAGTTACCTCTTCCCAAAACAGAGTTTGGTAAAAGAAGTTTTTCTTATGATGGAGCAAAAGTCTGGAACTCCCTACCAGAAAATTTAAGAAATTGCAAATCACTGGCCAAATTTAAATCTAAAATTGCCACTCATACTTTATCTATCTCTTAGTATCTATGAACTATTACACCTTGTAGTAATTAAGCTGGTAAGGATAACAACCTTGGTAGCTTTAGAGCTAGGAGATAGAGTATGCACAATAAATCCTTACCTTCTTAAATGTATACATCGTTGATGGTAATGATGATCATCATTTTTGTTGCTGTTGCTACGACTATTGCTATGTCGTTGCATAATGTTAGTGTTGCTGCTGCTACTGATGTCATTGTTGTTAAGTTGTTGTTCCTGCTGCTATTATTGTAGCTTCTGCATTATGTTTTGGTTGTGATTGTTGCTGCTGCTGCTGCTGTTGATGATGCCACTGCTGATTGTTGTGGTTCATGCAGCCCTTGCCATACAGTCTCTGCTGCTGTTGTTGTTGTTGTTGTTGCTCCTGATGTTATTGGTTAGCTTCTGCATTATGTTTTCGTTGTGATTGTTGCTGCTGCTGCTGCTTCTGCTGATGTTGATGATTCCACTGCTGATTGTTGTGGTTCATGCAGCCCTTGCCATACAGTTTCCGCTGCTGTTGTTGTTGTTGTTGTTGCTCCTGATGTTATATTGTTAGCTTCTGCATTATGTTTTCGTTGTAATTGTTGCTTCTGTTTCTTCTGTTGATGTTGATGATGCTATTGATGATACTACTGCTGCTGTTAGGGTTCAGTTCCAGCTATAAAGAGGTTTTTAGTTCCTTCCTGATGTTGTGGTTGAGGTCGTTGCCGTTGCTGCTAGCTACCGCTCTTTTTGTTGTTGTTGTTGCTGCTGCATTACATATACATTCCTGCATGGTGTTGTGGTTTGCTGCTGCTTATTGTTAATAGTGTTGATGTGATTGCTGCTACTGGTATAGATGATATTGTTCTTTTCCTTAATTTGATTGCCATTCTTATAGGAATTTCAAGAAAGAATACCAATTATTGTACATCTTAGAGACAGACAATGTTACCGAGATTATTAAAAGTATATTCATTGGATATGATAAAAACCAAAGACCTTACCATAAAGGTAGGAATTATATATAGTGCATAGTTATAAGCTTACTATGGTATTCATACTTGTAACCAACATAGGCACCGTTTGATACTTTTTTTAGAATCACTTTTGCCATAGTTTGTTTTGTAGCACGCGCATACTGCGCGCGCTCTACGCTGTTTGCTTTTTTTTAAACATGAGCCGTACAGAAAAAAAGATCAAATAAATTATTCTAAAAATAGCATCAATGATTCTAAAATTAGCATCAAAGTGCTCATGATGGGGCGTGGGGATTCCTCCTCTTAGTTAAAATTATCTTGTGTTAAACTTATTGTTTTAGGGACCATTATTGTTGTTAGTGATCATGGTTAATTTGTTGCAGTTTTTATTGGGTGATTGTTGAAGTTTTTATTAGTTTTAGGTGCGATTGTTTTTATTGAAGTTGTTGATGTTATTTTATCGTTGTTGATGTGTTTATTATTGCTAGTTCAGTTGTTGCAGAAGTAGTGGTGGGGAAGTTAAAGTGCTTTTACTTGCCCCCGATAATAAAATAGTAAGCATGTTACAAGTTTTAGACGTTGATTCCATTGTTTTCTTTTGTATTAATTTGAATGTTTCTTTCGATTTTTTTTTTTCCGGCGTATGTAAATTCACTCTAAGTAATTGATAACGTTATCATCATTGTTAGATTAAGTTCAAACGTCAAATTCCACATGAGCTGTAAGTGACACTGTGTAGACACACTAACCGGGACCACTTGAACAAAATTTAAGATAAAAAAGACTTTAGTCCAATCAAGAGAACAACTGAATCGGTATCATATTAACCTGAGCCAATCACAGTCACTCATTCCAAAGGCTGTTGATAACATCAAAGTTATTTCTCAGGTGTATAGGCCTCGTTGCTTATTGCTGATTGGTTCAAGACTCAAGTTTGATTCCTTTGTTTTCAATCTGTGTCGCGATTTATTCAATTTTCGAATAATTTAAGATGGTCTTCTCACTAATGTCATTAGTTTTGGATCTGTACATTGAATTTAAATCCCTTTCAGGTAAAATGCATTTCTTTAAACGTCAGGGGACTAGGCAATACAATAAAAAGGAAGAACATTTTTGCTTGGTTGCGCAAACAAAATGTCCAATTAGTTCTCCTTCAGGAAACTTATAGCTCTAAGAATGAAGAACAAATTTGGAGAAACGAATGGGGAGGTCGTGTTTTTTTCAGTCATGGAACAAAACATAGTAGAGGAACAATGATTCTTTTTAATCCTTCTTGTGATATTGTTGTTAAAAACAATATCGAAGATGAAAACGGTAGATTTATAATCTTAGAAACTGAAATTGAAGAAAATCCAACCATTATCGCAAACATATATAGTCCCAACAACTTAAGCAAGCAAAAGCAATTCTTTGGTGAATTACATGATCAAATAGAAAGATATTTTGGTGAAAGTATTATAATTGGAGGTGATTTCAATTGTGCATTAACATCACTAGATAAAGAAGGCGGTCTACCGGTTATACAAAAACAAGCTGCTATAGAAAGCATCCACAAGTTAATAGATCACGCTCAACTGACGGACATTTGGAGAGATTTGAATGCTAGCAAGAAACAATTTACGTGGAGAGATAAATCAGCAAAAATCCAGTGTAGGCTTGATTACTTCTTGGTATCGAAGCATCTAAACAATATACACACAATAGTTACATATCGTACGCTCCGGAATGTGACCATTGCGCAGTTTTCATTGAACTTAAAACCGAACATTTTAAAAATAAAAGAGGACCAGGTTTCTGGAAATTTAATAACTCGCTCTTAATCGATGAAATATATACCGAGAACCTACGCAAGAATATTCCAATCTGGAAGAATAAATACAAAGATTTAGAGGATAAATGCCTGTTTTGGGATTTGATTAAAATGGAGATCAGAGCCTTTTCGTTAAGTTTTTCAATTAGGAAAGCAAAAGCTAAAAAATGCCAGGAAAAAAATTATTTCGAGAAGATAAACGAGCTTACGAACATTCTATCAACAGCGAAATCAGAGGGGAAAAAGGCGGAGACGATTGCAGATATAAACCATACCAAAATGAAATTAAAAGCTCTCCTGGATGTAAAAACTCAAGGATCAATTGTCAGAAGTAAAGTTCGCTGGTACGAACAGGGCGAAAAAAATAATAAGTATTTTTATGGTTTAGAGAAAAGAAATGCTTCTAGAAAGCATATTACAAAATTACACATTTCAGATGAAAATATTACTGAAAGTCCGGAAGAAATTCTTTTGGAAGAAAGGCGGTTTTACGAAAAACTTTATCAATCGTACATATCATATTCCGACGAATCTTTAAATAATGAATTTCTTTCACCCTCCAACCTAAAAACGCTCAATGAAAATCAAACACGTGCGTGTGAAGGTTGTCTGACCAAAAAAGAATGTCTTAATGCACTGTTAAAATTTTCGAAAAATAAAACTCCCGGAACGGACGGTTTATCTGCAGAATTTTACCGCTTTTTTTGGCAGGAGTTGGGTGAAATTATGGTTGATAGCTTCAACTATAGTTTACAGAAAGGCGAAATGAGTATTAGTCAAAAGCAAGGTATCATCAACTTAATTCCGAAGAAAAAGAAAAACCCTCTTTTTCTAGAAAATTGGCGCCCTATTTCTTTATTAAATACTGATTACAAAATAGCTACAAAAGCGATAGCTAACAGAATAGAAAAGGTATTGCCTTGTATAATAAACCCTAATCAAACTGGATATGTTAAATCGCGATACATTGGAGAAAATATTCGATTAATCTCGGATATCCTGCAGTACACTTTAAAGCTAAACATTCCAGGAGCAGTCGTTTTCGTTGATTTTAAAAAAGCCTTTGACTCTTTAGAATGGGATTATATGTTTAACGTTCTTAAAAAAATTAATTTTGGTCCGCAATTAATCGCTTGGGTTAAAACGTTTTACAGTGACATCTCAAGTTGCGTAATAAACAACGGATATGCTTCAGATTTTTTCTCTTTAAAGCGTGGTGTTCGACAAGGTTGTCCCCTGTCCGGCCCACTTTTCGTGCTTGCTGTTGAGATGTTAGCATATGCCATTAATAATAACTCTAAAATTAAGGGCATCAACATTAGGGGCAATGAAATTAAACTTACGCAATACGCCGATGATACAACATGTTTTATGGAAAATAAAGAATCTATACAAAATCTCCTGAAGCTATTAGAAAGCTTTAAAGCCATTTCAGGATTGGAAATAAATATCAATAAAACCGAAGCGATGTGGATCGGCTTGGATAAGGGCAAAACGTCTCATCCCTTCGGGTTGAATTGGACCTCGGAACCCATTCTAGCTCTCGGTATTTATTTTACGTATAACAACGAGTTAAGCAATCAATTAAATTTTTATGAAAAATTAAAAAAACTAAAGAGCTCTCTCTATGTTTGGAAAAAACGTAATCTATCCCTTTATGGTAAAATTAATATTGTTAAAACGTTAGGGTTGTCAAAACTTATTTATAACGCGTCCGTTTTACCGGTCCCAAATAACTTTGCTACAGAAGTAGATAAGATCCCGTTTAATTTCATTTGGAAAGACAAACCAGCCAAAATAAAGAAAAGAACTATAATTGACGCTAGAGAGGAGGGAGGGTTAAATATGGTATCTTTTAATCATATGGATAAAGCCCTCAAGCTTGCTTGGGTCAAACGGTTATTAGATGGAAGAGAAGCGGAATGGAAAGTAATACCACATGAAACTCTTATTAGATATGGAGGACTTTTCTTGTTCACTTGCGATTTTGATGTAAAGATGCTAAACATAACCGGTATACCGCCCTTCTATGAGAATATTGTGAGATATCTTCAAGATTTCAACTCAAAAACTTCCTCAAAGAAAAGTATTCTAGAAAAAAGTATTTGGAACAACAAATTAATTAAGGTCGGTGATTCATCAGTGTTCTATAAATCATGGTTTAACCAAGGTATCAGGACTACAGAGAATCTTTTAGATGCTGAAAACAGATTTTTAAGTTTTTCTGATTTCAAGAATAAATATGGCATTCACACTGATTTTCTCACGTACCAGGGAGTAGTGAGTGCAGTTAAGAAGCTTCTAAACACGGCCTCCAAATTCGAATATGAAAAAACTTATTACGATTTATCCAAAATGAGTGCAAAAGCCATAAGACAGATTTTTGTGTGCAGGGATTTTTTACCGCCTATAAATCAACCTATGATTCTTCAGGAAGGTGTCAATCCTTCCGAACTAAGTACGGTATATTGACTCCCTTTCATTGTAACAAAGGAAATTAAACTCTCGATGTTTCAGTTGAAAATTATTCACAATATATTCCCTTTAAAAAACTACTTATTCAAAATTGGCGTCACTGAAAACGATATTTGTCCGTTTTGTACTGATCGTGAAAAACATACTTCTAAGCACTTCTTTATTTTTTGTAAAAGAGCTCAATCTTTTTGGAAAAAATTTAAAGCATGGTGGCTAGAAATTACTCCTACAGCTGAATTTGAAATCACTTCAGCATTGATAATGTATGGTTATTTAACCAACATCAAAAAAAATATTTTGATAAATCATTTAATTTTGATTGCAAAGCAAAACATGTTTTATGCTTTTATAAGTGAGGAATGTTATACTTTCCAAACTTTTCTCAAGCACGCAAAAGCTAAATTTGATTTAGAAAGAAAAATTGCTTTATCCAAATCAAAATGCGCAAAACTATCTTTCGAAAAGAAATGGTCCTCTTTTTCTAGATTTTTGAGCAAAGATATTTCAAATAGTGTAGATTGATTAAGATAAGTTTCTCTTTTGAGTCTTTACAGTGCAAAAATAATAATATATATTCTTTTTGTTTGTCTTGTTTGTATTGTCTATTATATACGACAACAATAATTAGAAGAACAATCCAAATTTAATAGAAAATGTCACTTTCTTTTTTTCTCTCTCTCTCTCTCTTCTTCTTTAAAAACATTCAAATGTCATATAAATAGTAGGGGAGGAGGTCGGTAACAAAAAAAAAAATAATAATAATAATAAAATAAAAAACAAAAAATAAATAAAACAAAAAAACAAAAAACAAAAAAATTAATTAATTAATTAAAAAATAATAATAATAATAATGAAAAAAAAATTACCAACGTGTATAAGAAATATAAGGAAAAGAGACAGAAAATGTTATGTATAGCTTTATATGTATATCTGTATATTGTAAAGTGACTCGTCTTTGTTTTAATAAAGTATTTAAAAAAAAAAAAAAAAAAAAAAAAAATATTAGTTTTGGATCTGTGAATTTCGACCGTTTGTATTCGGCGTTAGCCTTTTCGGTATTTCTGATATTTACAATGGTAAAGATATACTGGATGCTGCATGTATTACAGCCATTCTCAATCACACACGCCCTCTAGCGATTGTTTCTATCGCGACGTAGAAGGTTTTGGTGGACGTCAATCACAAGGCGTCTCCATAACATTATCGGAAAACATAAAGCTTTAGGGCACGTGTCTATAGAATGTCATGGAAACGCCTTGATTGACGTCCACCAAAAGCTTCTTCGTAGCAACAGAAACAATCGCTAGAGGGCGCGTAAGATTGAAATTGGTTGTAAATGATTCTTTCCAGATGCCTATGGTTCTGACAAAATACTATTGGAATGGAAAGGTGGGATGTTTCTGAACACAGAACTGGCAGGATTCATAAGCGAGCAAGTTATCATGAATGAAGAGAAGCATAAATTTATCACAGGTCAAATAAACAGATATATACATGTACATGGAGGCTTTGCACCATCACGTAATGACAGCCATGACAGGAGGCAGTAACGTTTAATCCGCTCGAATTTGGTTTACATGAGAAATAATTCGATTTCGCCGTGGAAAAATACTCTATTGTGGTTGCCCCGTCCTGGCTGTCATCACATGATCGTGCAAAGCCTGTACCTACTAGTAATATAATGCTTTTTAGATATTTTTTTAGTTCATCAGTTATGGAAGACAACAAAGCTTACATTAGAAAGAGTATTTCCAAATTAGTGTAGTAACATTACACCAAAATTTCAGTGTAGTAACATTAAATGATAAAAAGCTACAGCTGTCTGAAATTAGAAAGGTTTCAATTTTTTATAAAACAACCAAGGGCCTACCAACCTTACATTTCTAATGCTCAAAGCTCTTCAGGGATTCTATAAAATTGATTTCTGGAGTGACAAGGTTTGATTATTTCATTTGGAACTCAGGCACCTTCAGCTCCCTTTCTTTCCAGTTCAAGATCCGTCGTCGGCTTGGCTACTTCATTTTGCAATTCTACTTCCCCTGTATTCTATGAGCGGTTGTATCATGGCTGCCATTTTTGATGGTTCGTTACGAAATTGGTGACCGCATGTCCCTGGGTATCACTACCTTGTAAACAGCAATGTTCTTGTCCCAGTACATCAACAGTGCCATGCCTCAAGTCAGTTACATCAAAGCTGCTGATGAGTTTGTCTTGGCTTCGTTTATATTTATTTTGTTGGCTTTGATGGAGAGTGTCGTGGTCTATAATGTACGAGGGGACGTAAGAACCAAGAACATGAAACAGAGACAAATGTCTAGGCGTGAAGATAAACGACAGGTAATACATTCTAGCATTCTTCCTTCTATAACCCCTTGCAGTTAACATCCAAGGAGCCAATTTGGAGGACAAAACAAAAGAACTTAATCTCCTGAAAATTGGAAAACTATTGTTTTAACCTCCAATTTGAGCTTGCATTCAAAGTGCTGCAAGAGGTTTATATATCAGTTCTTAAAGTGCTTATAAGCCTTTACACAATATTTTCAGAATTGATTCTTTAAATAGTGGATAGTTGATTGTGAAAATATTTCGTCATTTGAATGTCGGGTCTTTGAGATATGAAGGTTTATATTTCCAATATGTTAATGACTATGACGTAATATAAGGGATTTGAGTTATTTTGTGGCAACTTTTAATGTTGAACGCTGGACATTTTGTGAAAACGAATTTGTAAGAACCTTTACGTGAGTCACGAGTAAAAGGGTGATGCTTTTAAAATACTGTATTCCAGAACGAGTGCAGTGTTGTATATTAAATGATCCCTTATGTAATAACATACAACTATGTGGTCAGTTTACTTAACTATATATATCTAAAAATATCTTACGATTTTACCGCGAAAAAGTAGTAAAATAGTAACAAAACTGTAATAAAACTACTTAAGGCCTATTTACACGGCACGATTTGCCGCGCGCGACTTGGCGTATACGGCAAATTCAGCTCAAAATCGGGTCGTGTAAATGGTCCTACGACAGACGTACGCGGCCTCAAGACTTGTCGTAGCATTTTAAACTTTGGCTTAAAACCCTACGACATGCCGTAGGAAAATGACGTAAATATGACGATTTTGACCGAGACTGAAACTAGTTGATTCCAAAAACAAAATGGCGGATTTCCATGAAAACGTCTTTACAAGCAATTATACACGAAGTGCAAAAATCCTGAATGAACAAATCAAATAACGAGGTAGACATGATTATTTACTGCACTTCTCGACTGTGTATGGTGGCATTTTACAATAAACATTTGCTGTAATGACGAGTAAATTGCTCGCGTTTTTTTCGTGCCGCGTGCGACAAGTTGTGCTCGTGTAAATGGTACTAAAATTTGCCGTATACGTCAAGTCGCGCGCGGCAAATCGTGCCGTGTAAATAAGCCTTTACAAATATCTAGCTATTTTACTTGGAAAGTTTCTTTAAACGAAACACTTTCTTCTAATACTGTCGATTTTTTA
The DNA here is from genome assembly GCA_011057435.1 of Actinia equina. Lineage (NCBI taxonomy): Eukaryota > Metazoa > Cnidaria > Anthozoa > Actiniaria > Actiniidae > Actinia > Actinia equina. The sequence goes on from WHPX01000851.1 coordinate 241,495, forward strand.
ATATATTTAATTATCTGTTTTACTTGTTTGTTTGAAGTTATAGATTATTTATTGTCTTGTTGACTAGTTTACTTTTTAAAAGTAACATAAATACTACACGCTAAAATAGTATATACAACTATTTGCCTTTTTTGGGCGCAAGAAAAGCACAATTTCGACATGGGCTCAGTGATTATTACTTATGGGCAAAAACAAACAGATTAATAATTGTGGTTGCTTTTCGTTTTCTCGTGGCCTCAATTTTGATTTCAGTTTTTGGCCGCAATATTGAAAATAAGCCAAAATTGTTTTAAAAAAGGTTACTATTTGAATCTAAGGGGAGGGGAGTGGGGTTAATGGCAAGTGTACATCTTGCTTGTGAGAGGGCAGGAAAGACATCATATGCTCGATGCTGACCAAGAGTAAACCATGCTCAGAATATGAGTTTGACTTCGTCTGCGTATCGTATAAGTCGAGCGTTGAATAAGCACAGGCAGCCCAACCAGCACGACTTCGACCGGCGCTAGCTTTTTTTCTCACTTACTTCGCTCGTGATTCTGTAAGTATCGAACAGGTCAGCATGGACGAGTTCGTAATTTGCGTACGCGCGTCAACTTTCACCTAAGGGTCCTCTACAGAAGGTGATGATGCTTTTTCTATAGATAGCTTTGTGGTATAATTAGCAAGCTCTGCCTCAGCCTTTCTTTTCTTTAAATACCTCAAAGCTTCAAACAACTTTTCAACTGTGCCATCATTAGACGATGTCATCCACTTTCTAAGCATCTGACTAACCTGTTCAGCACCTGAATAATTCTGATTGCATTCTTTGCTAACATCTAAATAATTGGCGAGTTTTGATCCATAATAACCAATGTTACTGGCCACGATATCAATGATTTTATCTTGGACTTCCTGCTCCAAGCCTCTTAGAGGTGATGTAACTAGATCATGACCTGGAATCAGTTCCAACAAAATAAAAAAATTCAGAATAAAGTGCCATAACATTTTAAAAAGGAGGCTCGAAATGGTGTTTGAAATTCTTGAGTGCGCGCACTCTAGAGCCGATGACTTGCAGCAATAACTTGCACAATGATTTGCAAAAGTAAAATGTTGTCCTCAAAAATTGTAATATTGAAACTGAAAAAACCCTCAAAAACTGTACGGTGAAATTTCTTCAAATTTTGAATATGGATTTGGTTTACGTTTTCGAGAACTTAAGGAGAAAATACAAATTTCTGGGAGCTATTCCAAACAAATTTCATTGATGTTTACTAATTTCACTAATTTACTTTTTTTTCGTCGAATACAATATTACTGTACAATACAACGTTTAAATATACCAGTTTTTAAAAAAATTGCGGTTTGTTCCTGAGTTATGCTTTTTTTTAATGAACATTTTTCATGGCATAAGAAGGGTTCTGATGTTGTCATTTTTAAAGGTTTTTTTTTATTCAGATTCATCGTGATCTTTAGTTTATAGTCTATGGCTTTCCTGGTTTACTTGCTGTCACATTATAACCATACTATGTATTTTTTAGTTCCGGTTTTTCCTCCCTCGCCTAAAACCAACCCTAACTAATCCAAAAATGTAAGAGTTTTGCTCCGAGGTCATTCATGGACTGTAGAGCGGCTGCCAGAGGCGCCTTCACAGGCTTTCAGTTCGACCACTATCTGCGCCACTATCGTACTTCGCGGAGGTGATAAGCGATCGCAACCTGTTATATGCAAACAACCCGTGCATATGGAGGCCATTGATTTTTTAGAAATGGATTCTAGGGGGATGTGTGATAATATGATGATAAGTTAAAGCATATTGTATAGATTATAGATTATTTCGTAGACTATTATAGATTTTGCAATTTAACACGTTATTCAGTAGAAAGACTGCGATCTGTTAAATTTTGAAATAAACGATTGATCTTATATTCAAGTGACCTACCTTCCTGCAGATAATGAGATATGTGTTTCGCACCTTCAAATGAGTTTAAACAATTAACCAAATCTTTAAAACAATCGTCTTTTCTTGGTAAGGACGAATAGAACTTTATTGCATTCCATTCGCCCAAACTGATTTCCACTTTCAGATGCGTTTTCATTTTTCCTGCGATATCTTCTGGGGATTCCTTCAAAACTTCCGAGGAAATCCCAAAGTACTCTATAAAGCCCTGGATATATTTAAAAAAAATCATAATATTAATTATTTAATAAAGGTCCAAGTCATTTGATGTTACAGTATATTTGGCCTGATCGGAAATAAAAACTTCCTTTAGCAGCTATAGATTGATACGGCTTTCTCCAATACACCGTTTGAATGTGGGTGTCATTTTACTGCCAAAAACAAAATGCATTGCAATGGCCTATTTGGGAAACGTCAGAATGTATTATCTTTATTACAAATCATCATCATTCAACGTCATCATCATCAATAATCGTTATCATTATTGTCAACAATGTCATATGATCATCTCCTTCTCTATCAACAAAATCATAATCAACATTATAAATATCATCATCAATAACATCATCATCACTGACATCATCATCATCATCATAACTAACATCATCATCACTTACATCATCATCATTGACATCATCATCATCATCATCACTAACATCATCACTGACATCACCATCATCACTAACATCATCACTGACATCATCATCATCACTGACATCATCATCATCATCACTAACATCATCATCACTGACATCATCATCATCATCATCACCAACATCATCACCATCATCACCATCATTATCAATCAACATCATCATCACCAACATCATCATCATCACCATCATCACCACCATCACCATCAACATAATCATCATCAACATCAATATCATCAACATCATCATCACCATCATCATCACCATCATTAACATCACCAACATCATCATCATCAACCCACATCATCATTATTTGATGAAAAATACATAAATAAGAGCACTTACCGAAGAATCACCAATGTTGTCTCCTAAGTTTCTTCCCTGTCTTTTCAATGTCAGGAGGCAGAGACGGTTTTCAAGTTGCTTTTCATTCGGATCTTTATAGTAGCGCAGTTTAATGGCATCATTCACAGCGGTACCACATAACTGCTTGTTACATTCTTTATTCTCACCAAGAAACCTACAAACAATGCAATGACTATTCTAAAATCAAACGTAACACTGCAACACGGGTGGCGTAGCCGGTGAGAGCGCCTGCATCTCATCAATATGACGCAGATTCGAGTCCCACGCGAGCTCGGCGTCGTAAGTAAAGGGAGGAAAAGTATATTACATACCGTAGAAAGAAATCCTTGTCCCAGTCTGATAAACCTTCTACCTCAGGATAAGCCTTCTCCTGGCACCTCATGGGCTGATCACCAGTAGAATAAACCAGACAAGTGAATGAATCACCTGCAACAACAATCAAGAACGAACTTTTCAGATTCGAAGTAATGCGTTCCCCGCCATGAATGCCGCTTTCATTGATATTTTCTATCGCTCTTGACAACAAATGGGGTCATTTAGCTTCATATCAAAAAATCCAAAACGTTAGAAAGAAATTCACATACTCAATAAGGACAGTGTCTATATCCTTACCTATATTCTAGCTACTTAAAATGTTGAATCCACTAAACTAAAGTCCCCATTTTGAGGGTATAAAGTTGACACGCTGGAAATAATAGTAAAAGTTCATGGAAATAGTCATCGCGTAATATTTGGAAAACGCTCTCATACTTTTTTTCCATATTGCAATATGTTGGGTGCCTTGATGAACACTATCGACTTGTGCAACTCGCTTTGAAAGTTTAGGTCTAGTTTTCGAGAAAATACGCGGTAAACGATTTCTATAATGTCACCATTACGTCATAGCCTCAAGGCCGCTTTAAACTAATCTATCATTTTTGAAACCTTTAATCCTTTTCTGACCTTGTGTGGAAAGCGCTTGCAGATCGAGTTATTCAAGCGGCAGTTGTAGCCGTTTTAATGCGGCTAGGTGTGCCAGAACAAAACTACCCACAGCCTCCTAAGGTGTTAAAAGTGTAATCTACGGGTATCTTGATTAAAAATAAAAGGAAATATTCCTATTGTCGTAATTACCTGGCCATCAACAAACTAATCCTCACCACAACCTGAAGTGAGATCTTACATATTTACGCATTTTCAATCGAATTTCAATTGCGCTTATAAATCTTGACGTAAAAAGTTACATCTTACTATCACCAGTTGCTTCATGCATTCACATGACGCAGATCTTGATCGAAAATAGAAATATTCCTACTCAGTGTTAGCCTGCGTCGCCGGCGGTTTTCTTCAGACTGCCGGCAACGCAGGCTTATTCAGTGTCGTTACTGCTTTTACATCGATAATTCCTCACCACAATGAGTTCTTACACATTAACAATCCAATTCCCATCGCGGTGTTATGCTACACAATTTCTAAAATGGCTTCCTCATCATGACGTGAAAGTTGCACTCATATGATAACCCTACCCACTTACCTGCCATTTTGTCATTCAGAGCGTCTTGTCCATCAAGTGCCACACAAGTCAGCTTAAACTCAACATCTGGCCACGTTTGTCCGTTTTTCTTATACGCAGCAAAACTAACTTCACTTGGGGGATCAAACCAACACCGATAGCAGGAATTGACGCTGTCTTTAACATACTGTAATGGAGCGTGAAGGGTATTTATGGGCCAAAATCTAGAAAAACCGATTGTATTAATAATAAACTACTGAAAATAATATGGGGACATAGTAACAGGTTATATGAACAAGTCTGACTGGTTTTTTTTCTTTGTCTTTGTTTTTTTTGTTTTTGTTTTTGTTTTTTTTTGCTTTTGCTTTTGTGTTTGTTTTTATTTTTGTTTTCTCTCTCTCTCTCTCTCTCTCTCTCCCTGGTTTTCCGCACCTAAAATTAGCCTGTGGGGTGGGTAGTGTGTAAATACATAATGTGGCGGTAGTGACTGTGGAGAACTTGATATGCTTATTATGATATTATAGACACAAAATATTGGAATCCTCTTTTATCACAAAACGTTTCTGAAGTAGTAAAGCAAAATTAGGTAAACATGTAGACTCATGCAATGTTTCTCTGTTGCTCATGTCAAACATGAGCCGAACCTAATGACATCGAAGAAGACTTCGCCTTGTCATCCATTATTTCATTTAGGTTCGGGTTATGTGAAGTTCGACGTTTGACAGGAGCAACAGAGAAGCATTGTGTGACAACATGACGACGTAACGACACTAAGAAAGTCAGAGTAATAAACTAGATAGCAGGAAACAAGGCTCACGCTGAAAAATGGTTGACGCTGAATTCTATGAAGTCGTCATTTATATTAAAATTGGCAACTTCATTCCACTGTCCATTTGATTGGCTATCAAAATCCAAGCGAAGAAGTAGAGGATGACTGCCAGGAGTTATCGAAGATGCAAATGGAATTTTAATTTTCACATTCTTTGAAAATACAACGCCTTGGAAACCATGGAACAACAGTGCTGGAGATGCAACAATATTGTCCTCTAATACCATTCGTTTATCGGGCAATACCTATAGTGAATAAAAGGATTGTCAGTAAATTCTTGGAAATAAAAAAGTGTTCAGTACAAATCGGCAATCGACTGCTTATATCGGACAAAATCACTCGACGTTTGCCTTCATATTGTACTTTTTTTTTTCTTTCGGATAATCTCGAACCAAAGCATATTGTTGGAAATTCGCTTTTCGTTTTACATATTTACATACATATAATCGTGTGTACGGACAGCCACATCAGATGCTACCAGCAGCTATGTTCTCTGCGAACTCATGCCCTCACACAACGAAAGAAACTCTGGAGGACGATTGTTTCTACAATAAAACAATCGCAAAGGATAATGAACTCTGATGTACACCAAGTTCGGAGGAAATAAGAGTTTCAGCTATGGATCGTAAGGCCTGAAGAAATGTTGTTGCAGCCTGCTGCTCCGAAACCGCCAAGGGTTTACGAGCACACGCGAAAAATAATAAGACCATAGGTTATGAAATGAAGAAATAGAAAACGCGCGCGCGTGCTGTATCCAGTTATAAAGAAGGAGACACTTCTATAGTGTTCAGGCAATCCCCAAGTGCTTATAACTCCACACAGCACAGCAAGCGACTTTTCTATTTATTTTATATAATGCAAAGGGAGTGTGCGTGCTGTGTGCTCTCATACAGCAAGCACTCCCAACCAATCAGAATGCGAAATTTATAACAGTTATTTAAAACATACTAGCCGGAGATAAAGTGATTCTTTTACTTACATTCATGGTTCCTTCCAAGGTCTTGTTTACAGCTCCTTCAGGGAACTCAACTGTGACATCATCATATACAGAGGACCTGACAACACATCCTTGAGGAGTGATTTGGAAACTATCGTTGATGAGTCTGGTTACAACTGCTAAAGTTGAGAGCTTTTTTAGGCTCACTTGGAGATAGTGGGGTGTACAGTATTCTGGTGCATGTAAATCTTCTTTGAGCACTAAAACAAGAACAACTGTGTGTAAAAATCATCCTAACAAATCAGTGAAGCAATGCCGATGCATGTTGGAATGCAACATCTTTAAAAATGTGAGCTTTGACTGATGATTTGCAACTTCCAAAGACACAAGACAATGAAGGATGAGCCATATAGAGGCTTTGCACCATCACGTGATGGCAGCCATGACAGTCTGATGTATTCTGCTTTAAATAAGAAAGAATTCAGTTTCTCAAGGAAAAAGACCCAATTGATGTTCCTCCTGCCATCATGTGATGGTGCAAAGCCTCTATAGGTGGTATCAAAGGCAGCAAATTAGAAACCTTTTGTTAATAACCAAGATGGCACAGAGGTTAGTAACTTGAAAGTAAAAGGTTAACTTTGCAGTTTTACCTTCAATTTCTATCCACGATTCATTTGCAGTGTCGAAGGACCTTACGGTTATTTCATAGCCATATTTCTTGACAGGCCCAGAATGCAACAGGGTCACGATGATGGGGTTTCGTAGATCAACAGACGTTGGGCCCAGTTCCACAATATAGCTAGCCAAACCCTCGGTGAACTTTGCCGGGGAGAGAATGGGGTGAGTGTCGAATACTTTGCATTTGATCTTCGTTGGTTCAGTGACAGTGTTTGGTGGAACATAGATAAAATGTCCATATTTAGAGTGGTTATAGTAGCCCCCATTTTCGAATCTGCGGAACCAACAAAAAAACATTTGAAGGGATAATCATTACTTAATAGGTGATGATATGTGATTGCTGATTGACATCTCAGTCATTATTTAGTAGTAGTGTAGCTTTGTTTAATCTTAGTCATAATCTATTCCGCAGAGGACAAACTTCTTGAATCGTTTTGTATTTGTTTCACTCTCTCCTTTGTTCCTCAATTCTCTGCCTTAGACCTTTCCTGAGATAGCGATAATGGTGCATTGTGGTCTAGCTTCGGTACAAACATCTTTTGTTCATCATGCCTTATATGGTGTTGTTTGTACCGAACCTCAGAAAAGGCCTATGGCTTTATGCCTAAGTCATGTCGTTCATCAAGAAATAAGAAAACAGACAGTGATTTGCCCTATGCTTCAAGGCACACTAGAATCAAACGTACTATAGGATAGTTGAGTTGATTGAGTTACCATAGAGCTTACAAACGAACTGGCGGAAAACCGGTACTTAACACCGGCAGGATTGAGTTGACTGACCGTCCAGACAGGAAGCGAACCAACCAATCAATCGATTACCCGCTAAAATACAGTGTAACAGTGTAAGTCAACAATAGAGTGGCTGAATGACCATCACAAAGTACAGAAGCAATGATGTGAAGAGACAGACCGTCCAAACATGTACAGTAAAAAGTAAAAATAAATTAAAAATAAATAACTTTATTTAAGTGTCGATGTAAACTGAAATGAAGAAATAATCAAAGAAACTTAAAGTGTTTTTAAGAATCCCAACTGGCAAGGAGGCAAACCAGTTGGCTATTTACAAGCATGGTCGAGAAACTGAATTTAAACTAATCAGTGATCAGGACAAATACAGTCTCAACTAGTGGCCACAGTGGAACTCGAAGTCAGCATCACCGGGTTGCGTGGCCGATGCTATGACCACACGACCATGCTGCCTCCCAACGCTAGTCAACTCTCGATTGCGGACACCCCGATATTACGGGCACTTCTATTATACGAAAAGGAGAAAATTCCCCGGCAAAGATAATGACAAAGAAATGACCGTAGTTAATTCTCGCCAGAGTGTCCGCTGTAAAGAGAGTTGACTGTATATATAAACTAATTATCATCAGCATACAATATGTACTTAGATTTTGGTTCTGTGGCCAGATACTTACACATTAATCTCGAATTCAACTGGTCCGCTAACGATCCAAGATTCCTCTTCCTGGCAAACAAAATAATACTAGATCAAATAACATTATATACATTTAGAAATTACACTCCTAGAGAGATGGAACTGGGAAACCTGTGTGATGCATTTCTTGATTGAAACCAAATTTGAAAGAAAAACCACAGAAAAACAGTAGAAAAACAGTAGACATTTACAAACAATAGCCCACTTAATTGTGAGATATGCTTTGCTTGTCACGCACAAAGGTTTCAGTGTGAGGCTTGTAGACTGATACACTCTATCATCTGTGACAGGAGAAAAGCATTTCTCTTGAACATTAATGACTTCACGACTAACCTTGTCTATCTCTTTGATTTTGATTTCCATGTCCCTCAGTTTGTCTTCTTGGTTCGTTTTCTTATACATCTCTGCAAGTCTGCCATACAACTTCTTTCTCACAACACTGTGGTCATCTTCTGGTAGACACTCCTCCAATTTTAACGCTTCTTCATAGCTTTTCAAAGCTGCTTTAGTATTTTCTTGGAATTCCTGACTGATCCCAGTCAAGTAAAGGATCCTTACATTCTCTGGCTGTTTACCCTTCTTTACTTTGACTCTTTTCAACATTACCTCAAGTCTCCCATACAGCAGTCTTCTCACAACACTATGGTTGTCCTCAGGTAAAGACTCTTCCATTTCAATAGCTTCTTCGTAAATTTGTATGGCTGCTTTAGGGTCTCTTCTCCATTCATGAATGATCCCAATAGCGTACAGAATCCTCACAGTGTCTGGGTGTTTTCCAGAAATTTTTTTTCTGATTTCATAGGACTTCTGTGCACATTCAAGCGCGTCATCATACTTTTTAAGCCCCAAAAGAATATTTGCGAGGTTTCTTTGGAAAATGGCTGTGTGTTCTGTACCACTCACATCTAACTCTTCTTGTAATTCAAGTGCCTTCTTCGTCAATTCCTCGGCTTTTTCATATTTTTCTATTGCCTTTTTCTTTCTTCCAAGCAAGCTACTGAGAAAACCCTGCTCATATTTTCTGCCAATCTGGTCATGAACTTGTGCAATTTGATTGTAAAATGTTGGGAACTCCCAGTGTCTGTCACTACCAACAAGTCTCCTTTTCATCTCAATTGCCCTTTGGTAATATTCCAATGCAGCCAGAGGATCATTAAGATCCATATAACAATTACCAATCAGATTCAAGCCCCGTGAACTTAAAGTGCTATCTCCCATAAACGTTTCTCTCATCAAAATTGCATCTTTTAAATCTTCAATCCCTTCTTTCAGAAGCCTTGTGCTTTCATTTGACTCTCTGGCTAACTTTGTGGCACTATAATACTTGATCTTACCAGAACAGTGTAAATACAGGCTTTTAACTTCGCTTATCTTTCTCTCATGACCTGGTGTTTCCTCAGCTTTCTTTATGCATTCATGTGCCTCTTCTAATGTTTTCGGAGCAAGTTTTCTTCCTTCTGTGTCAGTACACTGTAGTGATTGCCAGCATCTCATCAATGCACTCGCTAGCCAGTTTTCTGATAAGAAATATTATAAATTAATTTAAGAGTTCTCAGGGACTGCTCAAGAGAATGAAATGAATATTGAAAAACATTTTGCACAAAAGGACAAGCTATTGTGGGCTCAAGAGCAAGGAAGTTAAGATGTCCAAGAAGCAAGCAATATGTCCACAGAAATATCCTGACTAAGCCAAACACAATTCATTTAAAAATAAACAGAAAGAAAAAGTGGGAAAATCAAAGAAGTAAGGAATGGAAGGAGGGAGGGAAGGAAGAAAGGGAATAAAAGAGGAAGAGGTAAAGAATGAATGAAATAAAGGAAGGAAGGAATGTGAGAATGAAATGAGACACAGGGAGAGAGGGAGGGAAGGATAATTATTCTAGACTCTTCTTGGTTCATGTAGGGCTTGAGAATGCATACATGTATGTTATTACAGTGGTGCCACAACAACCAGAGTCGCTCATCTTTTTTAGACATATACTACTAAGCTACAAAGCTGTAAAATTTGATTGAAAAAAAAATTCGACAACAGACATATAGACACTCCATACCACAAAGGATTGCAAAAAATGAATTTACATCAAAGACTAAGATTCTGGTCACTTTGTGTACAATTATTAATCATACCCTGTTTTGCAGCCATATCAGCCCATTTAGCAAAAAGATCTCTTCTTTCATCTACATCTTTTAAAACTTCAAAGAGAATTCCCATCAGTGCAAACTGTTTGTGGTCATCAGTATGAAGCAACAGATCCAAGGTTTCTTTGTTTTCCTCGGATAAGTCAATAGCAAGCTCTAAGTTTGCTCGGTTGATCTCCAGCTTGGAATAAGTTTCCACAAACTCAGTTTCCAAGTTTTTTGCATATGTGACCATTTTTTCAGAAAAGTGCTTAAAAAACTGTTTCTCTCCTTGTTTGAAGCTGTTGTTAATCTCAGGTCGTGAACCACAGAGATATTTAATGAAGTCTTTAAACAGACCATGGGTGTCATACTTTGACTTTCCATCTTCATCCACAACTGCAATCATTTTGTAATTTACTAGCATTTCTAAATCAATCTCTGCATCATGATCAGATTTAATTTCTGAAATTTTCATTGCAGTGGACCAGGAGAAAGGACGGCGAAGTAAAGAAATCTTTACAGCAACTTCTTTTAAGTGATCACTTGGTAGTGAATCAAATAATGCACTGATACAGGCAAAGTCTCTCGGCACTTTCTGTTCAATCAGAGTGTTCAGTTTCTGTAAGACATCTTTGGCCTGAATAGAAGCACTAAACCTCATGAGCTGTTCTGCAACTTTCAACAAGTAAGGAATATCACGGCACATGTTAGAAATTTCATTTAGGACCTGATCATTCTCTTCTTCTTGAACATTAAGGACATCATTTCGCCTTTTCATTATAAACTTCTTGGAGACTTCATTATCCAGTGGTTTAACTTCATATTCAGTGAAATATTTACCTTTTAGTGAAGGTTCATTAATTTCTTCTTGAGAAGTCAGAATAAATTTAAGCAACTTACTTTTGCAGGCCTTTGTTTCAATAACAGATTTTAGTAATCCTGTAAAATGTTTTCTTGACGCTTCTTTTTTATTCAGCAGCTGTTCGACATTGTCAAAAATGACCAAAGTCTTTTTATCCAACTTCTCATTTAGATACTCATAGATCTTATCAACACTAAAATTCCAGCTTTTAACTCCACACTTCAAAAGGATTTGAAAATAGACTGTATCCATATCTTTGATATCTCTTAAATCAATAGTCAATGTTTCAAATCCTTTAAATTCTTTAGAAACTTCTTTAGCCAAAGTTGTTTTTCCAACGCCTGATTCCCCAAACAAGTTTATACCGGGAATGATTTTATTTTTTAAGCGTTCCGTAACTTCCTTTACGTCTTTTTCCCTCCCAACAAAATCAGCTTTCCCTTCTGGGAACGAAGAGCTATGCTTCTGAATGATATTCTCGATTTTTTGAGAGACTGAAGTCTTCTTGGCCACGTTTGAGAGTAACCTCGAAGCTGATTTGCCATTATCGAAATAACCATGTTTATGTACCACTTTCAGCGTTTCATTTAAGTTTAACCCTTTAGCATCTTCCTGCACAGCTAATCTTGAACTTAAAGCTTTTAGAAATTCAGCCTTTTCGTTTTCACTCAGCTCATCTTCCAGTCCTTTTGCTAAGCTTTCGTATCCTAGTGGAAGGACGACACTTGTCGCCATTTTGAATGGCACAGCGCTGCTGACCCTGGCTGCTGACCGGCAATGAACCCACCACAGCGAGCCCATTATTATATTGTTGGTTATCGTCATCTTGCTGTAGATGTTTTTGTTGTCGTGTTAATTGTTCGTTCCTGTTATTATTTGCTTTTTCTTTTTTCCCTTAATTTGTTAATCCAATTGCAATGTGCAAAGTGGCTTTGTTGAAGAAATGTGTGCGCATTTGGAAGCGAATAGAGGCTTTACATCATCACGTGACGGGATTTTATTGTTCGGACATCTAATCACAGGCAGCACAAGCTGTATTATTAGTGCCTGCACGTGATGGTATAGTATGAATTATTTATTCAATTGCGCATTTAGGGACGGACCCGATTTGATTTTTGATGGGAGGACGGGAGTGCTCGATCTATATTTTTTCCGTTACACAAATCACAAGATTAACACCATGCACCGACCGATACATGAAACGTCAATAAAAACCGGTCTTTGCCCATGGTGAACATGGGGAATAAAACTACCGATTAATGGTCGTTTCTCACCATGAAACAGGAAGACCAAGAGACTAGTATTTGAAACTACAAAAATAAAATATGACGGACGGCATTCGAGGAAGAATCGGTGTTTGGAACAAGAAGGCTTGAGTTTAGGCGAGTTCGGCACCATAGAAATTCCCCACTACTTCTAAACTTATAGCAGAGTTTCATTGGCTTGTTGGCTCCCCAATATGGCGAAAATTCGAATAAGTACCGTCAAGAAACCGTGTGCAAGGAGGAGTTTCAAGACGGAGTAGCAAAAAAAAAAACGAAAAGGAGATTGCTAGCAGTGACAGGTTTCCTAAAATTATCCATTTCATTTTTGTTTCGGCCCTCAGGCCGAAACAGTCACTACGTTTGGTTTGCCTGCCCATAATAGTGTCCGTGCGTGTCATTTAGCTGTCAGAGTTTTGGACCTAATCTAATCATATGCCGTTTCCATCATAACGATGGGAAAATGTAAAATGTTTCATCATGCGGAGTATTTCGGTGAATCTTCTCTGTGTAGACTATATTATACCTTTTCGCATGACGCCATTTTTTGGAAAAAAATATATTATTGATTAACCCTACGACAATGCGTATTTTATTCCTAAGTTAGTATCTAGGTCCAAGTCGCCAAGTAAGTTATTGAAAAGTTATCCAAAAGCTTTTGTGATTGTGCGGCAAATCAAGGCAACTTGCCAGTCTCAGCTGCCCGTGAGCATAAGATAAGAAAACTTGTGAGTTTATCTATGTAACTAACAGTTGATGCATATACCTTTTGTGAAGCAAGCTTCCGATATGTTGTAGCTTCGTGCGCATCTGAGGACATGTTTTTGGTATCAGCTATTATTTAAACTAGGTCCCACAAACAAACAGCGCGTACCTTAAATGTCAAAGAGCAGAATGAAGGTTTAAAAAGTATCCTACATTCAACATAGCGCTTACAGTAATGCTCATGTGCCAAAATATTTTACACCAAGTACTCTGCTCTCTGCGATACTCAATCATTGTTTATATCTATTGTCGGATCTCTCGTTCGTTCGGCGAGACGTTATATGTACATATATGTTTTTCCCCAAAACACTACGATGCTTCAAAGCAAGAACCACTACAATCTCAAAGAAACTTAATTACGATGTGTTTCGTCCAAGAGAATTTTAAGACAAATGTTTCCGTCGAAATTTGCGTAACACTTTGCAACGTGAAAGCGTACCGCGAGATCGCTCGTCTGCCAAGACCAAAATTCTTTTCAGCAATGCCACACAATAAATAGATAACGGGCCGAAACATCATCGCTTTCGAAGCGGTATAGGCTTGTTAATAGTATCAGCACATGTTTCAAACACCCAAATGACAACATCCAATCACAGCGGTCGAAATCACCGCTCATTCAATTGCATTCATAGGATGCACCAAGCAGTCAATCCTCGTCTAACCGTTAGCTATACCCATTAACTCTGAGCATGTCACATGTTCGCCTAATGCTTGCATTGCATAAGTGAAAACTGGAGGGCCTCAACAAAAAAGTGGGTTGAAAAAATATAATGGGTTAATGGTTAATGGGTTACAGCCCAGTTGTAAAATGCCTTGGTCTTTTCTTTGGAATTTGAATGACGTCTTCATAGATTAATGGCTCGTACCCTGACTTAGCAGGTGAGTCTGAGTGTCCTTTTGAGTGTCGTGATCTTCGTTAAACTCCAGCTACTCCACATTCCTTACGCTTCCGAAGGACGCGTTCTGTCGATGTTATATATCTAAGAGAAAACAAGCTTACTTTGGTGTCTTTTTGGTGTCCTCAGAAGGACGCGTTATGTCGATGTAATATATCTAAGAGAAAATATCCTTTTTTGGTGTCCTTTTGAGTGTTGTGATCTTTGTAAAACTCCGGCTACTCCGCACTCCTTCACACGCTTCAGAAGGACGCGTTATGTCGATGTAATATATCTAAAAGAAAACAAGCTTACTTTGGTGTCCTTTTGAGTGTTGTGATCTTTGTAAAACTCCGGCTACTCCGCACTCCTTCACACGCTTCAGAATGACGCGTTATGTCGATGTAATATATCTAAGGAAATAAAGCTTACTTTGGTGTCCTTTTGAGTGTTGTGATCTTTGTAAAACTCCGGCTTCTCCGCACTCCTTCACACGCTTCAGAAAGACGCGTTATGTCGATGTAATATATCTAAAAGAAAACAAGCTTAATTTGGTGTCCTTTTGAGTGTTGTGATCTTTGTAAAACTCCGGCTACTCCGCACTCCTTCACACGCTTCAGAAGGACGCGTTATGTCGATGTAATATATCTAAGAGAAAACAAGCTTACTTTGGTGTCCTTTTGGTGTCCTCAGAAGGACGCGTTATGTCGATGTAATATATCTAAGGAAATAAAGCTTACTTTGGTGTCCTTTTGAGTGTTGTGATCTTTGTAAACCTCCGGCTTCTCCGCACTCCTTTGCACGCTTCAGAAGGACGCGTTATGTCGATGTAATATATCTAAGAGAAAACAAGCTTACTTTGGTGTCCTTTTGAGTGTTGTGATCTTTGTAAAACTCCGGCTACTCCGCACTCCTTCACACGCTTCAGAAGGACGCGTTATGTCGATGTAATATATCTAAGAGAAAATAACCTTTTTTGGTGTCCTTTTGAGTGTTGTGATCTTTGTAAAACTCCGGCTACTCCGCACTCCTTCACACGCTTCAGAAGGACGCGTTATGTCGATGTAATATATCTAAGGAAAGAAAGCTTACTTTGGTGTCCTTTTCAGTGTTGTGATCTTTGTAAAACTCCGGCTACTCCGCACTCCTTCACACGCTTCAAAAGGACGCGTTATGTCGATGTTATATATCTAAGAGAAAACAAGCTTACTTTGGTGTCCTTTTGAGTGTTGTGATCTTTGTAAAACTCCGGCTACTCCGCACTCCTTCACACGCTTCAGAAGGACGCCTTATGTCGATGTAATATATCTAAGAGAAAATAACCTTTTTTGGTGTCCTTTTGAGTGTTGTGATCTTTGTAAAACTCCGGCTACTGCGCTTTCCTTCACACGCTTCAGAAGGAAGCGTAATGTCGATGTAATATATCTAAGAGAAAATAAGCTTACTTTGGTGTCCTTTTGAGTGTTGTGATCTTTGTAAAACTCCGTCTACTCCGCACTCCTTCACACGCTTCAAAAGGATGCGTTATGTCGATGTAATATATTTAAGGAAAGAAAGCTTACTTTGGTGTCCTTTTGAGTGTTGTGATCTTTGTAAAACTCCGGCTACTCCGCGCTCCTTCACACGCTTCAAAAGGACGAGTTATGTCGATGTAATATATCTAAGAGAAAACAAGCTTACTTTGGTGTCCTTTTGAGTGTTGTGATCTTTGTAAAACTCCGGCTACTCCGCACTCCTTCACACGCTTCAGAAGGAGGCGTTATGTCGATGTAATTTATCTAAGAGAAAATAACCTTTTTTGGTGTCCTTTTGAGTGTTGTGATCTTTGTAAAACTCCGGCTACTCCGCACTCCTTCACACGCTTCAGAAGGACGCGTTATGTCGATGTAATATATCTAAGGAAAGAAAGCTTACTTTGGTGTCCTTTTGAGTGTTGTGATCTTTGTAAAACTCCGGCTACTCCGCACTCCTTCACACGCTTCAAAAGGATGCGTTATGTCGATGTAATATATCTAAGGAAAGAAAGCTTACTTTGGTGTCCTTTTGAGTGTTGTGATCTTTGTAAAACTCCGGCTACTCCGCACTCCTTCACACGCT
Source organism: Actinia equina (assembly GCA_011057435.1). NCBI lineage: Eukaryota > Metazoa > Cnidaria > Anthozoa > Actiniaria > Actiniidae > Actinia > Actinia equina. The sequence continues at coordinate 257,809 of WHPX01000851.1, forward strand.
TCAGAAGGACGCGTTATGTCGATGTAATATATCTAAGAGAAAATAACCTTTTTTGGTGTCCTTTTGAGTGTTGTGATCTTTGTAAAACTCCGGCTACTCCGCACTCCTTCACACGCTTCAAAAGGATGCGTTATGTCGATGTAATATATCTAAGGAAAGAAAGCTTACTTTGGTGTCCTTTTCAATGTTGTGATCTTTGTAAAACCCCGGCTACTCCGCACTCCTTCACACGCTTCAGAAGGACGCGTTATGTCGATGTAATATATCTAAGAGAAAATAACCTTTTTTGGTGTCCTTTTGAGTGTTGTGATCTTTGTAAAACTCCGGCTACTCCGCACTCCTTCACACGCTTCAGAAGGACGCGTTATGTCGATGTAATATATCTAAGGAAAGAAAGCTTACTTTGGTGTCCTTTTCAGTGTTGTGATCTTTGTAAAACTCCGGCTACTCCGCACTCTTTCACACGCTTCAAAAGGACGCGTTATGTCGATGTTATATATCTAAGAGAAAACAAGCTTACTTTGGTGTCCTTTTGAGTGTTGTGATCTTTGTAAAACTCCGGCTACTCCGCACTCCTTCACACGCTTCAGAAGGACGCCTTATGTCGATGTAATATATCTAAGAGAAAATAACCTTTTTTGGTGTCCTTTTGAGTGTTGTGATCTTTGTAAAACTCCGGCTACTGCGCTTTCCTTCACACGCTTCAGAAGGAAGCGTAATGTCGATGTAATATATCTAAGAGAAAATAAGCTTACTTTGGTGTCCTTTTGAGTGTTGTGATCTTTGTAAAACTCCGGCTACTCCGCACTCCTTCACACGCTTCAAAAGGATGCGTTATGTCGATGTAATATATTTAAGGAAAGAAAGCTTACTTTGGTGTCCTTTTGAGTGTTGTGATCTTTGTAAAACTCCGGCTACTCCGCACTCCTTCACACGCTTGAGAAGGACGCGTTATGTCGATGTTATATATCTAAGAGAAAACAAGCTTACTTAGGTGTCCTTTTGAGTGTTGTGATCTTTGTAAAACTCCGGCTACTCCGCACTCCTTCACACGCTTCAGAAGGACGCGTTATGTCGATGTAATATATCTAAGAGAAAATAACCTTTTTTGGTGTCCTTTTGAGTGTTGTGATCTTTGTAAAACTCCGGCTACTCCGCACTCCTTCACACGCTTCAGAAGGACGCGTTATGTCGATGTAATATATCTAAGGAAAGAAAGCTTACTTTGGTGTCCTTTTGAGTGTTGTGATCTTTGTAAAACTCCAGCTACTCCGCACTCTTTCACACGCTTCAAAAGGACGCGTTATGTCGATGTAATATATCTAAGAGAAAACAAGCTTACTTTGGTGTCCTTTTGAGTGTTGTGATCTTTGTAAAACTCCGGCTACTCCGCACCTCATCACACGCTTCAGAAGGACGCGTTATGTCGATGTAATATATCTAAGGAAAGAAAGCTTACTTTGGTGTCCTTTTGAGTGTTGTGATCTTTGTAAAACTCCGGCTACTCCGCACTCCTTCACACGCTTCAGAAGGACGCGTTATGTCGATGTTATATATCTAAGAGAAAACAAGCTTACTTTGGTGTCCTTTTGAGTGTTGTGATCTTTGTAAAACTTCCGGCTACTCCGCACTCTTTCACACGCTTCAGAAGGACGCGTTATGTCGATGTAATATATCTAAAAGAAAACAAGCTTACTTTGGTGTCCTTTTGAGTGTTGTGATCTTCGTAAAACTCCGGCTACTCCGCACTCCTTCACACGCTTCAGGAGGACTCGTTATGTCGATGTAATATATCTAAGAGAAAACAAGCTTACTTTGGTGTCCTATTGAGTGTTGTGATCTTTGTAAATCTCCGGCTACTCCACACTCCTTCATACGCTTCAGAAGGAGGCGTTATGTCGATGTAATATATCTAAGAGAAAACTAGCTTACTTCGGTGTCCTATTGAGTGTTATAATCTTTGTAAAACTCGCACTCCGCCACACGCTTCTGTGGGATACCTTCTGTGATCGATGTAATTTCTAAAGTAAGATTACTTTAGTGTCCTATCTAATGTTTAGGAGTTGATAAGGAGCGAGTCCAAAGGTCATTAACAAGTCAGTATTATTCTCATGGAGTACCCCTTTAGTATAATCATAGATAGGTTTAATAGCAGTGCATAATAATCTTTCAATCTGTGAGTGAACTACAGTTTTTACCGCCAAAAGTCTGAGTATAAAAGGCATGATGCTCGATGTTTTTTCACTGATAAGTTCATCAAGCTTTTATAGGGAGATTTTGCCCCCCCCCCCCCCCCCCTCTCCCCCTTCCAACAAATTATTTTAATAAAGTTTGTCAGAATTTAGAAAGTTACGAGTCCCTGGTTACGTGCAACCAATTCAAAGGCTCAATTTTTTACTCATTCCATCATGCAAAGTTACTAAAGGGTAAGTATATGTATAGCAAAACGCACGATCTCGAGTACAATTTGGAAATTAATAGATACTCGTTATGTTTTGTTCTTTAATTGCACTCGCCTTCGTGCGATTTGCTATATTTAATAGTATCTAATTCAAAATTGGACGAGACGTGCGCTTTTTTGTTTATAGCTCACTCAACAAAATTTCAGTAAAAGATGTGAAGAGACGCCGTTCGTCCGACTTGGCGGCCGATTTTTAGTCCATCGCGCAACTGAAATGCATAAAAAGATTAGTTCTTACGGCTTTTATTTATTTATTTATTTTTTCAAGTACAAAATAATAGGAAAAATTGTTTTGACATTGTTTTGGCCGTGTTGCCATAGCGACTTAATAAGATATAATATAATTGTACTCCTCTCGACCAATCAGAGTCGTGTAATTTTGTTGAGTGTACTATAAACGCAGTAATTGACGCTGCCTTATAGTTGAGCGTACTGTTTACATTTCCAAAAATCGCCTTTTGAGCCATAAATGATAGGACTTAAGAAAAATAAAGAAGTTGATAGTATTATGAATTTAAGAGCAGTTGTTTCATTCAGTTCAGGAGATATTAAATCAAAGTTGCTAAATGTTGCAGTAAATACTGATGTTGGTTGGCAACATCTTGTCAATCAATATACATTTGCCGTAAAATTTCACGTTACTTGAAAACCATTAATAGACTTGTCCTCAAATTCTCAGATATCTTCTAAAGAGATAGAATCTTGCCACTTTTGACGTTTTTTTTTTTTGTTTATTGCTTGAATTTCCAAGAATGTCATGTTCTTGATCAAAACAAATTACGTCATTGTACGCCTACCTATTAACTAAGCCGGAACGTTTAGTAGGATTTTAGTTCATCAACATCTCTTACGCGAAATTGTTTTTTTCTTGGGAATGTCGTTTTATCAGTTCATTTAAAATGCATTTGTTATATTTTCTTGTTTTCGGAATGTTATTTCACAACTTTTCCACAGAAAGTAGAAAAGTTACTCCTGAAGGAATAGTGTCCGAGAGGTTTAAAGCCGACGCTTTTTCTCGAATCACATCTCACCTTATCGAGAAACACATTGTCAATAAACTTGGCTCGTGTGCCTTCAGATGCTTGAAAAATCTTGAATGTGTGTCGTTTAACTTTGGTAATCGCATCAATGGTAAACACGACTGTGAGTTACTCAGAACGGATAAGTACAACTCAAAATCTTCCTACGTTACCAGTATAGACTTCCACTACTTTTATCCTGTGGTAAGTAAAGCATGTTCTCTGTTACTGAGATGTACGTACATATGTCATTAATTCCATTCATTGCCTTTTTATTGCACGAGTCACATATTCGATATTCGCCTGTTATTAAAGCTTTTCTTGTCCGATTCTCTATCTTTCTCTCTGTCTGTCTCTCTCCCCTTCTCCCTTTACTGTTAATTACATCGTTTCAAAATTAATGTCATTTGTTACAGTGGCTCGTTCAGTAGTAGCGAAAAGTTGCGGCGTGTCACATACAGGCAATTTAAAAAATGTTGCCAAACAAGTTCCAGCAATCGTTGAGAAAAGTAGAATTCGTTTCTACTTTTGGCAAAGTTTGAGTCTCCGTTACACAGTGTAGACACTCTTGCAACTTGTGTCGCCGTTGCGAGACACGTTGCAGAGAAAATTGCTCCGTGTATAATCGCGCCTTTTTAAAAGATGCCATGGTTCAGACCCATACTAGACAAATTACTTTTTTAATATTATTTGGCAGAATAAAAAGAAAACTCTGAAAATCAATACTGACAAACACCTGCATCCATTAGCCTGCATGGAGGTTTTAATTATTCTTTCAGTTGTCGGACAATAACGTAATCAGAATGGTAAAGTTTATTTCAGCCTATTTTGCCGCGCAGCTACATCCAATCGATAGATTTTCTCTAAACTAGGCAGACAGGAGAATTGTGACAACCAGTGTTTACAAAGAATCTGAAGTTTCATGGAAATCGTTCGATTTTTAAGCGAACAGGAGGTGAAAATATAGTGAAAAGCCACTGTTAGATAATCGGCCCGTAACGGCAAACGCAACTCAAAAATATAAATTCGAATCCGCCGTTAAAAGCCTAAATGTTTGAGGTACTACATGTGCTAAATTCCGAAATATCAGAGTGCTTTTGACGCGATAAAAATCGCTAAATTCACTCGCTGACTTTAATTGAGTTGGAGTCATCTTTTAAACCACGTATTTAGGGTTAGTCACTGATAGCTAAAGCTAGGCAGGTGCAACCCATTTTAAGAAATCAGTATCTTTCTTTGTTGATGAGGTATAACGTTGCCACGGTACGACTGTCTAGTCTGTTCGTATATAGCGAAAATATGTTTAAAAATTAGCCGCAATTGCTAAGAGTGCTCTTAGCGTTAGAATATATAGAAGAATGGAAATAGAAGCTAGAAAAGGAGAAATGAATGCGAAGTGTAGTTAGGAAAATGTTATTAATTTTAAATGTTGCCAAATATCTTGAAGTCTTAACAGCAGGAGTAAATCTTAGAGTTAATTAGTTTGTTAGTTGTCTTGTTAACCCGTTCATTTTGCTCGGTACGTGTGGGCATATCTTCTTCGTAGCATTCCGTGCATGGTTTCTTCCATAGTTACCTTTAAAAAATCAAACGGTCAATCAAACGATAATTTACATCAAAGAAGAAGCAAAATAACGTTGCATTTTGGAACTACGGCAAATATGATGATTTTCCGATTGCAAAAAAAGATTATTCTGACATTCTATCTCTGAAAGAGTGTGTCCTGCACTTGTCTTTTATCCTTCGGCTCCATTTTGAAATTTATATATTAACGTTTCGCTGAACAGAAATCAAAAATATTAATGTTCATGAAGCAGCTTACGAATTAAAGCAAGTAAAGCATTTTCGTTGAATTAACGAGACAATAGAGAAGAATATATGACAAAAAAACTAATCAATGACAACTTCTGCCGCGCGGTCGTTAATTTCGAAAGCTTTGACAATCATTGGCAATTTTTTTTTTCAATTTTGTGGATAAATATTCTCTTGATATGCGATATAAAAAAAATTAACTGTGAGTAACTGAGACTCTGACGTAAAAAGGGATTTCAAAGAACAGTAAACGCCATTATTATTGATTTAAACAAAAGTCCATAAAATAATCTAGAAACACCGGTCTAAGACTCCTGCAAGCACAGACGATGCTTAACTGAACATATTGCCTTCCGCCCCACCACTTTAAAATTGAATGCCAAACATGTTCTGCAAACTAAAGTATCCCGATGAAATCCCTCTGATGTACGGTCAACGAGACTTCCATTTGGATAGTTTTTTACAACCCATACATATATATATATAAATACTGCCAAAGGTTTTAATCACGCCCAGAAGATATGCATTTTAGTACACGCTTATGTTTTAGGGAAAAGAAAAATCTAGTTAGAGGCTGCGGAGGAGCCTCTAGTGACAAGAATCTTGGTATATTCTCAGAATCAATAATAAATTTCATTGTTATCGATACTAAGGAAGCTTTATTGATCGATCGTGTTTACAACTACAGACTTAACTAATTTTAAAAGAATATCAAAATACCCCATATTTATACTAATACAAAGCTTTTTCTATTTTTATCAAATAAAACTGAACATTTGGGGATGAGGTAATCATCGAAACACAGTAGTGAGAGGCCCAAAAGACTCGCCGAGACTACTTCCGTTTCTTTTTTTGTTTTACGATAATTTACATCGTTTTTTCAGTTCTCTGCAGTGAAGCAATCATGGAAATACGATAGTAAGAGGCCACGAAAAATGGCTTTCTGAGATGAAAGGAGTACTTTATTTTCTTTGTTTGTTTTAACGATAATTTAAGTCTGTTTTCCCTTTGCAGAACAAATGTCAGCTGCAAGAGCCATGTTCCGCAAACACTAGTTCGTGTCTGCCTGAGTATGATAACGATGGCTATCGTTGCAAATGTCATTCTGGAATTGGTGGAAAAGACTGCCAAAAAAGTGAGTATCAGGCATCGCTCAAACGGCGCAACTTGAACTTTTGCCGCATATATATACGGTTACCTTTCAATATGGCGAGGGAAACTGTGAAGGGGACTATTGATCCTGTTTTGATCACTTATTTCTCTTATTTAGTTTGCAAAGACTGTTCCCAGCTACATGCGTTAAGTTTCGTATCAGACGGCGTCTATTTTATAGATCCAGACGGGTTAGGCGTATTCCCTGTGTACTGTGACATGACGAACGGTTGTTGGACTTTGTTCCAGAAACGTTTTAATGGTTCCGTACGCTTCAATCGTACATGGCAAGACTACAAGACGGGTTTTGGCAACGTGGGTGGCGAGTTTTGGCTAGGCTTCGAAAAGATCCTTCGGCTGCTCCTAAGACCGGGTATCCCACCTCCGTCTTGACGTGTTGATGTTGAAAACTGGAACGGGGATTCGGGCTATTCAGAGTATTCGACTTTTTCTATAGCTAGCGTAAGTGATTCGTATCGCTTGACCGTGAATGAATACTCGGGTACTGCAGGCGACTCACTCTCAACAGCGAGTTCAAGCAACTCACGTGAGATTCACAGTGGCATGCAATTCAGCACATCTGACAACGACAACGACATGGCTGAACCTAATTGGAGCTGTGCTATCGAATACGAAGGCGCTTGGTGGCATAACAACTGTGGCTTGTCCCATTTGAATGGTAGGTACGAGAACAACACGATCAACTCGGAGTACAAAGTGATGTATTGGTGGTCCCTGAAAAGTAACTATGCAGGGATCAGAAAATCAGAGATGAAATTGAAGTAGTTTAAGAAAAAAAGCAAAGCAATAGTTAACCCACTTTTATACGAATTAAGTTAACATTTCTCACATTTCTATCGCTGGGATTACCGTTTAGAAAAAGGTTTCCATTTGCAATTGCAGCGATCGTAGCGATCAAATGGTATATCGACATCGAATAATATAATGGTTACCATTTGGTCGCCAAATGGTGGATCGACGTCGAAGAGTGGTTTCCATTTCGTCGCTAAGATCGCTGAAAATGACTGGGAGAAACACGTTTTGGGTGATTGCAGTGATCGTAGCGATCAAATAGTGGATCGACGTTGACGATTGGTTTCCATGTTTGGTCACCATGATCGCTGAAAATAATTGGGTTAAACACGCGTTTTAAAGCGATTACACCGCCCTTCGACGTCGAAGGGTAGTCCATTTGGTCGCCAGGGTCAGTGGGTCCCTGAAAATGTGTTTCCATATTATCGTGAAACACGTTCTGGGGGCAATTGCAGCCATCGCAGCGATCCAATGGTGGATCCAGGACGATGGAATCGGTGGCTAGTCAACACCTAGGTGATAGCAATTTTGTCTTTGTTTAGTAAACGGTCCAAATTTTTTATCACAATCGGTATACAGCAAAAAGACCAGGCGCACCTGGCCCGTTGCACCCAACAGGAGTTCTTTTTTAAGAGATTCCAAACTTAACAACTTTTTCTTTCAATAAAACTATTAGAAACTATGAGAAACGCTTTTCAATAGCAGATATCAGAGTTAAGCTCTGTTACCTTCAAACAATGGACTGCTTTGACGATACGATGGCCAACTTGGATTGCAAAACTTTATGGGGCGTCCACATAACACATTAACAGCTCGCCACTGCAGGAGAACACAACAAAATATGAATTAAGACGGCACGTCTATGGCCTTCACCCATAAAAGAAAGACAAACACGTACCCAAAACTATATATGTTTTCCGTCATCTTTGTTCTGTTTTGCCCCCTGGAAAGATGTCCGCCGTATCGTCGAAGTAATCCATTGTTCATTTGAGTCAGTTTAAGAAAATCTAAATGAGTCGACGCTGACTGCTGAATTACTCATGAAATGGGTCACAGCATGTAGCGAAAAAAGGAAATCTGTTGCCTTCAAGGGAACAATAGACCTAATTTGTATTTGCTTGTTACGGACACACGATGCAACATTCCGCGCATTGTTCGATCCAGGCAATCGACGTTGCGAGCCATATCACACGACGCAATTTTTTTAAGTAGAAAAAGATCCTACTTCTCGCAACATTGCCTCCTTGACTTATTGCTATTTTTAATAAATATACGAACTCTGTATAGTTGCAATTTGCCCATTGAAATTTGTTTGTTTTTTTTCGCTGCCGTCAATCAAAATATGAAACTGAACCGACTGATTAATTAGTTTTGATTGCAGACGACAGCGAAAAACAGAATTTCAGCGTGCAGCTCGCAGCTCGCAGCTACCAAGTTAGCATATTTATGAAAATAGCACAATGAATTGATGAACCGCACTTAGATTTACCGTAAGGTAACTTGCACTAAATCCCTACCTCACTGGGGGTCAAATCAATTGAACATGTTAACATCGCGAAATATTTCAATCCTCAAGAGAAGGGAACTCTTTTGTTTTGACGGACCCCCCAGATTGAGTTCCTTTGACGTCACATGAAAGGGGTCCGCTATAGAGTGGTTTTTACCAACTCGTAAAACAAAGTGTATCTTATATATTAGAGTGTAACAGTCAGATCAATACAACAGAAAACAGAATAATTCTAAATACGATAAAGTCTATTTCACGGATTCATGAAAACTCTAGTAGTGGTGGTGATATTGATGGTCTGGTTTTGTTGGTTATAGTACACATAAAAATATCAAATAAGTTGTAAAAACATGAAAACTCTAAGAAATATGTATCATGCATTGATATAAATATCTCTGAGAATTATATTATCTTGTCTACAATAAAGGTAAATGTATAAATGTGTATTCAGGGCACAACCATTATGAATCAGATCCTGAAATAAATAAAGAATTAAATAGTAAAGCTGCGATCATAATGTATGGCAGAGAGAGGCAGGTGAAATTGAGGGGGGATGGGGAAAATGGCACAACCATTACGAATCAGATCCTGAAATAAATAAAGAATTAAATAGTAAGGCTGTGTTCATTATGTATGGCAGAGGGAGGCAGGTGAAATTGAGGGGGGATGGGGAAAACTTTGGTAGGAAAAATGGGGTATGGGCAAATTGTTATCAGAAAAATGGGAGGATGCACATTTTTTGGAAGAAGCTACAAGCCTTGCTTAGGGGAGGTCGAACTTTTTTCTTAAAAGGGGGTTGTTAAAAATTATTCTGGACATTTCAAATTTTCACTTTCTTCCTTGAGACGATCAATGAGATAAAGCTGAAAGGCCAAGATTGCAGCAATCTAGGGGACTTTAGGCTCACAATTTGAAGGGAAAAAAATTATTAATTTTTCTTTCTTTTTTATATAATTTCTGCAATAGGTGTAAGTCATAATTTAGATTTGCGTGTTTTTATTTGAATCAAGAAAACAATTTGTTCATCAAGAAATCTAAATTTACTTTTGAAAATAAAGAAACTGAATTTGCCGCACGACACGTCACACCCCTCGAAGTGTATAAAAGATTGGTGGACCCACTTGTGTTAAAAGTGTAGCACTATTATGTAAATAGTTTATACATTTAGTTTTATTGAGTGACAAGAGAAAGAAAGGCCTTCATTAAAATAAATCCCTGACCCCTTGAAAATCCTATTGTTAGACGAAACCTACACTGTAATATAAAACACTTTTAACTGAGACAAAAAATACATTGAAAAATAAGTTAAAACTTGTGTAATGAAAATTGAAAATCACGGAAACTTAAAACTACAAAACTTGAAAAGTATAGCTATTTGAAACTCAACATTCTTTTTTAGCGGATTTTTTACATTTCAACTGGAAAGTTTCCACTTTAAGTGGCTTGAAAATTTTGAATGGAGTTTTTCTATGGCAAATGGCTACATTGTTTGAGTCCAACAAAACGAACAATAAGGATTCTTAAGCTACACTAACATATCCCTAGAAACAAGCTTGAAATAACATAGTCCTAATGAATACCTTTTGTTCTTTAAAAGTAAACACAATTGATACTCCATTTATATTGTTTTGAAAAGGCTTATAAAATGGGCTATAATAATCCTGTACGCTTAATTCATACCCAAACAGTAACCACTAAAGAAGGTAAGCTAGCTATGTAAGATAACTCTCTCCTTTATTAAGCACGCTCTTGCTTTAATGCTACTAAACGTTTGTAAAAATGAGTCATTTTGTAAAACTTTTACTAAAATTTTCAGATCAATGAAGATGAGGTCTTCTTTTCTCGCCTTCCTTTCTTTCTTGTTGTTTGTGGAGATTCAAGGTAACCTGTTACATTAACCCAACTCACACGGCCTTTTCCTAGAACTCCCACCTCCATAGTTTACCACCTGGAAGTCCACAAAATGTTATACACACGAGGCACTAATAATTATTGAGTCAAAAACTCCATGAAAAACAATTAAGAGAGTCATTACTTATATCAGTGTTTTAATAATTGGTCTTTTTTCTGTCCTTTGATAGCAATACATCACCAAGAACTACGAATTACTTATCCTGAGCGTTTGGATCGTCATCGCAGCAAAAGAGATCTAACAACAGCTATCGATGTAAGCAGCCCTTTAGGGTATAGTACTTAATTATAAGGACGAAGGGAGTTATAGCTCACTGATCATTCTAAAACATACACACCCAAATACGTCCGAATACGATATCCTTTATTTTCTCCACTTCTTTTTTTCTCAATCTTAATGTTATGCATGTTTTAAAACCATTAACGCTATCACTGAAATTCTTCTTTCTTATTATCAAGTTTTTAAAGTTTTTAAAGTTTTTAAAGTTTTTTTTTTTTTTTTTTTGATTTTTATTCCTTATTTTACAATTACTAAAGAATATTCTTCATATCTGTTTAAAGTTCCTCTATTATCATTACAATACTATTATACTTCTCAAAAGAAGTTATTTCAGCCTTGTAGATATACAAATATGTTTTAATATCGGTGGTAAACATTAAGTCAAAGTAAAAAAGAAGAATGATACAATAAGAAAAAATAAACAAATAAGAGAGAAAACTACAAGAAGAGAAAATAAGAGAGAGGATAAATGACCGTTTCCTAACGTAATGATCTTCTTTCTTCAACTTTTTTTCCTTTGCTCCTTTGTTTCGATTTATTTGGCAAGCTTAATCCTTGGTTGGTTAAGAGAATTTCTAAATGAAACAGATTAATTACTTTTAATTTATTAAAACAAAACAAAAGTATCAGAGTTAGCTTATAATACTTTACAAAATGTAAAACTCTTGTTCATAAGTTACTTATATATAAGTTATCAGTAAAAAAAGCTTATTTTTTACATAATCAAATTTTACCATGCAAGCCTGTTCTTTCTCCTTCAGTCCATTCTTTGATGCAAGGTCAATCTCAAGAGAATGACATGTGCTCTAAAATGATACAACATTACGCTCAGGTCTATACTCGTAAATGGTCTTCACCATTTTTAGTACGCCCCTCACTCCGAAATCACTATATTTTCCATTGATTAATTTTTGCCGTACTAACATTTTTATCTGTCTATGTGTTTGTTTCCAGGGTGATCATGAAGCTTCGGCAAGTTTCAAAGTTAACAATTGGGTGCTAGACACTAAACGTAACAAGTGAGTTGAGACGACTACTTTTTGTCTGATTAAATAGGCAATATTTCGTGTAAATGATGGGAAAATCTTTAAGGTTTAGTTTTATAATGATGATGATAGCCGGTCTAGGTGGTCTATGTATTCATATATTCTATTTAATGTCCGTTTTTACAAATATGTTTTCGATTTATTTTAGTGAATTGGCTCCAAAAACCGTGACGGTTCGTAGGTTTCTGGCTGACAACTCCGAGGTACTTCACGAGGTAAGTGATATTACGTAAATAACTATAAAAAATTGCTTAGAGCAGGTCTTGAAAACACCGCATTTATCAGATTAGCTAGAACCGACATCATCACCTAATGATGATCGTCATATTCTTGGTCCATGCACGTCATGCCGCTAAGTAGTATGAGCGCTTCAAATCAAAGTATCGGTGGAAAATGATAAATTGTCTCCCAGTATGATCGAGAGATAACTTGCTTTAATTGTACCCAAAACCGTATGAATTATTTTTGAGTCGATTTTGAAATTGATAGAATTGCAGATATAGTTATTCTCCTCGTTTCGTTCCTTAACCTTGTATTAAAAAGCTAATCAAATTGCCATTGATTTTCTGAAAATTCTCTTGATATTCTATAGGACTCACCGGATAACTGTCACTACCAAGGATCTGTTCGTGGCGTCCCTGATTCTACTGTCGTTTTAAACACCTGTAATGGCCTGAGGTGAGCAACTGATTAATGGTTATTCCCTTTCTTTGAAACAAAATACTTTCCAAATCAAAGTGTGAGAAACACGGACGGCTTAGCGGTGAGAATACTCGCCTCTCACCAATGCAACCGGAGTTTGAGTTCAGCCGAGCTCAGTTTCGAATTCGTATGTGAGCCTGTAGAGTTGTTTCAGTGTTGGTTTTCTCCTGTGCTTAGAACTATGGGTTTCTTAGAGTTCTCCGGTTTTCCTCGCTCTCCAAAAAACAAACTCCTAAATTCCAAATCGATCATGGCCGGAACGGGGTCTACAGGTTTGTTTGCCACTGGCTATTAAGTGTTACCCTCATAAGAGACAGGACGGTTACATTTAACTTCGTTTAGTTTCTCTATTTAAAAAATGCATTAAAATGGTTTTTTTCTTTTTTAATTTGCAGAGGAATCATTGATGATGGAAAGGACACTTTTCATATCGAACCTCATGACGACCAGAAGGTAAGATGATTTAACAAAACAAAATTAATAATTCATGAGGAAAAAACAATAGAAATCACGACCGTGAAGAGTTTTATAAATTTGATACAAAATCATGTTCATTTGCATAAACTTTAACTTGGATTTCCTTGGATAGATTAACTTGAAAATCTTGAAAATTTTAGACAAACACAAAGGAACTAACCTAGACGTTTGTTAAGCAATCTACGCCTCGAGTTTATATATCGTATACAACACTGCCAATCATACCGTATGCATTTTCTTTCGTGTTTTTTATTGAAAGTTTAAATTTTTTAGTGGAAAAGTTAAAACCTTTGAAATGAAGGAATAGAAAACGCGCGCGCGTGCTGTGTGCAGTTATACAGCACGCGGGGGTTGGCAGAACAAGAGAGAAGTGTTAGGAGAAGCACGACGCGTAGCGAGTGCTTCTCGACACTTTCTCAAGTGTTCTGCCAATCCCCAAGTGCTTTATAACTCCACACAGCACAGCAAGCATGTACAACCGTTAAACAAATAAATAATACTAAAGGGAGTGATACGTTGTCTGAAATGGGAAAACTGTGGATTGGGTAAATGCCATATCATTTATTCTATTCCAGGATACCGGAGCACACAAGCTTTATCTAGCGAATAACGACAAAGAATTTGATGCAGCAAAGAACTGTGGTAAGTTTTTACGATTTATATTTCAATGATAATATTTGGCTATTTTGTTTGTCAATAATATTATAGCACTAACTTATTAGTACTGGTTCATGGGGGTTTATTGTGTTCAGCACGAGAACATTCTCTTGTGTTCAGTTAACTCGATCTGTTTTTAGCTTTACAGCCATTCTCAATCACACGCACCCTCTAGCGATTGTTTCTATCGCGACGAAGAAGGTTTTGGTGGACGTCAATCACAAGGCGTTTCCATGACATTGTCGGAAAACACAACTATAAGGGCACGTGCCTATAGAATGTCATGGAAACGCCTTGAATGACGTCCACTAAAAGCTTCTTCGTAGCAACAGAAACAATCGCTAAAGCGGCGCGTGTGATTGAGAATGGCTGTAATTTAAGTGGTCTTTTCTTATAGGGACGCATTCTGAAGACCATTTCCATAAAGGATCCGACGACGAATCTAAACTTAGCGCAACAATCAAACGGGTAAGTCAACAAAATTCATATTTTCTAGGTTACGAGGTGTGTTCGACTTATATCTAGTCATGCGAGAAGCTGAATTCCCCTAGACTGGTTAAAATTATACAGTTTTGGGGACACTTGAAGAATCATTTGTGATGGCAAAAAGTTTAAGATCCTGGAAAGCAATATATCTTATTTGTGGTGATGCTATTTTTTCTTATCACAAACCACGTGACATTTGCAAGATTATCATTTCTGTTTAACAAAGAGTCTTATTCTCAAGGAAATGACACATGGTCTGAAATGCATGAAATAACATTCAGCTTCACAACAAATTAGGTCTATTAATTTAACTGAAGCCCCCGTGCTATTAGGTAGTCCTTGTGCAAACTAAAGAAAGAATTTTCTCTGACAGCTCACAAGAAACGTCATCTCAAATCTAGAAGTATTGATTTTTCTTTAAAACTCAAGAAAAATTGATATAATTTCTTGATTACGTATAATACTTATTCCATCATTCTGTATTTTAAATTAAGCTAAGACGCTCAGTTGTGGATATGGAGGACAAATATCGGTCTTATCTTACAACTGACGAGACACGATACAACGAGGTTCTTTTTGTCGTGGACAATGAAATCGTAAGTACCAAGCGCTATAAAGTTATGATTCGCGAGCTCTTAGTCTTCTCTTAACATGACGATGAAGTTACAATCCCTTTTGTTAATTTATATTGACTTTCGTCCCCAGTAGTCTGAATGATAATTTAATGATGCTAATGAGAATAATGATAATGGTTATGATGATGATGGTGGTGATGATGATGAAGGTAATAGAGATGGTGATGATCATGAGAAGGACAGTGATGATGTTGATGATGAGAGCGACAATGATAATGAGAACGACGACGACGATGATGATAGTGAAGATAAAAACTGATAGCATTGGTGAAGAAAATTATATCATATCATTGATGTTTTCTTTTTTCGTGATTTTAGTATCGAGGGTATCAAAACGACACGAAAACCGTGATTGATAAAGTTCTCACTCTTTGCAACGCAGTTGACGCAGTGAGTAAACCTACAATTTGAGATTCCTAAAAGGAATTCAGAAGGAAAGTAGTCGGATTTGGGCCCGGTTGTGCGAAGGGCGAATAGCGCTGTCCGAAGGATAAATCTTATCCAGTGGATATTTTAAATCTATTGGATAATAGCATCACCTTATGCACTGGATAAGGTCTTATCCGTCGGATAGCGCTTTATACACTCTTCGCACAACCGAGCCCTGACAAGATTATAATGCTACGGGTTTGCCCTCCAACTTTAGAACCGCATCGATAGTATACTACAAGTGGTTTGTATTGGTCAAACGTATCGATCAACATTATCAGTTGTCTGGAAATATATTTAAGTCAAAGCGGTTAAAAGTTGCAAGAAAAATATAAGCTTTCGCTGTCGTATCACAGCGTTGGACAATCACCACAGAGCTAAGCTCCAACTAGGTGAAACCCCAAACATCGAACTCGAATCTAGAAAGTGTTTTTTGAGGAGGGCGAAAAACCGTAGAACCCGGAGAAAAACCTTGAAACACAGAAGAAACTAACGAATAACCAGTCTACTCACATAATACACCGAGAACGCCGGGCAGTTTTAAAGTTTGCGTGGGATGTTTCTGTTGCAGATTTACCAACGCATCAATGTCAGGATTGTCATGACAGCCATCGAAATTTGGACCAATGGTGATCGCATTGAACGTCAAACATCTGGCGGTGCAGAATTAGGAAAGTTTCAAGATTATCGACAAAAAGAGCTTATTGGTAAAATACCTCATGACAATGGACAATTTCTTAGCAGTCATGGATGGAGTGGTGGAGTTATTGGAATGGCATGGGTCGGAACAATGTGTAAGAGATTATCAGCTGGTGTTAACACGGTAAGTATCTCAATCAAACGGAACACATTAACTATTAGACTTTTAGCAAGACTTTCTTGCTAGGTACTGCAAACCTCAAACTGCAGTTCGACGTCAGGCGTTTTCCTTCAAACCGTCATTTAGCAAACCGTCATAACGTTATTGCTGGAAGAGCCGCCATATTGAATTTCATTGATGCTGACGAGGCTAGCACTTAATATAGTCTTAACCAACAATCATGCAGCCCTCATTTCAAGATAAAATTGGAATTTAAATTAGGTCAAAGCTTTGGAAATGGATGAAAAAATAAAGTAAAAAACTTTCGAAGCATAAATGAACCAACCAACAACTCTAG
This sequence comes from Actinia equina, assembly GCA_011057435.1. Classification (NCBI taxonomy): domain Eukaryota; kingdom Metazoa; phylum Cnidaria; class Anthozoa; order Actiniaria; family Actiniidae; genus Actinia; species Actinia equina. The sequence continues at coordinate 274,353 of WHPX01000851.1, forward strand.
TCGATGGCTGGGAGTCCGTGGATCGAACCATGACCACAGCGCTGTGTCCTTAACTGATATCCCATATACAGCTTTTTCAAAAAACGGTGCCATCGCCGGCGGTCATTCCGAAACGAAATGTAGTCATTTCTCAACACTATTAAAGGTCAATATTCTTGACGAGAATAAGAAGCAAAAACACAAGTCATTCCAGCTATTGGATCTTGGAATGACCTATCGGCTATTGAGTTTCGCCTATTGCCTATCGCCTTTGGCGATGACAACGTCTTTTGAAATATGTGTGTAGTATACGAATAAAAGATGCATTAAGAAAACGTAAAGTACTCTACAAACTGTGTAACGAACTTAAAAACGTCTGCATAGGTTCGGGTCCTATAATTAGACTGTCTAGTGTAATATATTTTGAATCAAGTTCTTTCTTTTGTAACTTTGTTGTTTTTTATTCAAATTACTCCAGTGGTCTTTTGGAAGCGTTATTGGGCCATACGTCACTCTGGCTCATGAAATGGGTCATAACTTCGGATATAATCATGATTCAGGTTTGTTAAGTAAAGCTAAACCAAACTCCCACAGGATGTTTTCGTATTTGAAATTGTTTTGTAAATAAGTGAAGAACGTCGCTTTTTTGTTGTCGATATTTCTTGTTGTTGCAAACTGGATATTTAAAATGCAAATTTAAAATGATGACTGTTATGATCACTATTTCATTCAAATTCTCTAAAATGAAGAATTGAGTTCAAATACACCAAGTTATCAAAATAAACCTTATTTCCAATCAATGGGCTACTTTTACGATACGGCGGCCATCTTGCCAGGGGGCAAAACAAAACAAACATGACGAAAAATATCTAGAGTTTTGGGTACGTGTTTGTCTTTCTTTAATGGGTTAAGGCGATCGATGTGCCTTCTTAATTAATCTTAGTTGTATTGTCTTGTGGTAAGCTGTTAATTTCAAAATACGTCTTGTTTTAAAAAAAACTCTATACGCCCCATAATACTTTGCGGCCCAAGATGGCCGTCGAAGTTGTCCATTGGCTCAAGGGAAGATTAACAGTACCCATTTTCAAAAAGTGGCAAAATTGTTATCACGGTTCGAGTGTCCTCATTTTAAAAAGTCCAATTCATAGAATGAAAATAATAACTCTCAGAATTTTTCTAAATATCGTGAATTGTACTTTGGAACTTCATTTATGCAATTGATTTTAAAGTTAAATTTTTATACCTTAGGATATTGCAAATGCCTAACACCAAAAGGATGCTTCATGGGTGGCCACAAGTAAGTATTATAAAATACGAATATAAAACCCCAATTAGCAATTCTTTACCTTAAGTTTTCCCATTACAGACCATGTGTCATTCCCTAGAGTATCATTTCTTTGTTTAATGTTTAATGAAGGTACAAGGATATGGATACAAATCAAACAAAGAATCTTATTCTTAAGGGAATGACACGAGGTCTGAAATAGGCAAAATATTACGTCCAAAGTAAAAAGGTCTATTCGTCTACAACCATGTCAAAAAATCTTAGAGCTTTCCCAATAAATAAAGACGTAGTACTACATTGTATAACAAATTCGGGACTTTTGTCGCCCAATAACACCATCTCAGTATTTTTTAACTCATCTTTATCAAACATTTGTTTACAGAACCCGCGTTCCTGGTTTTTCCAATTGTAGTCTGGAATCTATGAAACGAATCAATGACCAATGTCTATACAACAAACCAATGGTAAGTTACAGTCACTGGCAAGGAATAGTCCCTTTTCTCATTCGGTAAATACTGCTTTGTTTATGACTAAAGACTCATCTGCACAGGCTTAGCCTCTCGTAAGAGCAATTCATTTGTAAAAGTCAACTGTAATGCAAAGAATGTGAAGCTTGAACAACACCAATGTTTTGAAATTCCACGTACTCTTAATGGTATCTGTGAATGGCTGCATGACTTATGAAGGATATGTTTTTATACAAGGTTTTGTTCTTATTTTTCAAGGTACTGCACCCTCAGTGCGGTAATGGAATACAAGAAGGAGATGAAGAGTGTGATTGTGGAACTCCAGAGGTAATAAATAACAGGTTTTTTACAATAATTAAGAGGTTTTTCTCATGTACTTCTCATACTTTTCATGACAAACGAAATTGAAAATATCACAGTAGTTACAGTGGACCTGAAGTGTTTTATTGTTGGCTCAGGAAAAGAATAAAATAATCTATTATATTTTCATCGTTTCAGATGTGCAAAATTAAAGATCCCTGCTGTCAGCCACATGCATGTAAACTGAAGCCCTCGGCTGTTTGTAGTGACTTACATCACTCTTGCTGCAAGGATTGCCAGGTAATGCACCATATTTTCCCGCCTCATAAACAATAACAAATTTTAACGTCAAGCAATGTTTTTTTTTCGGAATAAGTGGTAAATAAGCGGATATACTATGTGAAATGTGTTAACTATTCATTGTTTTGTTCGGCCATTTGCATTGCGTAATCTATTTGACGTAACATTTTGCTGTTAAATGTTTATTAAGTACAAGAGACAAGGAACTCTTTGTAGACCTGTCCAAACAGACTGTGATGTACCCGAGTACTGTCCAGGAAATGCCAGAGATGTGAGTATATATGCATGCCTATATTACTTATTATTATCATTATTTTTAATCACACTTTCGTAGAATAGCATTTAGGAGACCATGTTTTCTGCCAATGGTTATTTTGCTACATCAGTACTAAAACAAAATCCCTGATTTTGCACTTCAGTGCCCCGCCAACAGCTACATTCAAAATGGAAGACCATGTAATCGAACCCAAAAGGTTAGTATAATATACGCCTTGCACAAAAAGATACGGCTTTCACAAAAAGCTAATCGTATCAATAGTGTCCTACACAGATCCCGGCGCCATCTCGAAAGGTATCCGTATCTGTGCATTGAAGTGAGAACGGCGTTGAACTTGCAACGATAGATGCATGCGATTTATTGCCAAAGTTGTTAATCAAGGTCTCTATCATTGCAAGATTACCGTTCATCTCGCTTCGATGCACAGGTACGGTTGTCATTCAAGATAGCGCAGGGAACTGTGAAGGGGACTATTAGATTGACCATAACGGAGGCCACCTGATAGCCAGACAATCAAAAAGAATTTAGTTTTGATATTAAATCAATATTGTTATCAACGCTTTCTTCAGTTGTTTGTAGGTAACTCAAATAGATACAGTGTCGTGATAAGAAGCTTGTCACCACGCATAGAAGCTCGTTATGTCCGAATAAACCCGCAGTATTGGTATAAGTGGATTTGTATGCGAGCTGAGCTCTATGGATGTAACGCTAATGAAGGTAAAAACACATAGATTTTATAAAGAGGCGACCTGTTATAGTATATCATTTAGGATGGAAGGAAGTCTCATAAGAGTCATGCATTTTAGTATGCATTATAGTATATCATTTATGATGGAAGGAAGTCTCCAGAGGGTCAGTATACATTCTGTGTCATACTGTGAACCGTCATTGCGTATTGCATTACGATGAGCAAAACAACAACGCTTCATGCATTTTATTTTGGTTAGCGTTCTTTTTCTTCAAAACATCATCATCTTCTTCTTTTTCTTTCTCATAATTATCGTCATCTCGTTATTATTTTATTTCTTCTTTTTTCTTCGTCATCATTATCATTATCATCTTCTAGTATTACTTGTTCTTCATCTTCATCTTTATCTTCACCATGCCATCATCTTCTTGTTCATAATTATCACCGACTTCATTTTTTTTTTACTTCTTCTTCTTCTTCTTCTTTTCATCTTCATAATTGTTACCAACTACTTTTTTTCCTTTCATCATCTTCAAGTCCATGATCTTTTTCTTCTTGCTCTTCTTTTCCTTTTGTTCTTTTTTCTTCATGCTGCTTTTTCCACGGTCTGCAGTCAATCCAACTACCCCTACTCCAATCAAGCCATACAACGACTACTGTGTCGTACCGAAAAATGAAACGCTGATTCCACATGAAAACAGCAAAATTGTCTTTAAGTCGGGAAGAACATGTAAGAAAAAGTACATGGACTTCAGATTAGACGCAAATGGAGTCCTTTGGCATCACAGCAGTGGAAGAAGAGTGTGCCCGGACAATGGAGGAACGAGCAATGGTGTAAGACTGGTGATAAGTAGCTCCTGTACAGACGTAGAGTCCAAATTCATCAGAACGTCAAGTAAGTTATTTCTTAAGTTTAGGAAAAAATCTCACTGAATCAGATGTAATTTCCCACACAGAAACACAAACCTTTTAAGGTGCTTTACGGCCATTTGTGCTTGTTGTAATACGTACTTAGGTAAAATCACACCAGCGAAGGGGAATTTTCTAAGTTTGGTTAACCTTTTGAAATGTCTATTCTCGATGCCAAAATAGTAGTAAAGTCGTCTAGCTTCCCCCTATTAGCTAGAACTTGACGTTGCAAAAAACATTGTTTACCCAGAACACTCACTCAAGCATGTAAAGTCAGGTAAATGTGTCCATCCAAATGGCGGTTGGCCGGGTAACAACCGCGAGCTACTGATATATGGCGGCTGCGATGCAAGGAGATTGGAGCTGTTCTTCATGAAACCAGGTGAGTAGACATACCCATAATTTATCTTACAACTGGAATGGCTGTCATGTTTGTAGAAAAACTTTAACATTTTCGTATCTATATTTATATCCTCCCATTCATTAAGAATTAGCTTGAGGATTTTTTTGTCTCATATAGATTGCATAATGCCGCTTGGATTATCAACTCAAGAAATCCCTGATGATCAGATAACAGCGTCATCTTCGCGTGGGAGTGAATTGCCACATTTTGGCCGACTACAGAATGGCAAATATTGGTGCGCTGCTCAAAAAAAGAACACAGAATATCTTCAGATTGACTTGGGAAAGGTAAATCATGGCTCCTTTTGCTTACGACCCGGGGGGGGGGGAGAGGGTATCCCGTTTAAGGTAGGGATGTGCTCTTGAGCACTCTGAACCCTGACTCTGTCTTTTCCAGAGTAAAATCGCTGAAGGTCATACCCTGTTCCAGAGCAGGATCGCTGAAATCTATTCCCAGTTCCGGTATTGCGAAAATAGATACCCTGTTCCAGAGAGGAGAGAGCGTGATTTCATATACCCTCTTCCAATGCGAGCGCAATTTTATATACTCTGTTCCAGAGTAGAATCGCCGAAAACCATACCCTGTTTGGTGGCACGTACTCGTATAGCAAATATAGAGAGTACCCCACCCCCGGGGCTTGCGATTGTCGTCCACCATAAAACAACATGTATTTGATAATAGACCTCTTTAACTTGGGCGTTATGTTTCCCCATTTCAATCCACGTGCGTCATTCCATAGAGTATTATTTCTTTGTTTAACGGTTGTGCATGAGACCCATGAATATCGATACAACTAAAACAAAGAATCTTATTTGCAAGAGAAAGACACGTGGTCTGAAATGGGAAAACATTATGCTCGAACCGAGGAGGTCTATAGACATTGTCAGTTCATTTGTATCGGAGATGAACTATTTGGGTGGTACGGTAAGGTTGTTTAATTAAACTATTTTTTTCTTCATGGAATAGGCTCAAACTATTAACAAAATAGCTACCCAAGGTCGGACAAACTGGTACGACTGGGTTACCGGTTATTTCCTGGAATACAGTCAAGATGGGAAAAGATGGACGAAATACAGTGAAAGTGGCAACAGTGTAACTTCTAATGTAAGAGCCGCTCGATTTTAGAACTAAACATTGAATCAAGTAAAGTTTTTTTTGAAAATGAAATCGCACATTTTTGAAAACATTCTCTAATAAAGGGGTGTGCGAATTGGGGTACCCGGTTGTCAGTTAAAACTACTACTTTTTAGACCAATTGTCAGTTAACTGTTAAACCCTATCCTAACCCTTCAACGAGATATGCTGAAATAGGGAGATGGCCTGATAATTTTCTCATCACTAAATTTAACAAAGTACTAATAGTATTTTTTAATTTTTTTAGTCTAATTGCTTCTCGGGAAAATGCGCAGAGACTAGAGACACTCAGTGTAGAGATCTATGGGGACCTGGTAAGTAGAAACCCCAAGTGTGACAGATCATTACGACATGCTTTTACAAAAATAAACCAAATTTGCAGAAGTGTACCGCTGTTTTTGAAGACCACAGACTCATTTGTACAGGCTTAGCCTCGTTTATCGGTCAGATATTCACAGATAACATAAAATGTCCGTGGGATTTCAAAACATTGGTATTGATAAAGCTACACATTGGTTACATCAAAGTTGACTTTTGCAAATGATTTGCTCTTAAGCGAGGCTAATCTCGTGAAGATGAGTCTTCAGTCTTAAAACACAGCGGTATTTAGCGAATGAGAAAAGGGACTATTAGTAAGCAAGTAACTGTTTGCTAAACAGCATAATTAACCATAGAAAATATAAAATTGTTCGTAAAGATGAAGGCGATAACTAGATATCATCTACGAAAGTGAAGTGAAGGAAGCGCCAAATCTGGTCAGGATTATTTCACGTTCCGAAATTGTGATTTTTTACGAATGTCGTATAATTACCTAAACATCTATTGCAAAATATTGGTGTATTTTTCCACTGTTGCTAAGAGGACTCGTCACGCCTCCACAAACGTCTTTCAAGTTGAGGTCAACACTTTTGGAATCTCCGTTAAAATTTATTAATTTTCATTATTAATAATAATTAATGAGGACACTCCACCAACGTTGGTCCTTATTCGATCAATGGACCTTCCGCTTAGTTACATTAAGGAAATCTAACCATGAAATAAAATATTCGTAAATCCTTCCAAAATGACCCCGTAATACCGCCATGTTTATGTATCGTGAATATATTCCATTCAATTTCAAGACAGTAACAATGCTAATCAAGGATGTTATGATAAACTCAACACGGAAGCTAAGGGCTTCGGCACTTGTGATCCAGTATCTAACTCTTCCTGCGCAGCGAGGTGAGTAATGGAAGAAATAGAAAACGCGCGCGCGTGCTGTGTGCAGTTATAAAACACGCGGGGGATTGCAGAACACGAGAGAAGTGTAAGGAGAAGCACGACGCAAATCGGAGTGCTTCTCGACACTTCTCAAGTGTTCTACCAATCCCCAAGTGCTTTATAAGCACTTTATAAGCAGCAAGCAACCTTTTTATTTCTTTTATAAAATACAAATTACACAAATGACGAAACTGATATGGCGCGCGCGTGCTGTGTGCTCTCATAAAGCGCGCACTCCCAACCAATCAGAACGCTAGTGTTCGAGCAGTTATTTTATAAAGACATTCGGTGAGCATGCGTAAGCCAAAAAATATATTCTAACTTTACCGATACTCCGAAACAACCTCTGAGCTAACCAAAATCAGGGCATGGCTACCTCCTGATGGAATTAAAATTTGGCATTTTAGAGAACCCGGAGAAACCCCTTGAAACAAGAGAGAGACCTAACAAACTCTACTTACATGTGATGCCAAGTCCAGGCATCGAACCCAAAGCCCGAGAGGTGAGAGGCGGGTGCACTAAGACTACACCATCCTTGATCAAGTTTCGAGTATTTTCATGAATTCAAAGATTTTCTTTTTGTACCAGCCATTTATTCGCTCGCAAACTTTACTGTAAAATATTTTACTATTTTTCTTCCAGCAATGTTCACTGTGGTCAGATACAGTGTTTGTCAAGCAGAAACAGCCCTGTAGTAGACTACGGAAAAATGTACCAAAAGTTCACGCTTGATGCCTCAACTCAATGCAGGTAATACAAAGCACTGGCGTTACTCTAGTTTGTCACGCAAGTACGTAAAAAATCCTATTGTACCATCTATTGTTAAGAGTAACGCTTTACGCGTGACTTTGATTTTTCCAGTGCGGCCGTACTTAATACTAACTCTGACTTCCTTGGTCTTGGTATGGTCAACGATGGAACAAAGTGCGGCGACCAAAAGGTACAGTGATTCACAAACATTTAATGTTCTACAAATAGCTCGTAATAAAATGTAAGGACAAGAAAATCCTGTATTGATGGTTTTCACGGCCGCCATGTTGGATGAATATAATAAAAGATTCGTCATTAGTCTCTTTTGTTATATCATCCAACATGGCCACCGTGTCTTTTGTAAATACATTCTCTTGGGAATAATCGAAAACCAGCAATAGACCCCCTGAAGCACGTCGGAATGCAGCTCCATTTAAAGGACATAACAATTTTCAGCAGATTTCCAATTCTCTTCAGAATGAAATTATTTTGGTTTTGTCCTCCAAATTGAGCTGTTTGACGTCACATGCAATGGGTCTATATCAGAAGGTCGCTGGTAAGTTAATGGATAGGTCAAGTAAATGCAGCTCTCTACCTCTAAGAGACTTTTAGACTTTTTTTCGTCACTAAGTATCATTTGATTTAGATGTGTAGCAATTACGAGTGCAAGTCGTTTGCAGAGCTGAACATTAAAGCTTGCCCGAAAGTCAATGGCAAAGAGTGTAATGGGCAAGGAGTAAGTATTTGAAAAATGTAAATCTTTCCTACACTAAGAATGAAATATAAGAACTTACCGAGTTTTGTTTTACTTCGTAGGTGTGTACAAACACAGGCGTATGTCATTGTGATGCTGGATATGATCCCGCTTCAGCATGCGTCGATGGTAACTGAATATATCAATGTGAATCTAATAAACTGAAAGAATCAAATGAACATTAAAAGACGCCTCTTAAAATCAAATTTAAATTGCGCTAATCAAACTTTGGAATTTGAAATGTCCGGTAAACTGCTCTCTTGAATTTGATTCCATTTCATTTTTTTCTCTGAAAAGCTTTGATACCACGTGATGGTGTGTATGGCGCGTGGTCTCCTTGGTCCACGTGCACTGTAGGATGTAACGGAGGCACACAAAATCGACATCGATTCTGTAATAATCCATTCCCACAGCACGGCGGCAAAGATTGTCAAGGAGAAAGAAAACAACAGCGTGATTGCAACACGGATGCTTGTCCACGTAAGTTGTTACAACATTTTCCCTTTAATTAATCCTTGTAATATCCCTAGTTCCTCTCATAAATCCAATTTCCAAAGTTAGCCTTATGAGAATAGACCATTTTTGAGTTCCAAATTACCGCTGTGTTCCTTGATTACAGACTCATTTACCCAGGGTTAGCCTCGTATCAGTGTCTAAATATCCACAAATACCATCGGATGAGTAAAACCAACTACAAACACTTTGAAATTCCACGGAGTTTCACTGCAACACATGATTATTCTACAAAAAATCGAAGCTAATTCTGAGCGACAGAGAAACGGCATACTCATAACTTTATTTGTTTGTTTTATTTTTTTATTCATTTTGGGCGTTAGTTTTTCGTAGTAATACAGAGATCCTAGGCAGTCCTATCTTCATGGAAAGATGCTAATTTTTTTCTTTCAAAAAGGCTATTGTATTTGGTACTAAATTAAAGAAGAACCAACTTGTTTACAAAGAGTTTTTAAACTGTTTCAGGGGCTCATTCTTGTCGTCAACTCCAGAACATTGCAACGACAGAAAACAAGTATATTCCTGACGGAGTATACGAGATTTACCCCTATGGCGTTGATAAAGATCCAATCAAAACCTACTGTGACATGTCACGTGATGGTGGTGGATGGACGCTATTGGTCACAAGCCACACCAATAGCTGGACGTCCCAAAATGTGAGACTAAGGAACCAAGATTCTCCATCTTTGACAAGCGATTATTCAATTCTAAACTATGCTGATGATATCAAGAACAATTTAAATGTCGTTGGTTCAAAATTTGAGTATCGCTTAGAAGCGCAAAGCAGAGGTTAGTTGATCATCTCTTTTACATTCATATCCAAAATATGTTTAAAACATATAAAGAATCATGTCCTGTGATTGGCCAGAATTTAGTCTAGTGTCTAATCAAAGCTAGTAAACATGAGACGATGAAGCATTTGCTATATAGATATTTCGACAATTGTGTGAGGTTGTGAATTACGAGAACGCACATTCTTATAGCCTGTGACTGACAAGAACTACAAAATAGACGTAGGTTTTTCCAATTTCATGCCACGTATCATCATTCCCTTGAATATCATATCTTTGCTTAACTGTTACACATGAGAAGACACTTAAAGATGAATGCAATACTCCACATCCGAAATATGCTCCACTTAAGGTTTTAGTACGAGGCAACGTGCAAATTTATAATGATACTTTTCTCCTTTCACAAATCATTGAGCATTATGCACGAGGGCTTGCATTGGAATCTTTGTATGTGAAAAGCGAAGCATATTTCGGACGTGGACTATTAAATATATATTACATAACAAGAGAACATAAATAAGAGAGGGAAACTTTTAAATAACGCGTCCGCCATGTAAATTCCCGGTTGGGCTATTTTTAGTAACTGGATGCAGTTTAAATTTCGCCTTACCCTACTTCCGTGAATCATCAACTTGCGCGCGCGCTCTTTCCGTTTATTGTCTTTATCAATAAAAACTGCATCAGTTGTTTTTGAATCTTTTAGGACGATGGGGTGGAATATGGGAAGCTGATCGATCCTACACCTTCACGGCAACTACTAATGGACAAACAAATGTCCAACTGATACAGAAATTTGACAACTGGAATTATAAAAATACGGGAATAGAGAAACGAATGCCTTGGATCTCAGGAGCAAAGCTGACTACATCCGCGAAAGCTAATTCGAATTGGTGGGGTACAATAACGGGTATGTACACCTAACATAAACGCCTTCGGAAATATCTTCCTTAAGAAGAATTGTTGTTCTATACTAGCTGAATATATTAATCTTACGATTATAAAAAGTTTTAAAATAATTGTTATACTCTTTGTTTGCTTATTGTTAACACACAGCTGGCGCACGCGTTTTGTATTTTTTGATCGTTACGACTAAAAGCAAAACCTCTCTCACAATAGAAAACGTGCATAAGATTTGGCCATTTTTTTTACTAGCGAATGCAAAAAACTACCATCCTGCACCATGGATCTGGGGACATTTGATGGAAAAACAGCCCGAATATATTTGGTACTGGGTGCGTGAAGGACCATGGGAGTTACCAAGATCTTGTATGGAAGTACAGATGAGAGGTCTACAAACGACTCCGCAAAAAGGTAATAATTGGAAGAACAATGTCATCTAATGGCAAATAGACCTCTTCGGGCGTAATTTTTTTCAATTTAATGTTTTTCGATTTCAAACCATGTGCTATTCCCTTGAGTATAAGTTCTTTCTCTAGCTATTGCCCGAAATCATAATAAACCTCAAAGATCCGTAATCTCCCCCGTAATATATGCCAGCTTTATTTTGGATCGAAGGATCTATCATTACGCGTATCAAAATGCTTGTTTATTTGATGTCGAGGAATCATTGATCATTGCTATGCCCCGCATCAAGGGAATCAAAGATGGTGTAGTAACAGTGCACTGGCCTCTCGTCTCTCGCCACTTGGGTCTTAGGTTCGTCAATACATTCTGGTCTTGAGATCAGTCGCATGCAAGTAGAGTTTGTTGGATCTACTATATCCCTTGATTCGATGGTCTTTCTCCGTGTCTCCTATTTTCCTCCCTCAGCAAAACCTAATTCGCCCTGACTTGATCCGCTCTTTCAAGGCATCAATATAAAATTTGATGGTATTGAGTAAAAAGCGATTATGACTATGAAATAATTAACTTTTCATTAGATGGAGTTTACTCAATCAAGCCTCCTGGTAAGAAAGAAGTGAAGACCTACTGTGACCTGACAAGTCATGGTGGTGGATGGACATTACTAGTAACGAGTAAAACACACACAGGATGGTCAGTGGACAATGTTAAGAACAGGAATTCCAACCAACCGTCACTAGACGCTGATTACTCTATCCTTGAGTTTGCAGATGCCATTAAGGATTTTGATGACTCTCAAGTAAGTCGTACTTCTTAGCGGCCTGTAAGAAATGGCACGCAGACCCCTAGAAGTCAACCAAGTGAATCCAAATCTCAATTGATGCGTGCTGCATGTTGTCCAATTTTTTTAGCTAAAATTCAGTGTCATCGGTCAGTTAGCCGTACCCTAGCTTTGATAAGCCCAGACGTTGTTTCAAGTTATAACATTTAAAAATAGTAAACCCAAAGAGCCTATTTGATCATTGAAATAATTCTTAGAAAATATTCAATACAAAGTTCGCGCTTTTCAAATACGTCATAGTGCAGTACTCAAGTTACGGCACCCTCACATACGTTGCAGATTAGCCAGTCAGAGCGCGCATAATACTCTAGCTTTGTCATACAGTTTATAACGTTCCCCAGCTTCGTGATAAAAATGAGACCACGAACTAATCATTTTTGATATTTTTCTAAGGATTCCTTTCAGTATCGTATCGAAGCTGATGGCTCCAGCCAGTATGGTGGCATCTTCGTTGCACCAAGGGAGTACACATTTACCTCAACTTGTGACAAGCAAACAAATGTTAAAATGGTCGGGAATTTCAATGGTATTGACAAGAATACAAATCTAGTGAGACGAATGCCTAGACTTGAGCTGTCAGCCAACATCTTCTTGAGTTCAGGCTCAATAGCAAATGATCCATCTGGGTCCATTATTTACGCCGATGGATCAGCAGAATCACCATCATATTTACCAAACGTAAAGCCAAATCCTGGAGTTGTCAGATATTGGATGAGGGAAGGAACCAGGTACGGTTGCCTAATACTGAATGAGTATGAGTTAGTGAATTATTTTTAATTCGATTTATCGGCTGCCTTATCAAGTGCAATGGTAATGATAAAAGGGTGAATTTGACACAGTGAAAAGATGAAAAAACTTACTGACGTTTCGGACGCTAGTCCTTTGTCGGAGTAAAAGAGAAAGAGATGGTAGAACGGAGTGATTAATATACTAAGAACAAGACAAAAGAAACCATTGAGAACAAGGTGGGCAAGGGAACGAAAGAAACACTCAAAAGACAAAAGAGTGGATTAGTTAAAAGCAAAGCCTTCATTAATCAAGTGCGATGGGTTGTAAGAACTGTTAGGGGTTCGACCGTTCACCATGGAGTGGTAAATCTCATTAGATAGTGTGCCGGTTATTGATGCTGTTGAAGTATTTGTTGTTGTCGTCGTTGTTTTTTGTTGTTGCTATCCAAGAGTATAGTCATATAATGATATTGGTTAAGAGAAGGAACAGGGTGCTAGATGCAGCAGAAATTGTTCTCTTTGAAAGACGTGTGCTATTGCTGCTGTTGTCTTCATTGTTGTTGTTATCGTTTTTGTTTCATGTCAAGCTATCGTTGGAATAAAGGCATCCCAACAAAAAATCATCTTGATGCTTTGTTTTAAAGCTCTTTTTGAGAAGGAGCCTTTTTTCAATTCAAAATTTTACAATAACTTACAAATTTCTCGTGCGCTGATTGGGTATTTTTTATCATCAATAAGAGGACAGTCACGTCAGATAAAACTGACGTCAACGAGCGCGCGATTTTTTGGCTACGCCTCCTGGATCCACCTTACTTTGACAATGTGATGATGTGATGTCAATTCACCATTTTCCATACATCGATTCACTGGTCAAATACAAAGCATTCAGTCGAGGTTGCAAGGTTCAAATTTGAATAATCCTTTGAAAGTACCTTGGCGCCTCGCTTGAGCGCTTTGTGTTTGACTAGTGAACCAATGTATGGAAAATAGTGAATAGGAGGACAGACACATAAAAAACTGATGTCTATTTGATAAATACTGAAAGTATTTTTGCCTCATGAAAAGGGCATCACTGATGCACATACTTGCAGTGATAATCTAATAATGCACTTTTCTTCCCTAGACGTTCTTGCAATGATATCAAGGTCCATGGCACGAGATTGTCAAGAAAGTATGAAGATGATTATTATATGATACGTCTTGTCAACGACTCCACGTACTTTCCTGTATTCTGTGACATGACGTCAGATCTTGGTGCTTTTACTTTGGTGGTTACAAGTCGCCATAACAGCTGGACACGTGAACAAGTACCAGCAAGGTGAGCTACACTAGAAATTCTTACTTGACAAAGTGCATTTCTGGAACACAACATTCATCCACAACTCTCTTATACTTTCGAGTTTGATTATAGATGTATTCTCTGCTGTTGGAAGTTTGTTGGGATTGTCCATGTTTTTCCTAAACTGGCCAAACTGATAGAAAATATTTTGGTCGATTATTAAATTGGTTAACATGAACGCAGAAGGGTAGAAGCAAGAGAGTAATGATACAATAATTGATCATTTTTTTCCGCCACTTTTGAATACGAAGAAATTAATGTTGCTTTACAACTATTGGGGCCATGTAGTTAAGTTTAAACAAGGTTCGAATCATATCCAATTTTCATTTAAGGTAGAATCGAATTTCAGGGTTTTTGTATGTAGTTTTTATTGAAAAGTCACTTCTTTATGCAGAAACGTATACCGACCATCAACCTCAGATGATTACTCAATCCTAAAGTACGCAGACCTTATCAAAAACATTGGACATAACACCACATTCAAGTACAAATTGGATGCAAACGAGCGAGGACACTGGGGAGGAGTGTGGAGTGCACCACGTGACTACAGGTTAGGCAAACTATATCCTTTCTATCGACATATTCTTTACATTTTTATTTCTTTGACTGTTTCCCACGACTTTATCTCATAAATAAAAAAATCAGAAAGACAAAGCAAATAGACTTTGAAATATCTTTACGTTTCGCAAACTATTGACGATAAACGTAACCTTGTAGCTGTTTTTGAAATGGTTTTCTGTGAGGACAATAATTTAAAAAACTGCAATTCAGGCAGTTATTTTAATTTCATTTACTTCGTCGATGACCTCCAAACAACCAGTGAGAGTGCGCAATAGATCCCTAAAGTGTCAAATTGTCTTTTACATAAAATCGAGTATGTTACTAATTTCAACTCATCAACAGCTTTATGTTCACCTCTACTTCACAAACACAAGTAACCCTACTTCAGAAATTCGATGCATGGACATTATCCTGGTGGAGAACGGTGCAGAATAGGATGCCATGGTTTGATGCCAACGGGCAATCCAACAAGGCCCTTCTGACAACTTCTAGCAGCACCACCTATTACCCAGCTGGGTCAATTATTTGGGGTGGCACGGATAGACACCCAGCAGAGTGGATACGTGACGGAGGCATGATGAATCCTGGGGTCATTTGGTATTGGGTTAATGAAGATGACTGTGACTTGGACAGGCAGCCTGGTAATGTTGATATTTCGTTTTTTTGGTCTTTCATCAGAAAATGAATTTCATTTTCTTCATCGAACGGTTCCTTAAAATTTGTCACAATTTTGTTTCAGGAAATAGAAAAAACATTTCTAGTATTTGGATCATCAATAATGATATTTACATTAGAACCATCATTATTCATCATGAACCAACGAGATTAATAAATTTATGTGGGTCACTTCATTGACTGGGATATAATTAGGAAGGTGACAACTAATGTCAGCACGCACCTTTATTAGTTCTGTTCGTTCCAATACAGAAGTAGGAATGCTACTTAAAAAACTAACATCGAGGAGAAATTTGAGCACATTTGTAGATATTCTTATTCTTTTCTTTTTTCTTTTTTTTTTTTTTTTTTGAGAAATTTCTACGTCGAACTTTTCGATCGATATCAAGCCGATAACAGGACCAAGGATCGTGAAACGATTTGATTGCCTCTGAATATTGTCTGAAAATATGTACACTTACTTACTTACAAGACGGTAGCATAGTAGCTACAAAAAAAAGAAATACGGCCCAATTATTTCCATAAAACATAAGACTGGTACGACCAACAATTAATAGAGTAAGAATTGTATACTCTTTCTATAGTTGATGGTGGTCTTTCCGAATGGGGTGCTTGGGAGAAATGTGACAAACTTTGTGCAGATGGCAAACAAGTACGCCGTAGGACTTGTACCAACCCCGAACCCAGATGTGGAGGTCTTCAGTGCAGTGAATCCGAGAAGACAGTTGAAGAAAAACCTTGCTACACGTGCCCAGGTAATTTTCTTAGAATTTATCAATACTTTGAAACAACCTCTCTACTGATCAAAGTGAGGGTATGACTAACTCACAGCTCGAATTGGAATTGTGAGAGGTTTTTAGGCAGGAGAAAACGGGATAACCAGATTTCTCGCATTGGTATATACACTACTTCATAATTAATCAACTGAGATGCATATTATTTTTACTAAAATCTAGAAGTTAGGTATTTTTCTTCGATAATTCACAACTAGTCCTCGTTTATTTGTATATTACTTTACTCTTAATTCATAGAAAGTCCTATTCGGAGCTACGGTGGATATTGTGTTCAGCCCAAGAGCGGTGACTGCGACCCTAAAGAAAACACAACCACGTGGAGCCACGCCCTAGTTTTTAAAAGAGCCGATGCGAATTGTTCTGCCGATTATATGAACTTCCTTTTTGACGCGGATGGCATGATTTATCACAAATGCAGTGGAAAAATCGTATGTCCTGATGGTAAGACCGTCATGCTTAGTAGCTCTACTTAACCGTCCCACATACACACACACATACAAACAAACAAACAACAAAGACAATCACGATTAATTCTTTACCTTCAATTGTTTAGATCTTGTCAGGTGATACATTAGGCTTCTGAATTCGGTATGCACTTCGTTTGGCGTTTTCCTTTCCTTTCTCTTATTCCCCCTTTCCACAGTCTTTTTCCGTGTATGATTTATATTTTAGCTGAAGACCAGCCATCCAGTGATAATGGAGATGGGCCTTCCAATGAGTTCTGAATGATTTCTTCCGAGAAAATATAATTGTGTATGGCCTGTCAGGTTAATGATACAAAATATGTAGTTACTTACGAGCAGAACTTGGTCCTCCAATAAATACGACCAAAAAGGACTTGGTCCTCTAACAAATACTACCAAAACGGACTTGGTCCTCTAACAAATACTACCAAAAGGACTTGGTTCTTTAACAAATACCACAAAAGGAAGACGTGTGTTCATAGGGGTTTGAAATCATGGCATTACCATGCTTTTGTTTCAGGGAACTGGGTCAATAACAACAGGAAACTGCTTCTGAAAGACTCGTGTCCTCAGGATGTCTCTATGCACAGAAGGCAAGTGAATCACTATACATTAAATATGAACTGAAATACTACTAACATCTTTGTTTCTTATAAATATTTAGCAAATTTATTTATGTAAGCCCACTTTTCTGATAATGCAGTTGGTGTTAAAAACTGACACTTTTGGAAGATTGTTTTTGAAAATCGAAAATTATTTTCTTGCGTTCCATTCTTTCAAACCGAAAAGAAGAGCTTCTTTGAAGTTGTACCCGGGTCCTCCATCAATTTGTGAACACTCGCAAATAAGAGGTATTGAGTGAACTGGTTTTCATTAGTCTTCTGCTTCGTCCCTAAGTCTTCATCTACTTCATCTACTTCACGTGTTTCAGATTTACCCTTATATATTTTAAACCGTGGGAATTTTCCACGATGTACTACACAAGTTACCCTAATAATAAGTAAATAAAATATTTATATAAGATTATGAGATGTTATTAAGATATAGATATCGTTAAAGTGCCATCGCAAATGAGTGTGATGTCATTTTAGGAATTTGAGCTTATTTGTCATTATTTGTAAATTGAAACACTGATTATTATGAGAAATAGGATTGCAATAACCTTTCTATAAACCCTGCGCCCAGATAATGGTGTTTATACAGGATATTTTACTGCCCCAGAGAAATTTTGTATATTTAATAATGCCTCATATGACATCACACTCATTAACTATCAGGAATTCTTTATTTTTCATGAATTTTATAAACTTTTTATCATTTATTCAGGTTATCCAGTAAGTCTCTTCAAAACAAGAAGAACAGTTACTGTGTTCATCCACTGGGTGGATGGCCAGGTGAAAACAGGTATCTCATATACTACTCTGGATGCAACGAGGCGAGACTATCGTTGGATTTCTTCAAGCTTCGTAAGTAATCTACTCTCACTGTCATGTATAAAATGTGGCCACAAAACTGCAAACATTTAGTTTAATAATCTGTACTACGGCCGTGTTTACCGCGTTTACAAATCATTTAGAACTTTGGTTCACTTTATTGGAGGGAATGATACACGATAAGGAACCAATGTAAGGAATGACCAACGAACCCCCCACCCAACTCCGAGAAACAAAAGTAATGCAATGAACGAAAATATGGACAAACGAGCAAACTAGATTAAAGAACAGAAGAACAAACCTACAAATATTGAATTTGGCAATCGAACTGATGTACTTTTCTTTTCTTTCAGCACCACGGCCATGAAAAAAAACGGTTCCTCATATACCGTTCATTGTATGATTATTATAGTATAAATTAGTGCAGATAGGGGATTGATCTGACAAAGTGGATTAAATAAATTAAGGTACATCTAATAATGTCTCTGGTTTGAAGTATTATGCTATATTTGGAAGTCCTAGTTTTATTTAAAGTGCACATGAATCCTTCGACAATACTTTCAGTACTGGTTCTGCATAAAGTAAATAGTTGAATGGTAAAATATTTCTTGATTTGAGTGATGCGCCTCTAAGTTATGAGGGTTTATACTTCCAATATGTTAATGATGATGACGTCTGGTAAGGCGTTTGAGTGATGTTGTAGTAACTAGTAATACTAAATACTGGACATTTGCGAATACGATAGCTTCTTTGTAAAACTTTTTAAATTAATGATGCTTTTTAAATACTATTTCTATGAACCAGTTCAATTTTGTATATATTACTTAGACGTCACACTAATTACAATTCATACCCCATGACGGCTAGGGCCGAAAAGGTGAATTCGAGCTTATTAAATATGCAGGGGGTAAAACAGCCAATTATGTTCTAATACGTCACGCGTTACTTGTATCATGTGCGGTGGATTAAATTATGTTCTAATACGTCACGCGTTACTTGTATCATGTGCGGTGGATTTAATTATGTTCTAATACGTCACGCATTACGTATATCATATGCGGTGGATTTAATTATGTTCTAATACGTCACGCGTTACTTGTATCATGTGCGGTGGATTAAATTATGTTCTAATACGTCACGCGTTACTTGTATCATGTGCGGTGGATTTAATTATGTTCTAATACGTCACGCATTACGCATATCATATGCGGTGGATTTAATTATGTTCTAATACGTCACGCGTTACTAGTATCATGTGCGGTGGATTTAATTATGTTCTAATACGTCACGCGTTACGTGTATCATGTGCGGTGGATTTAATTATGTTCTAATACGTGACGCATTACGCGTATCATATTCGGTGGATTTAATTATGTTCTAATACGTCAAGTATTATGTGTATCATATGCGGTGGATTTAATTATGTTCTAATACGTCACGCGTTACGTGTATCATATGCGGTGGATTTAATTACTTTTATTACTTATTACCATAAAATGGTGGGCAAAAGGAGAAGCATAAGGACGAGTAGGACGAGTCATATTAATTATTCATCAATAAAAGGACGAGCAGCTATTGTTTGAGGTTGCCAAGTGACAATGATTCTAAAATTCCCTGGCATTCAAGCTTATTAATGCTGTCATATCTCTTTCCCTTCAATCTTTTTTTGTCACGTGATAAATAAGACACGGAATCAAAGCAATTTTATAATGCACAAATGTACAGGAAGCCCATATCCGATTTAGTTGTTGAAAACACAGCAAGCCCATGGCCAATTCTTATTTCCACGAACAAGACCTTTTGAAAAACCAAAATTAATAACTGATTTTATGATAATCTTATAGTTGGTTATTTTTTTCTATGATTTCTATGGGTCGATGAGATGTCGATGTAATGAATTACCTCCTCCTTCTCCTCCTTCTCCTCCTTCTCCTCCTCTTCCTCCTCCTCTTCCTCCTCCTCTTCCTCCTCCTCTTCCTCCTCCTCTCCCTCATCTTCTTCCTCCTCTTCTTCCTCTTCCTCTTCCTCCTCCTCTTTTCCCCCTCCTTCCTCTAGATAAAATTATAAACTAGAATGGAAATTTTATAGCGTGTAGCCGGGTAGCTAAGGTATTGATAGCCGGATAGTTTGATAGCTAATGAGTTGACGTAATTCAAGACTAATCTATTATACAAATATGAGAGTATATGGACCGCGTGGCACTAATGAAATAGTCAAAGATATAGAAGTAGTAAGTTGTAGTGCTTGGGAACGAGGTTATTCCGGGCGAAAGATCTTGGAATTAAATTCGGAAAAATTAATTTCCGACCTCGCTGGGATTCGAACCCACGACCTTCGGAATTGTACTACCGATGCTCTTCCAGCTGAGCTAGAGGTCAGACTGAGAGCAGGCCGGGGTGAAATAGATGTTAGGTCGCGGTAATTATGATTCAAAGATGAGAGTATATGGACCGCGTGGCACTAATGAAATAGTCAAAGATATAGAAGTAGTAAGTTGTAGTGCTTGGGAACGAGGTTATTCCGGGCGAAAGCCCTTGGAATTACTACTTCTATATCTTTTATTATACAAATATATGGCTTTGTACACTATTGGGTTATTTCCCTTCAGAACGCTTGTCGTAAATCACAATGCAAAATTAAACATATTCTGGAATTTACGTCATCTCATTTGCATATTGATATTTCAAATATTTATATCTTTGAAAAGAGAGGTCAGCATATAAAAATACGGCAACCATGATTCTACACTGTTCGCATACAAGTGATTTTGAAAATATTTTTTTCCCTTGATATACACTTTAATGGTCTGGTTTTGTTTGTTATGTACACATTTAAATATCAAATAACTGGTAAAAACATTTTAAAAAACTCTAATAAATATGTATCATGCATTGATATAAATATCTCTGAGAATGATATTATCTTGTCTACAAAAGATAAATGTTTAAATGACGTATTATTTGTACTAGTCGTTACATAATGCAAGTGAAGTGTTGCGGACATATGAAGACCACATTTTACCAACAGCCGGCACCAAGATACTTGAATACATTCATCAACAAAACCAATAAATCAATTAATCAGAATAAAAAATGAATTTTCAAGCGGCGCCATAACTTTTTTTCTGACAAAACTTTCCATCTAAATTTATACATAGGCTGCAATAGTGCTAGATGATAAGATTCTGAAAATTTCAGAAAAATCGTACCTGAGGATGAGGAGAAAAAAGCCAAAAACTAAAAATAGCACTGTTTGATTTTTGGACGTAATAGGCTAAACATTTAAAAAATCTTTTAAAAAAATACACTGTTAGAATCTAGGATAATCCAAGCACATTATATAAAAAATACAGTTAAAGTGACGCAATAATTTTGCGAAACGAGCGGGAAGAAAATTGTCCAAAATTCGCTCTGAATTAGTTTGGTTCCACCTTAAACTTATTTATATGGCCCAATAGTAGC
Source organism: Actinia equina (assembly GCA_011057435.1). Taxonomy (NCBI): domain Eukaryota; kingdom Metazoa; phylum Cnidaria; class Anthozoa; order Actiniaria; family Actiniidae; genus Actinia; species Actinia equina. The sequence continues at coordinate 295,761 of WHPX01000851.1, forward strand.
AAAGCAACATGCTTCCTTCACAGTCAAAAGTGGCGGAAAAAACCTCAACCTTATTGTTCTTTTCGTTTTTGAGCCAAACTTTCTCATCTGCAAGTGGCTTCCAGGCTAAAATTTTCACTAATCACGTTTACATAGTCATAATTTAGTCATATTATCCTCCAATACTTTAATTATTTGGACTTTCAAAAATTGGGGCGTTAACGTTTTCATCCAAGTGCCTCTTTAAATGCGCCCGCTCTATTGTACCGCATGATAAAAACATCCAAAAAAATCTTACTTGCGCTTTATTAAAAAGGAGTCGTTGTCACGGTGACGATGACCCTTTTTTAATAAAGTGCAAATAAACATTTTTCAGAGATGTTTTTTATCGTGCAGATAGTGAAAGTCGAATAAAAAATATATTATATATAATATCTACTATGAAAACTGTAAATGTTTCCAAGATTATCTCAAAAAAGATCGTCATTGTTCGCATTTGTTAGTCGCTATATTATTTGAACATGAAGTCATAATTAAGAATTGCGTAATTAAGAATTGTAACGGGAAAACAATTGGGTACCACGAAATCTAAATTTGCTTTGGAAAAGAAAAAAAATTGCCGCACGACACGGAACACCTATCAAAATCATACAAGTGTCTCTGACTGTAATGTTAACACTCTGGGAGCTGTAGTACATCACTCGAGAAGCAAGCAAGACAAGCACTCGCTCTGCTACGCCTAGTGTTCCTTTGCTTGCTTCCCTCGTGCTCTACAGCTCCCAGCGTGTTCATATCGACGTACAGAGACATTCACGCCCTTTTATGTTAATTTAAAAAAGCCCGGAATATTCTTCATAACAGTTAAATAATAAACAGTCTATGTTTTTGAGACACGCATTTCTTGAACGAGAGAGGCTTTGATGTTTTCCTTTGTGAATAAAACTTTATTTTTCTCTAATAAAGTGCAAAGAATATCATCAATAAAATCTGCTATTAAAAATTTAATTCTTCTTCATGATAGGTGTAAGTCTTAATTTAGAATTGCGTGTTTTATCAAGAAAACAATTTGTTCATCAAGAAATCTGAATTTGCTTTTGAAAATAAAGAAACCAAATTTGCTGCACGACAAGTCTCGCGACTGTGTTCTGTACACTCTGGAGACGATCAATGAGATAAGATGTAAGGCGAAAACTTTAGACTTTAGATTTTAGACTTCAGACTTTAGATTTTAGTCTTAAGATTTTGGACTTTAGACTCGAAATTTGAAAAATTATTTATTTTTTATTTTTTTAATTTTTATTCTTATCATTTCTGCACGAAAATATAGAAACTGAATTTGCCGCACGACACGTCACACCCCTCGAAATGTATAAAAAAATTGGTGGACCACTTGTGTTAAAAGTGTAGCACTATTATGTAAATAGTTTACTCATTTAGTTTTATTGAGTGACACGAGAAAGAAAGGCCTTCATTAAAATAAATCCCTGACCCCTTGAAAATCCTATCGTCAGACAAAACCTATATAAAATATAAAACACATACTTGTGTAATGAGAATTGAAAATGGAAACTTAAAACTACAAAACTTCAAAAGTATAGCGATTTTAAAAACTCAAATTTCTTTTCCAGCGGTTTTTTTTTACATTTCAATGAAAGTTTCCACTTTAAGTGGCATGAACGAAAATGTTGCAGTTTTTTCTATCGCGATTGCTACATTGTTTGAGTCCAACAAAACGAGCATTAAGGTTCCTTAAGCTACACTAACATACCCCTAGAAACAAGCTTAAAATAGCATAGTCCTAATGAATACCTTGTGTTCTTTAAAAGACGCAAAAGTAAACAAAATTGATACTCCATTTAAATTGTTTTGAAAAGGCTTATAAAATGGGCTGCTATAACCCTGTACTGTGCTTCATACATCACCCTCAAACAGTAACCAGAAAGAAGGTAAGCTAGCTATGTAAGATAACTCTCTCCTCTATTAAGCACGCTCTTGTTTTAACGCTACTAAACGTTTGTTAAAATGAGTCATTTTTACTAAAGACTTTTACTAAAATTTTCAGATCGATAAAGATGAGGTTTTTTTTCCTCGCCTTCCTTTCTTTCTTGTTGTTTGTGCAGATTCAAGGTAACCTGTTACATTAACCCAACTCACACGGCCTTTTTCCTGAAACTGTAATCTCATAAGATTTGGAAGGATGGCACATAGGGAAACTCGCAGTTTTCGAGATGCACTTTCAAGCATTGTAAATCAGTGGCTTTTGCTTTTTATTTTGTGAAACTACTCTTAATTTAGCAAATAAGAGTTGTACTTTTGGCAGAAAGTATTAGAAGGCTATTTGGATCAATAGTTTTGATACACGGACCAAGCGAAAGTAAGCAATTTTCAGCCATCTTTTGGCAACAAAAATAGCCCCTGGAGCTCAAAGAACAAAAAAGGATTTTTCAAAACTAACCACACAGCGATTCATACTTCATCATACACTACTAAAATCCAAAAGTAGAGCAAATTCGAAAATTTCAGCCTTTCCACACATTTCTGATTTTGTTTGTTTTTTACAGACAGTCGCTCTTCAGAGAGTCATTTATTTAAAGCAGTGTTTTAATTGGTCTTTCTTTTTTTTTCCTGTCCTGATAGCAATAAGTCACCAGGAACTACGAATTACTTATCCTGAGCGTTTGGATCGTCATCGCAGCAAGAGAGATCTAACAACAGCTATCGATGTAAGCAGCCCTTTAGGGTATAGTACTTAATCATAAGGAAGAAGGGAGTTACAGCTCATTGATTACTCTAAAACATACACACCCAAATACGTCCGAATACTATATCCTTTATTTTCTCCACTTCCTTTTTTCTCAACCTTAATGTTGTGCATGTCTTCAAACCATTAACGCTATCACTGAAATTCTTCTTTCTTTTTGTCTCAAGTTTTTAAAGTTCGTTTTCTTTTTGTCCTTTATCCTTTATTTTACAATTACTAAAGAATATTCTTCATATCTGTTTAAAGTTCCTCTATTATCATTACAATACTATTATACTTCTCAAAAGAAGTTAATTCAGCCTTGTAGATATACAAGTATGTTTTAATATCGGTGGTAAACGTTACTTAAGAACTCTAGGTAAAGAAAGAAGAAAGAGAGCAAACTACAAGGACAGAAAAGAAGAGAGAAGATAAAAGACCTTTTCCTAATCCAATGATTCTTTTTTTCAACATTTTTTTTCCTTCGCTAGATCCTTTTTTTCGATTTAGTTGGCAAGCTTAGTCCTTGATTAATTAAGGGTATATTCTAAATAAATTACTTTTAATATATTAAATAAAAAGTAAATCATTAGAGTTAGTTTATATTATTACCTCTTGTTCTAGAGTTACTTTTCTTAATAAAAAAAAGCTTATTTTTATCATAATCAAATTTTTCCATGCAAGCCTGTTCTTTCTCCTTCGGTCCATTCTTTGATGCAAGGTCATTCTCAAGGGAATGACATGTGGTCTAATATGATACAACATTACGCTCAGGTCTATACTCGTAAATGGTCTTCACCATTTTCAGTACCCCCCTCACTCCGAAATCACCATATTTTCCATTCATTATTTTTTGTCGTACTAACATTTTTATCTGTCTATGTGTTTTTTTCCCAGGGTGATCATGAAGCTTCGGCAAGCTTCAAAGTTAACAATTGGGTGCTAGACACTAAACGTAACAAGTGAGTTGAGACGACTACTTTTTGTCTTATTAAATAGGCAATATTTCGTGTAAATGATGGGAAAGTATTTTAGGTTTAGCTTCATAATGATGATGATAGTGTAGGTGGAGTATGCATTCATATATTCTATTTAATATCCGTGTTACAAATCTGCCGTACAAAATGTTTTTCGATTTATTTTAGTGAATTGGCTCCAAAAACGGTGACGGTTCGTTGGTTTCTGGCTGACAACTCCGAGGTACTCCACGAGGTAAGTGATATTCATAGACAACTATGAAAATTTGATTAGAGCAGGTCTTGTAAACACCGCATTTATCTTATTAGAACCGATGATGGTCATATTCTTCCTCCATGCACGTCACGCCGCGACGCAGTATGAGCGCTTCAATTCAAAGGCGTAGCAACGGAGGAGCCCAAAAAGTATTGGTGGAAAATGATGCATTGACTCCCAGTATGATCGAGAGATAACTTGCTTTAATTGTACCCAAAACCGTATGAATTATTTATGAGTCGATTTTGAAATTGATAGAATTGCAGATATATTTATTCTCCTCGTTTCGTTCCTAAACCTTGTATTAAACAGCTAATCAAATTGCCATTCATGATTTCTTGAAAATTCTCTTGATATTCTATAGGACTCACCAGATAACTGTCACTACCAAGGATCTGTTCGTGGCGTCCCTGATTCTACTGTCGTTTTAAACACCTGTAATGGCCTTAGGTGAGCAACTAATTTTAAAAGCACGACTAGACAGCGTGGAAAGTAGTCTAACCAATTAAAAACCATATTTCACATGAAGCTAACTTAACATGGTATCTTTAATATGTACTATTTGTTTTTTATCAACCACTTTATTCAACATTTCATGCTTTAAATCTAGTAATTTTTTATGTTGATGTACACATATAAAATCCCGACTGAAACAAATATAGTTATGTTTGCTTGAGTATTTTGTTTTGTTTTGTTTTGTTTTGTGTATTTTTTTTTCTGTAAAAGTTGGTGTATTGAATATCAGTTTCCGATTCATTATCAAACTGACTCGCTCACTGGCAATAGGTATAGTCATCTCCCTTTAAAATAACTATGCTCAGACAAGATACAACTAAAGAAATAGATTACCGTTAGCTAGGGCTTTATATAATTCATGTCTTCTTAACTCTCTTTCATATTTGTGGTAATTTGATGCATTGCGTTAAAATGGAACACTCCATATATTTCTTAACAGAACAGACCATGGAATAAACTACCGCAAGGTTAATTATTACCTTAGAGAAATTTCGAAACGCTAATAATCATTTAGTTTCATGGCACACGCATACAATTTTAAGCGCTCTACAGATGCTCGCTATACGTTTCAGCGTTCCAGAATCGTTCCAGAATCGTTCCAGAATCGGCAGCTGCATAACTCAGAATATGTATTTTCTGTAGAAATAGGCACCTTTCAGACTAAAAATGTCCGACGAACATCCCCACCCTTTTATATATCAGAGTCCCCCAACAACTCCCTGGTACACAGGTTACTAGAGGATAAATACACTCATGTATGCAACAGTTTGCAATATTCAGTATTGCTTGGTTCTGGTTATAGGTAACACAAATTTAGTGTCTGTACAGCTAAATCTGTAATATTATCCTTACTGCTGACAGCTGCAGCTTTTGAATGCATCATTCAGTAGTATAAAGCTTTTGCTCTTTCTGGCTTCTTTGCAACTTGAAGTCTAAGACTCTCTCGCTCATGACTTTTAACATTCCAAGTTTACCAATTAATATAACTTTTAAACCACAATGCTCCATGCACCTTGACCACTCTCTTCTGGGAAAGGATCCTTAGTATCAAGCTGCGAAGCCTGAAGCTAGTAATAACTGGTTGAAACTTTGAATTAATAAAGAACTTAAGAATTAGTTAGTCGCATTTCGGGCTTCACCGTCTCTAAATAAAATTCGCTCGCGGATTGGCGTTTTATTTATAGAAGCTCCGATTTGGCCAAAAAGACACTAGAAGCGATCTTCTTTAATGCGATTTAGATCACTTTTTGATTTGTTATGTGCCAGCAGAGATATTGGTGTCTAAATGTCATCTAAAATTTGAACGTCAATTGATCACAAAATAAAGAGGGTTTCGTGACGCTAAATATAAGTGAAAATAAAATAGTACACATTAAAGATACAATGTTAAGTTAGCTTCGTGCAAAGTATGATTTGAATTGGTTACTTCACACGCCGTCTAGTGCTTATTGAAGTTGGCTTTTGATTCGTCGCATCAATAAGGAAAAATCGATATCTTAATTGATTTTTCAAACAGTTTCGTAAATTTCGCAAAAACAAAATTGCGTTTGGACTTTTTGATCGTGTTTTCTGAAATACCTATCTATAAAGGTTCTTTTGGTGAAATAAAATCAACTTTGTTTTTTTCGCAACTGTCTTGGGTTTCTCAACCGTAACAGACATACGCTCTCAAGTATTATTTCATATAGGTTTTTGAAACAAAATACTTTCCAAATCAAAAGGAGGGAAACACGGACGGCTTAGCGGTGAGAGTGCTCGCCCCTCACAAATGCAATGCGGAGTTTGAGTTCAGCCGAGTTCAGTTTCGAATTCGTATGTGAGCCTGTAGAGTTGTTTAAGTGTTGGTTCTCTCCTGTGCTTTTATGGGTTTCTTCGGGTTCCGTCCAATTTTCCTTACGTACACTCTCCAAAAATCAACTGGTCCACCGGATTGTTAACCACTGGCTGTTAGAGTGCTACCCTCGTAAGAAATGACGGTTACATTTAACTTCGTTTAGTTTCTCTACTTCAAAAATATATTTCAAGTGTTTTTTCTTTTTTAATTTGCAGAGGAATCATTGATGATGGAAAGGACACTTTTCATATCGAACCTCATGACGACCAGAAAGTTAGTAATATTTGTCAAACTCATTAATAGTTTATGAGGAAAACACAATAGAAATCATGACCGTGAAGAGTTTTATAATTTTGATACAGAATCATGTTCATTTGCATAAACTCTAACTTTTTTTCTTGGGCAGACTCACGTTTATCTTGAAAATCTTAGTGAAACACAAAGGAACTAATCTAGACGTTTGTTAAGCAATACACAATATTCATGTACCTGTTGTATGGATGGTTTTCAACCATTCCCGAGAGAATTAAATAACAAAAGACACGGCGGCCATGTTGGTAGATATAACAAAATAATTCATTGACCATTCTTTTGTTAAGCTCCTCCAACATGGCCGCCGTGAAAACCATCAATGCGATATACAAACTGTCGGCTACGAATCGAGTGTACACCTATTTCGAAGATCGTTGTCGCACTTAGAGTCTCAAGTAACAAGCAAAGGCCGCAGAGAAAGTCGGTACTTTTAATTATAATTTATTTATTCATGCAAGTAGCTATAGCTCTGCACTTAGTATCATCTCAAGCAGCCTTGCTTGGAGCCATTTGTGAAGTCAATAAACGAAATGGCATCATGAATAAACTAATTACAGCTAAAAGTACCGGCGTTCTCTGAGGTCTTGGCTTGTTGCTTGAGGCTTTTGGTGCGACAACAATTTCTGAAAGAGGTGCATATATCGTATACAACACGGCCACTCATACTGTATGTACTTTCTTTCATGTTTATTCGACATTGGCCTATTTGCCGAAACATTTAAATTACAGTTTTATGGATCAGCCTTCTCGGGTAGTTCTTTCTCCGTCTTTCAAACTTAACCTATTATCTTTATTTTGAAAGCTTAAATGTTTGTAGTGGAAAAATGAAAACCTTTGAAATGAAGAAAAAGAAAACGCGCGCGCATGCTGTGTGCAGTTATAAAGCACGGGGGAGTTGGCAGAACACGAGAGAAGTTTTAGGAGAAGCACGACGCGTAGCGGAGGGCTTCTAGACACTTCTCAAGTGTTCTGCCAATCCCTAAGTTCTTTATAACTCCACTCAGCACAGCAAACATTTACAACCGTGCAACCGTTAAACAAGAAATAATACTAGGGAGTGATACGTGGCCTGAAATTGGAAAAGAGTGGATTAGGTCTATGCCCTATATTGCATGATCATTTATTCTATTCCAGGATACCGGAGCACACAAGCTTTATCTTGCGAATAACGACAAAGAGTTTGATGCAGCAAAGAACTGTGGTAGGTTTTTACGATTTATATTTCAATGATAATATTTGGTTATTTTGTTTGTCAATAATATTATAGCACTAACTAATTAGTACTGGTTCATGGGGGTTTATTGTGTTCAGCACGAGAACATTCTCTTGTGTTCAGTTAACTCGATCGGTTTTTAGCTCTTATTTCAGTGGTCTTTTCTTATAGGGACGCATTCTGAAGACCATTTCCATAAAGGATCCGACGACGAATCTAAACTTAGCGCAACAATCAAACGGGTAAGTCAAAAAACATCATATTTTCTAGTTTTATGCAAACTAAAGAAAGAACTTTCTCTGACAGCTCACACGAAACGTCATCGCAACTCTAGAAGTATTGATTTTTCAGTTTAAAATTCAAGACAAATTGATGTGATTTCTTGATTACGTATAATACTTATTCCATTATTCTGTATTTTAAATAAAGTTAAGACGCTCAGTTGTGGATGTGGAGGACAAATATCGGTCTTACCTTACAACTGACGAGACACGATACAACGAGGTTCTTTTTGTCGTGGACAATGAAATTGTAAGTACCAGAAAAAAATATGATTCGCGAGCTTTTAGTCTTCTCTAAACAAGACGATGAAGTTACAATCCCTTTTGTTAATTTATATTGACTTTCGTCCCCAAAAGTCCGAATGATAATTTAATGATGCTGATGAGGATAATGATAATGGTTATGATGATGATGGTAGTGATGATGATGACGAAGGTGATGGTAATGGTGATGGTGATGATCATGACGATGATGGCAATGCTGATGATGATGATGATGATGATGACAACGACAATGATAATGAGAACGACGACGACGATGATGATAGTGAAGATGGAAAATGATAGCATTGGTGAAGAAAATGATAACATATCATTATTGTTATCTTTTTTCGTGATTTTAGTATCAAGGGTATCAAAACGACACAAAAACCGTGATTGATAAAGTTCTCACCCTTTGCAACGCAGTTGACGCAGTGAGTAAACCTACAATTTATAGATTCCTAAAAGCAATTCCGCCGGAAAGTTCCAAATTAGAACCGCATCGATAATATATTACAAGGGGTTTGTATTGGTCAAACGCATCGATCAACATTCTCAGTTGTCTGGAAATATATTTAACTTAAAGCGGTCAAACGTTGCAAGCAAAAATCTAAATCTATTAATCAATCCAATTAATTAATCTATACAACAGAGCTAAGCTCCAACTAGGTGAAACCCCAAACATCGAATTCGAATCTAGAATTTGTTTTTTGAGGAGGGCGAAAAACCGTAGAACCCGGAAAAAAACCTTGAAACACAGAAGAAACTAACGAATAACCAGTCTACTCACATAATACACCGAGAACGCAGGGCAGTTTTATAGTTTTCGTGGGATGTTTCTGTTGCAGATTTACCAACGCATCAATGTCAGGATTGTCATGACAGCCATCGAAATTTGGACCAATGGTGATCGCATTGAACGTCACACATCTGGCGGTCCAGAATTAGGAACGTTTCAAGCTTATCGACAAAAAGAGCTAATTGGTAAAATACCTCATGACAATGGGCAGTTTCTTAGCAGTCATGGATGGGGTAGAGTTATTGGAATGGCATACCTCGGAACAATGTGTAAGAGATTATCAGCTGGTATTAACAAAGTAAGTATCTAAAGACGTTCTTGCTGCCTCAAACTGCAGTTCGACGTCAGGCGTTTTCCTTCAAACCGTTATTTAGCAAACCGTCATAACGAAATTATTGCTGGAAGAGCCGCCATATTGCATTTCATTGATGGTGACGAGGCTAGCACTTCACATAGTCAGTAGCTATCAGACCTGTGGCCCTCATTTCAAGATAAAATTGGAATTTAAATTAGGTCAAAGCTTTGGAAATGGATGAAAAAATGAAGTAAAAAACCTTCGAAGCATAAATGAACCAACCAACACTCTAGTCGGTGGCTGGGAGTCCGTGTATCCAACCATGACCACAACGCTGTGTCCTTAACTGGTATTCTGGATATACAGCTTTTTCAAAAAACGTTATCATCGCCAAAGGCGATAGGGGATACGTCATTCCGAGACGGAAATGGTTTCGTCGACTACAGACGACAGAATCAGTCTCAACACTAAAGTTCCATGTTCTCGACGAGAATAAGAAACAAAAACACAAGTCATTCCAGCTATTCTTGGATCTTGTAATGACCTATCTTCTATTGCGTTTCGCCTATTGCATATCGTCTTTGGCGATGACAACTTCTTTTGAAATAGGTTCGTTGTGTAAGAATAAAAAAATGCATTAAGAAAACGTAAAGTACTCTACAAACTGTGTAACGAACTTAAAAACGTCTGCCTAGTGTAACATATTTTGAATCAAGTTCTTTCTTTTGTAACGTTGTCGTTTTTTATTCAAATTACTCCAGTGGTCTTTTGGAAGCGTTATTGGGCCATACGTCACTGTGGCTCATGAAATGGGTCACAACTTCAAATTCAGTCATGATTCAGGTTTGTTAAGTAAAGCTAAATCTAAGTCCTACATGATGTTTTCGTTATTTGAAATTGTTTTGTAAACTAAGTAAAGAAAGTCGCTTTTTTATCGTCGATATTTCTTTTCGCTGCAAAGATGTTTAAAATGCAAATTTAAAACGATGGCGAGGGACCAATACAGTGAGGAACCGTAAACACCTCGAGTAACTTGCAGGTTATTCAGTTGGAATTTCTACTATTTCGTTCAAATTCTCTAAAATAAAGAATTGAGTTCAAATGCACCTAGTGATCAAAATAAACCTTATTTCCATGAGGGGGCAAAACAAAACAAACATGACAGAAAATATGGTTTCGTGTATTTGCCTTTCTTTTATGGATGAAGGTGATCGATGTGCCGCCTTAATTGCTCTTTCGTTGTAAGTCTTGCTGTAACAAACTTTATTTGCCTCTATACGCCCCATAATACTTTGCGATTCAAGATGTCCGCCGCATCGTCGAAGTTGTCCAATGGCTCAAGGGAAGATTAACAGTACCCATTTTCAAAAAGTGGCAAAATTGTTCTCACGGTTCGAGTGTGAAAAAACTCAATTCACAAATTGAAAAATACAATTTTTAAATTTATTCTAAATATCGTGAATTGCAAATTGGAGCTTCATTCATACAATTGATTTTGAAGTTAACTTTATATACCTTAGAATATTGCAAATGCCTAACACCAAAAGGATGCTTCATGGGTGGCCATAAGTAAGTATTATAAAATAATACAAAATGTAAAATGATATAAAACCACAATTAGCAATTCCTTACCTTATGTTTTTTCCATTTCAGGCCATGTGTCATTCCCTACAGTATCATTTCTTTGTTTAATGTTTAATGAAGGTACACAAGGATATGGATACAAATCAAACAAAGAATATTATTCTTAATGGAATGACACGTGGTCTGAAATGGGAAAAATATTACGTCCAAAGTAAAGAGGTCTATTCGGCTACAAACATGTCAAAAAATCTTAGAGTTTTCCCAATAATTAAAGACGTAGTACTACATTGTATAACAAATTCGTGACTTTTATCGCCCAATATTACCATCTCAGTATTTTTAACTGATTTTTATCAAACATTTGTTTGTACAGAACCCGAGTTCCTGGTTTTTCCAATTGTAGTCTGGAATCTTTGAAACGAATCAATGACCAATGTCTATACAACAAACCAATGGTAAGTTACAGTCACTGGCAAGGAATAGATAGTCCCTTTTCTCATTCGGTAATTACTGCTGTGTTTTATGACTAAAGATTCATCTGCACAGGCTTAGCCTCTCGTAAGAGCAATTCATTTGCAAAAGTCAACTGTAATGCAAAGAATGTGAAGCTTGAACAACACCAATGTTTTGAAATTCCACGTACTCTTAATGGTATCTGTGAATAGCAGCATGACTTAAAAACGAGGCTAAGCCGTGCAGATGAGTCTTTGGCATTCAAAAACAGCGATATGCATGGAATGCGAAACCCGTTTATTCAAAGACACTACTCAAACATATTCAAGATAATATTTTGACGAACCTATAAAATATTAATTAAAATTATAAATAATGCTCATCTCTCACTAACCTTTGAATGGAAATAAAGGCAAGATAGCCTGGAATGAGAAATAAACGTCGGAGCTGCTAGACCAATTAAAAGACGGCTTTTTTACTCCAGTAGTTTTGGTAGAGGAGCAAGAAACGACGTCCAAACAGCCTGCAACATTAAACAGAACTGACTGATTATGCTCATCAGTGGCCTCTTGCATATGCACATGTGCAATAGTGAGACTGCTGATAATACCAGGATTTGTTCTTATTTTTCAAGGTACTGCGCCCTCAGTGCGGTAATGGAATACAAGAAGGAGATGAAGAGTGTGATTGTGGAACTCCAGAGGTAATAAATAACAGGTTTTTTTACAATAATTAAGAGGTTTTTCTTATGTGCTTCTCATACTTTTCATGACAAACGAAATTGAAAATATCACAGTAGTTACAGTGGACCTAAAGTGGTTTATTGTTGGCTCAGGAAAAGAATAAAATAATCTATTATATTTTCATCGTTTCAGATATGCAAAATTAAAGATCCCTGCTGTCAGCCACATGCATGTAAACTGAAGCCCTCGGCTGTTTGTAGTGACTTACATCACTCTTGCTGCAAGGATTGCCAGGTAATGCACCATATCCCCCCCCCTCCCCCCCATACAAACAATAACTATTTTTAAAGTCATGCAATTCTTTTCGGAATAAGAGGTAAATAAGCGAATATACTATGTGAAATGTGTCGGCCCTGTGCATCGCGTAATCTATTTGATGTTAATATTTCATTATTTTAAATGTTTATTAAGTACAAAAGACAAGGAACTCTTTGTAGACCTGCCGAAACAGACTGTGATGTACCCGAGTACTGTCCAGGAAATGCCAGAGATGTGAGTGTATAAGCATGCCTATTTTGCTGATCAAAGTTGTAAAGCTTAATATATTGGTGTTGTTTATAACGATGCCACTGAGACCAGAATGCGTAGTGTATAAGGCCTATGTAATAAAAAGGATCCAGAAAGATCAATCGCACAAGTGCTTTTTCATGTTTTGAATTTAACTATCAGAATGAAAAATATTATTCGTCGTGGAACTTGTAATAAATAATACTTATTAATACTTTGTTTTTCTGCCAATGGGTATTTAAGGCATACTAAATTTTGCTACATCAGTACTAAAACAAAATCCCTGATTTTGCACTTCAGTGCCCCGCCAACAGCTACATTCAAAATGGAAGACCATGTAATCGAACCCAAAAGGTTAGTATAATATACGCCTTGCACAAAAAGATACGGCTTTCACAAAAAGCTAATCGTAACAATAGTGTCCTACACAGATCCCGGCGCCATCTCGAAAGGTATCCGTATCTGTGCATTGAAGCGAGAACGGCGTTGAACTTGCAATGATAGAGACATGCGAATTATTGCCCAAGTTGTTAATCAAGGTCTCTAACATTGCAAGATTACCGTTCATCTCGCTTCGATGCACAGGTATGTTGTCTTTCAAGATGGCGCAGGGAACTGTGAAGGGGACTATTAGAATGGGCGTAACGGAGGCCGCCTGATAGCCAGACACTCAAAAAGCATTTAGTTTTAATAAATAAACCAATATTGTTATCAACGTTTTCTTCAGTTGTTTGTAGGTAACTCAAATAGAAACAGTGTCGTGATGAGAAGCTTGTCTCCACGCATAGAAGCTCGTTATGTTCGAATAAACCCGCAGTATTGGTATCGGTGGATTTGCATGCGAGCTGAGCTCTATGGATGTAACGCTAATGAAGGTAAAACTAATTAGATTTTATAAAGAGGCGACCTGTTATAGTATATCATTTATGATGGAAGGAAGTCTCCTGAGAGTCATGCATTATAGTATGCATTATACTATATCATTTATGATGGAAGGAAGTCTCCTGAGAGTCAGTATGCATTTTGTGTCAACAACGCTTCATGCATTTTATTTTGGTTAGCGTTCTTTTTCTTCAAATCATCATCTTCTTCTTCTTCTTCTTCTTTTTCTTCCTCATAATTATCGTCATCTCGTTATTAATTCCTTTTTGCTTTTCTTTTTTCTTCGTCATCATTATCATTATCATCTTTAGTTTTACTTCTTCTTCTTCTTCTTCTTTTTCATCTTCATAATTATTACCAACTCTTTTTCTCTTTCATCATCTTCAACTCCATGATCTTTTTCTCCTTGCTCTTCTTTTCCTTTTTGTTCTTTTTTTCTTCATGCTGCTTTTTCCACGGTCTGCAGTCAATCCAACTACCCCTACTCCAATCAAGCCATACAACGACTACTGTGTCGTACCGGAAAATGAAACGCTGATTCCACATGAAAACAGCAAAATTGTCTTTAAGTCGGGAAGACTATGTAAGAAAAAGTACATGGACTTCAGATTAGACGCAAATGGATTCCTTTGGCATCATAGCAGTGGAAGAAGAGTGTGTCCAGAAAATGGAGGAACGAGCAACAGTGTAAGACTTGTGATAAGTAGCTCCTGTACAGACGAAGGGTCCAAATTCATCAGAACGCCAAGTAAGTAATATCTAAAGGTTAAGAAAAATCTCACTCCTAGGGACTGCGAAGAGGAATGGCGGTTCCCATATTTTGCTAAGTTTTGATAGATTTTAAGTCTCAGTCTCTATTTCTAACCTATATTGAGTCTTATGCATACTATAATATGAATCAGATGTAATTTCCCACACAGAAACACAAACCTTTTTTGCCTACTTTTGGAAATTGATTTAAACTTTTGTTTAAATTTTGATTTTCCGAATTAAAATTTAATGCTGATTCCAAATCTGGAAATAAAAATAGGGTGTCCCGAGCTCGTTTTCGAGATAATCAGCATTCAATGGAAGCCTAACGCACGAGTTTTTGAAGTAAAAATTGCGCCACCTGAAGTGATTAGAAAAAAATTAAGATTCATAAGATAATAGTTATTTGCAGACTATTTCATTGCACTAATGAAGGCTAGTCAATCATTCTACAATAATACATGGATATTTTCAACAAAAAGACAAAGAGATACATTGATTTGTCATATTTTGTAGTTTGGGTGCTCTTAAAAAATCTCATAAAGTCGAACAAAAATCCCTACAAAAATCATTTTTTTCATGTGTTACTGATTTAAACTTTTCCTAAATTGTCTATTGTCAGACCAATATACTGTATTAACAAACACAATTTGAAAGCCTTAAGTAAAATATTAGCCTTAATTTTCAAGCATGGCAATAAGTTTTGGCATTATATGAAGTCCAGTTTATCATGCATGTTTGAAAGTCAAATTAACTTATGTTTTGACTAATTTGCATACGTGTCGTCGTTCACTCGTGTCGTCTTAGCTACTACCTGACGTTGCAAATAAAATAATTTGTTTCCCCAGAACACTCACTCAAGCATGTAAAGTCAGGTAAATGTGTCCATCCAAAGAGCGGTTGGCCGGGTAACAACCGCCAGCTACTGATACATAGCGGCTGCGATGAAACGAGATTGCAGCTGTTTTTCATGAAACCAGGTGAGTACCCTTGACATACCCTTAATCTGTTTTACACCATAATCCACCTTAACCTCAAAGGAATACCTGACAGTAACAGCTGAAATATTTTGGTTTGCAAATACGAAATTGGTAAGAAATATGGCCGACAACAACTCGAGCCAATTGTCTATAATTCAATCCAATTTCGTAACTGGAATGGCTGTTATTAACGTTTTCGTATTTATATATGTCCTTCCATTCAGTAAGAGTTAGCTCGAGCATTTGCTTGTCTCATATAGATTGCATAATGCCGCTTGGTTTATCAACTCAAGAAATCCCTGATGATCAGATAACAGCGTCATCTTCGCGTGGGAGTGATTTGCCACATTTTGGTCGACTACACAATAGCAAATATTGGTGCGCTGCCCAAGAAAAGAACACAGAATATCTTCAGATTGACTTGGGAAAGGTAAATTATGGCTCCCTGTGATTATGGCCCGTTTAGAGTAGGGATGTGCCGCTGAGCCCTCTGAAACCTGACCCTATTGCAGGGTAAAATCGGTGAAAATCACACCCTGTTCCGGTATTGCGAATATAAACACCTAATCCAGAGAGGAAAGAACGTGATTTCCTATACCCTGTCCCAGAGCGAGCGCAATTTTATATACCCTGTTTCAGATTAGAATCGCTGAAAACCCTACCCTGTTTGGCGGAGTGGGGCTTTCGATTGTCGTCCACACATGCATTTGATAACAGACCTCTTTCACCTGGGATAAATGTTTCCCCCATTTCAATCTACGTGTCACTATTTCTTTGTTTAACGGTTGCCCATGAGAATACAAATGAATATGTGTCATTCCCTACAGTATCATTTCCTTGTTTAATGATTGCATATAAAAGAATACATGGATACAACTTAAACAAAAAATCTTATTTGCAAGAGAAGGACACGTGGTCTGAAATGGGAAAACATTACATCCCAACCTAAAGAGGTCTATCGACCTTGCCAGTTCATTTGTATCGGAGCTGAACTTTGAGGTAGAGTAAGGTTATTTAATAGAATTTTTTCTTCTTCCTGGAATAGGTTAAAACTATTAACAAAATAGGTACCCAAGGTCGGAAACAAAGGGACGATTGGGTTACTGGTTATTTCCTGGAATACAGTCAAGATGGGAAAAGATGGACGAAATACAGTGAAAGTGGCAACAGTGTAACTTCTAATGTAAGAGCCGCTCGATTTTAGAACTAAACATTGAATCACGTAATGTGTTTTTGAATGAAATTACACATTTTTGAAAACATTCTCTAATAAGGGGGTGTGCGAATTGGGTTACCCGGTTGTCAGTTAAAACTACTACTTTTTAGACCAATTGTCAGTTAACTGTTAAACCCCATCCGAACCCTTTAACGAGATATGCTGAAATAGGGAGATGGCCTGATAATTTTCTCATCACTAAATTTAGCAAAGTACTAATAGTATTTTTTAATTTTTTTAGTCTAATTGCTTCTCGGGAAAATGCGCAGAGACTAGAGACACTCAGTGTAGAGATCTATGGGGACCTGGTAAGTAGAAACCCCAAGCATGAGAGCCAGCCCGTGCCGCTCGGAAAAAGTAACATGATTGGATTAAAAAACAATAGATTGGTCATCCAAACAATAGCTCTAAACCTAACCTCACAAAAGCGGTACTGTACTTAGGGAGCAA
The DNA here is from genome assembly GCA_011057435.1 of Actinia equina. Taxonomy (NCBI): domain Eukaryota; kingdom Metazoa; phylum Cnidaria; class Anthozoa; order Actiniaria; family Actiniidae; genus Actinia; species Actinia equina. The sequence goes on from WHPX01000851.1 coordinate 312,789, forward strand.
TGAAAAATATATATATTTAGGCACTGCCTAAAAGCGGAGCTCCCGATACGGAAGTCACAGGGAGAACAATTTGAATGAAACTGAAAGGTAAAAATATGATCGGGGAAAAAATCTTCAATTATTTTTTATTCGAGATGAAGATAATTTCTCCCATAATAAAAACCATGCACTGAAATCGAATCGAAATGCACTACATCGTTTGTTTGTTTTTGTTGTTGTTGTTTGTTTGTTTGTTTGTTTGTTTGTTTGTTTGTTTGTTTGTTTGTTTGTTTGTTTGTTTGTTTGTTTGTTTGTTTGTTTGTTTGTTTGTTTGTTTGTTTGTTTGTTTGTTTGTTTGTTTGTTTGTTTGTTTGTTTGTTTGTTTGTTTGTTTGTTTGTTTGTTTGTTTGTTTGTTTGTTTGTTTGTTTGTTTGTTTGTTTGTTTGTTTGTTTGTTTGTTTGTTTGTTTGTTTGTTTGTTTGTTTGTTTGTTTGTTTGTTTGTTTGTTTGTTTGTTTGTTTGTTTGTTTGTTTGTTTGTTTGTTTGTTTGTTTGTTTGTTTGTTTGTTTGTTTGTTTGTTTGTTTGTTTGTTTGTTTGTTTGTTTGTTTGTTTGTTTGTTTGGGTTTGTTTTCTTTTGTGCGGTGTATACTCTCCAACTTAGGAATTTCGTACACAACTCACTACCACCTCCAGGGGCTAGTTTTGTTCTTTGAAGATTCTTCGACAAAGTATTCCAAGGCCGACAGTTTAAGGCTTTTAATCTCTTTTACTTAAAAAAAACACGAAAGATTACTACAGATAATCCAATACAATATCAAGTTTAGTGAAATTTACCTCGGATGTCTTTCATTGAAATCGAAAATCTGGAGATTTAGGACAAATGAAGACCAAAAAACCAGACTTTTTCGTAAGTATGGTGCTCCGCTTGCGCGGGCCTTCGGCTATTAATTTTCATCTTTAATACCGGAGCACCATACTTAAGAAAAAATGGTAAACCATCGAGTTGATTTTTCATGGCTTGGCTGACGTCACTTCCGTACGTGAAGAAAATTTCTTCATTTTGTATTTTGCATTGCCTTTTTCATTATTTTCTATTTTGTCTCAGTTGTTCTTGTCAAGTTTAACTGAATGTAAACTTCGTCTCGTTCTGTAAAAGACGTAATTAAGTAAGCTTGTTTTCTGCTCACCTTAACCAGCTTTCAAGTATGTTTTTTGGTCTTCATTTGTCCTAAATCTCCAGATTTTCGATTTCAATGAAAGACATCCGAGGTAAATTTCACTAAACTTGATATTTTATTGGATTATCTGTAGTTATCTTTCGTTTTTTTTTTTAAGTAAAAGAGATTTAAAGCCAAAAAAGAATCTTCCAAAAACAAAATTAGCCCCTGGGGGTGGTGGTGAGTTGTGTACAAAATTCCTAAGTGGGAGGGTATGCTCGCGCAAAAAAAAACCAATGTAGTGTATTTCTATTCAATTTCAATGCATGGTTTTTATTATGGAACAACTTATCTTTATCTCGAATAAAAAATGATTGAAGATTTTTTCCCCGATCATATTTTTACCTTTCAGTTTCATTCAAATTGTTCTCCCTGTGACTTCCGTATCGGGAGCTCCGCTTCTAGGCAGTGCCTAAACATATATATATATATTAATATTTAATGAGGATACTCCACTTAGGTTGGTCCCAATTCGATCAATGGACCTTCTGCTTAGTTACATTAAGGAAATCTAACCATGAAATAAAATATTCGTAAATCCTTCCAAAATGACCCCGTAATACCGCCATGTTTATGTATCGTGAATATATTCCATTCAATTTCAAGACAGTAACAATGCTAATCAAGGATGCTATGATAAACTCAACACGGAAGCTCAAGGCTTCGGCACTTGTGATCCAGTATCTAACTCTTCCTGCGCAGCGAGGTGAGTAATAGACATTCAGTGAGCATGCGTAAGCCAAAAAATATATTCTAATTTGACCGATACTCCGAAACAACCTCTGAGCTCACCAAAATCAGGGCATGGCTACCTCCTGATGGAATTAGAATTTAGCATGTTAGGTTTTGCAGAGGGAGGAAAACTGGAGACTCCAAAGAAAACCCTTGAATCAAGGGAGAGACCTAACAAACTCTACTCACATGTAATGCCAAGTCCAGGAATCGAACCCAAGGCCCGAGTGGTGAGAGGCGAGTGCACTAAGACTACACCATCCTTGATGAAGTTTCGAGTCTTTTCATGAATTCAAAGATTTTTTTTTTGTAACAGCCATTTATTCGCTGGTAAACTTTAATGCAAAAATATTACTCTTTTTCCTCCAGCAATGTTCACTGTGGTCAGATACAGTGTTTGTCAAGCAGAAACAGCCCTGTAGAAGACTACGGAAAAACGTACCAAAAGTTCACGCTTGATGCCTCTACTCAATGCAGGTAATACAAAGCACTGGCGTTACTCTGTTTTGTCACGCAAGTACATAAAAAATCCTATTGTACCATCTATTGTCAATAGTAACGCTTTACGCGTGACTTTCATTTTTCCAGTGCGGCTGTACTTAAGACTAACTCTGACTTCCTTGGTCTTGGTATGGTCAACGATGGAACAAAGTGCGGCGACCAAAAGGTACAGTGATTCACAAACATTTAATGTTCTACAAATAGCTCGTAATAAAAATGTAAGAACAAGAAAATCCTGTATTGATGGTTTTCACGGCCGCCATGTTGAATGAATAAAACAATGATGAATAAAGATTCGTCATTAGTCAGTCTCTTTTGTTATATCATCCAACATGGCCGCCGTGTCTTTTGTAAATATATTCTCTTGGGAATGATCGAAAACCAGCAATAGACCACATGAAACACGTTAGAATGCAGCTCTATTTAAAGGACATTACAGTATGTTTCCAATTCTCTTTAGATTGAAATTATTTCATTTTGTCCTCCAAATTGAGCTGTTTTGTCGAGAGGTCTATATCAGAAGGTCGGTGGTAAGTCAATGGATAGGCCAAGTAAAGCATGCGGCCCTCTACCTCTAAGAGACTTTTAGACGCTTTTTTCGTCACCAAGTATCATTTTATTTTGTAGATGTGTAGCAACTACGAGTGCAAATCGTTTGCAGAGCTGAATATTAAAGCTTGCCCGACGGTCAATGGCAAAGAGTGTAATGGGCAAGGAGTAAGTATTTGAAAAATGTAAATCTTTCCTACACTAAGAATGAAATATAAGAACTTACCGAGCTTTGTTTTACTTCATAGGTGTGTACAAACACAGGTGTATGTCATTGTGATGCTGGATATGATCCCGCTTCAGCATGCGTCGATGGTAACTGAATATATCAATGTGAACCTAATAAACTGAAAGAAACAAATGAACATTAAAAGACGCCTCTTAAAATCAAATTTAAATTGCGCTAATCAAACTTTGGAATTTGAAATGTCCAAAATGCTCTCTCAAATCTGATTCCATTTCATTTTTTTCTCTGAAAAGCTCTGATACCACGTGATGGTGTGTATGGCGCGTGGTCTCCTTGGTCCACGTGCACTGTAGGATGTAATGGAGGCACACAAAATCGACATCGATTCTGTAATAATCCATTCCCACAGCACGGCGGCAAAGATTGTCAAGGAGAAAGAAAACAACAGCGTGATTGCAACACGGATGCTTGTCCACGTAAGTTGTTGCTACATTTTTTTCGATTTAATTCTTTATATCACTCGTTAATTTCTCTCATAAATTCAATCTCCAAAGTTAACCTCACAAGGATAGACCATTTTCGAGTTTCAAATTACCGCTGTGTTCCTTGATTACAGACTCATTTACTCAGGGTTAGCCTCTAATTAGTGTCTAAATATTTACAAATACCATCGGAAAATTAAAAAATGCAAAAACTTTAACAATGCAAACACTTAAATTCCACGGAGTTTCACTCAAACACATGAATATTCTACACAAAATCAAAGCTAACCCTGAGAAACAGAGATACGGCATACTCATAACTGACATTTTGGGCGTTAGTTTTTCGTGGCAGTAGAGAAGTCCAAGGAAGTCCTATACTTCATGGAAAGATGCTAATTTTTTTCTTTCAAAAAGGCTATTGTATTTGGTACTAAATTAAAGAAGAACCAACTTGTTTACAAAGAGTTTTTAAACTGTTTCAGGGGCTCATTCTTGTCGTCAACTCCAGAACATTGCAACGACAGAAAACAAGCATCTTCCTGACGGAGTATACGCGATCTACCCCTATGGCGTTGATAAAGATCCAATCAAAACCTACTGTGACATGTCACGTGATGGTGGTGGATGGACGCTATTGGTCACCAGCCACACCAATAGCTGGACGTCCCAAAATGTGAGACTAAGGAACCAAGATTCTCCATCTTTGACAAGCGATTATTCAATTCTAAACTATGCTGATGATATCAAGAACAATGTAAATGTCGTTGGTTCAAAATTTGAGTATCGCTTAGAAGCGCAAAGCAGAGGTTAGTCTCATCTCTTTTACATTCATATCCAAAATATTTTTAAAATGTATAAAGAATCATGTCCTTTGATTGTTAACACACAGCTGACGCACACATTTACTATTTTTTGATCATGTCCTTTGATTAGCCAGAATATAGTCTGTTGTCCAATCAGAGCTAGTATACATGAGAAGATGAAGCATTTGCTATAATGAATTGGATAATTTGCTAAATATAATGGCATAAGTATATCAAAAGCATATCAGACACGGCGGGATATCTTTCTTGATATTTTTTTCGGAAAGCTCTAGTGATAGACAACTCGAAAAGAATATCAGGAATGATATCTCATAATTTTTGATATGCTTTTGATATACTTGTACATAGATATGGAAGCGACCATAATTTTTGCAAAAGGCTGTATAAGTATATATATTCAAGAAAATGACATATGGTAGAATAGGAAGACATTTTGCCCTATAATCGTGTATTTCAACATAAATGATCAAGTCATTAACTGAGTTGTTTTTTAATCTTTTAGGACGATGGGGTGGAATATGGGAAGCTGATCGATCATACACCTTCACGGCAACTACTAATGGACAAACAAATGTCCAACTGATAAAGAAATTTGATAACTGGAATTATGCCAATAATGGAATAGAGAAACGAATGCCTTGGATCTCAGGAGCAAAGCTGACTACATCCGCGAAAGCTAATTCGAATTGGTGGGGTACAATAACGGGTATGTACACCTAACATAACTACTTTCGGAAATATCTTACTTAAAAAGTATTGTTGTTCCTTATCTAGCTGAATGTATTAATCTTACGATTATAAAAAGTCTTAAAATAATTGTTATACTCTTTGTTTGCTTATTGTTAACACACAGCTGACGAACATTTACTACTTTTTATCTGTATCTGCGGCAAAACGTGCAGCGTGCCGAAAAAGCCCTTCTTTTAAGGTTCGGTAATACGGACAATATCGTGCACCTTGTCACGCATCAACCATGTTGCATTTCTAGTTGCAGAGCAAAATTTACTCGTATCATCACACCGCGCGCAACAAATTTTCATTGCCATTGAAGAGAGATTTCGTACTTCGTGTAATACACGATTTGTTACGACTAAGAGCGAGAGCTCTCTAATAATAGAAAACGTGCATAAGATTGGGCCATTTTTTATTCATTTTTAATAGCGAATGAAAAAAGCTACCATCCTGCGCCATGGATCAGGGGAAATTTTATGGAACAACAGCCCGAATTTATTTGGTACTGGGTGCGTGAAGGACCATGGGAATTACCAAGATCTTGTATGGAAGTACAGATGAGAGGTCTACAAGCAACTCCGCCAAAAGGTAACAATTGGAAGAACAATGTCATCTAATGGCAAATAGACCTCTTTGCGGGCGTAATGTTTGGTCGATTTCAAACCACGTGTCATTCCCTTGAGTATAAGTTCTTTATTTAGCTATTGCCCGAAATCATAATAAACATCAAAGATCTTCTTATGATAATCTCTCCCGTAATATATGCCAGCTTTATTTTGGATCGAAGGGTCTATCATTACGCGTATCAAAATGATCGTTTATTTAAAGTCGAGGAATCATTGATCGTTGCCCCGCATCAAGTTAATCACAGATGGTGCAGTAACAGTGCACTGGCCTCTCGCCTCTCGCCTCTCGCCTCTCGCCTCTCGCCTCTCGCCTCTCGCCTCTCGCCTCTCGCCTCGCCTCTCGCCTCTCGCCTCTCGCCTCTCGCCTCTCGCCTCTCGCCTCTCGCCTCTCGCCTCTCGCCTCTCGCCTCTTGGGTTTTAGGTTTGACGATACATCCTGGTCTCGAGACCGCAGGCAAGTAGAGTTTGTTGGATCTATCCCTTGATCCGATGGTCTTTCTCCGTATCTCCTATTTTACTCCCTCCGCAAAACCTAGTTCACCCTGACTGGATCCGCTCTGAGGTTGACTATAACCTAATTAACTTTTCATTAGATGGAGTTTACTCAATCAAGCCTCCTGGTAAGAAAGAAGTGAAGACCTACTGTGACCTGACAAGTCATGGTGGTGGATGGACATTACTAGTAACGAGTAAAACACACACAGGATGGTCAGTGGACAATGTGAAGAACAGGAATTCCAACCAACCGTCACTAGACGCTGATTACTCTATCCTTGAGTTTGCAGATGCCATTAAGGATTTTGATGACTCTCAAGTAAGTCGTACTTCTTAGCAGCCTGTAAGAAATGGCACGCAGACCCCTAGAAGTCAACCAAGTGAATCCAAATCTCAATTGATGCGTGCTGCATGTTGACTATTTTTTTAGCTAAAATTCAGTGTCATCGGTCAGTTAGCCGTACCCTAGCTTTGATAAGCCCAGACGTTGTTTCAAGTTATAACATTTAAAAATAGTAAACCCAAAGAGCCTATTTGATCATTGAAATAATTCTTAGAAAATATTCAATACAAAGGGCGCGCTTTTCAAATACGTCATAGTGCAGAACTCAAGTTACGGCACCCTCACATACGTTGCAGATTAGCCAGTCAGAGCGCGCATAATACTCTAGCTTTATCATACAGTTTTTAACGTTCCCCAGCTTCGTGATGAAAATGGAGACCACGAACTAATCATTTTTGATATTTTTCTAAGGATTCCTTTCAGTATCGTATCGAAGCTGATGGCTCCAGCCAGTATGGTGGCATCTTCGTTGCACCAAGGGAGTACACATTTACCTCAACTCGTGACAAGCAAACAAATGTTAAAATGGTCGAGAACTTCAATGGCATTGACAACAATACGAATCTAGTCATGCGAATGCCAAGACTTGCGCTGTCAGCCAACATTTTCTTGGGTTCAGGCTCAATAGCGAATGACTCATCTGGGTCCATTATTTACGCCGATGGATCAGCAGAATCACCATCATATTTACCAGACGTAAAGCCAAATCCTGGAGTTGTCAGATATTGGATGAGGGAAGGAACAAGGTACGGTTGCCTAATACTGAATGAGTATGAGTTAGTGAATTATTTCTAATTCGATCTATCGGCTACCTTATCAAGTTTAATGGGTTGTAAGAACTGATAGGGGTTCCACCGTTCACCATGGAGTGGTAAATCCCATTAGATAGTGTGCCGGTTATTGATGCTGTTGAAGTATTTGTTGTTGTCGTCGTTGTTTTTGTTGTTGCTATCCAAGAGTATAGTCATATAATGATATTGGTTAAGAGAAGGAACAGTGTGGTAGATGCTGCAAAATTTGTTCTCTTTGAAAGAAGTGTGTTATTGCTGCTGTTGTCTTCATTGTTGTCAATATTATTTTTGTTCCTGTCTCGCTATCGTTGTCACTACTGTAATTTGTTGTATTTGCGAGAAGAATAAAAGCATCCCAGCAAAATATCATCTTGATGCTTTGCTTTAAAGCTCTTTTGGAGAAGGAACCTTCTTTCAATTCAAAATTTTACAATAACTTACAAATTTCTCGCGCACTGATTGGTTATTTTTTATCATCAATAAGAGGACAGACAGATAAAGCTGACGTCAACGAGCGCGCGCTCTTTCGGCTACGCCTCATGGGTCCACACTACTTTGACAATGTGATGACGCAATTCATCGTCAATAAGAGGACAGACACATCAAAAGCTGATGTCTATTTGTTAAATACAGAAAGTATTTTTGGCCCATGCCAAGGCAATCTGTGATGCACATACTTGCAGTGATGATCTAATAATGCACCGTTCTCCCCTAGACGTTCTTGCAATGATATCAAGGTCCATGGCACGAGATTGTCAAGAAAGTATGAAGATGATTATTACATGATAAGTCTTGTCGACGACTCCATGTACTTTCCTGTATTCTGTGACATGACGTCAGATCTTGGTGCATTTACCTTGGTGGTCACAAGTCGCCATAACAACTGGACACGTGACCAAGTACCAGCAAGGTGAGCTACACTAGAAATTCTTACTTGACAAAGTGCATTTCTGGAACACAACATTCATCCACAACTCTCTTATACTTTCGAGTTTGATTATAGATGTATTCTCTGCTGTTGGAAGTTTGTTGGGATTGTCCATGTTTTTCCTAAACTGGCCAAACTGATAGAAAATATTTTGGTCGATTATTAAATTGGTTAACATGAACGCAGAAGGGTAGAAGCAAGAGAGTAATGATACAATAATTGATAATTTTTTTCTGCCACTTTTAAATATGAAGAAATGAATGTTGCTTTACAACTATTATGGCCATGTAGTTAAGTTTAAACAAGGTTCGAATCATATCCAATTTTCATTAAAGGAAGAATCGAATTTCCGGGTTTTTGTATGTTGTTTTTGTTTTTCATTAAAAAGTCACTTCTTTTATGCAGAAACGTATACCAACCATCAACCTCAGATGATTACTCAATCCTAAAGTACGCAGACCTTATCAAAAACATTGGACATAACACCACATTCAAGTACAAATTGGATGCAAACGAGCGAGGACACTGGGGAGGAGTGTGGAGTGCACCACGTGACTACAGGTTAGGCAAACTATATCCTTTCTATCGACATATTCTTTGCATTTTTATTTCTTTGACTGTTTCCCACGACTTTATCTCATAAATAAAATAATCAGAAAGACAAAGCAAATAGACTTTGAAATATCTTTACGTTCCGCAAACTATTGACGATAAACGTAACCTTGTAGCTGTTTTTGAAATGGTTTTCTGTGTGGACAATACTTAAACAACTGCAATTTTTAGTTGAAATTCATTTACTTCGTCGATGATCTCCAAACAACCAGTGATGAGAGTGCGCAATAGATCCCCAAAGCGCCTAATTGTCTTTTACATAAAAGCGAGTATGTTCACTTATTTCCGCTCATCAACAGCTTTATGTTCACCTCGAATTCACAAACACAAGTAACCCTACTTCAGAAATTCGATGCATGGACATTATCCTGGTGGAGATCGGTGCAGAACAGGATGCCATGGTTTGATGCTAACGGGCAATCCAACAAGGCCCTTTTGACAACTTCTAGCAGCACCACCTATTACCCAGCTGGGTCCATTATTTGGGGTGACACGGATAGACACCCAGCAGAGTGGATACGTGACGGAGGCATGAAGAATCCTGGGGTCATTTGGTATTGGGTTAATGAAGATGACTGTGACTTGGACAGACAGCCTGGTAATGTTGATATTTCGTTCTTTTGGTCTTTCATCAGGAAATGAATTTCATTTTCTTCATCGAACGGTTCCTTAAAATTTGTCACAAATTTGTTTAAGGAAATAGAAAAACATTTCTAGTATTTGGATCATCAATAATATTTACATTAGAACCATCACTATTTATCATGAGCCAACGAGATTAATAAATTTATGTGAGTCAATTCATTGACTGGGATATAATTTGGAAGGTGACAACTAATGTCAGCACGCACCTTTAATAGTTCTGTTCGTTCCAATACAGAAGTAGGAATGATATTAAGAATCTAACATCGAGGAGAAATTTGAGCACATTTGTAGGTTGGTTTTTTTTTTTGAGAAATCTGTACGTCGAACTTTTCGATCGATAGCAAGTCGATAACAGGACCAAGGATCGTGAAACGATTTGATTGCCTCGAGATATTATCTGAATATATGTCCACTTACTTACTCACACAATATTGGCATAGTAGCTACAAAAAAAGAAATACGGTTGGGCCCAATATTTTCAATAAAACATAAGACTAGTGCGTCCAACAATTAATAGAGTATGAACTTTATACTTTTGTTATAGTTGATGGTGGCCTTTCCGAATGGAGTGCTTGGGAGAAATGTGACAAATTTTGTGCAGATGGCAAACAAGTTCGCCGTAGGACTTGTACCAACCCCGAACCCAGATGTGGAGGTCTTCAGTGCAGTGCATCCGAGAAGACAGTGGAGGAAAAACGTTGCTACACGTGCCCAGGTAATTTTCTTCGAATTTATCAAGACCTTGAAACTACCTCTGTATTGATCAAAGTCAGGTATGACTAACTCACAGCTCGAATTAGAATTGGAATTGTGTAAGATGTTTAGGCAGGAGAAAACGGGATAACCAGATCTCTTGCATTGGTATATACACTACTTCAAAATTATGAGAATATGTGGACCGCGTAGCACTTTTGAAATACATGAAGATATAGAAATATAGATAAGTTATAGGGCTTGGGAACGAGAGAGGTCGGAAATTAATTTTTTCGAATTTAATTCCAAGGGCTTTCGCCCGGAATAACCTCGTTCCCAAGCACTATAACTTATCTATATTTCTATATCTTCATGTACTTCATAATTAATCAACTGAGATACATATTATTTTTACCAAAATCTAGAAGTTAGGTCTTTTTCTTTGATAATTCACAATTTGTGCATTGCTTTACTCTTCATAGAAAGTCCTATTCGGAGCTACGGTGGTTATTGCGTTCAGCCCAAGAGCGGTGACTGCGACCCTAAAGAAAACACAACCACGTGGAGCCACGCCCTAGTTTTTAAAAGAGTCGATGCGAATTGTTCTGCCGATTACATGAACTTCCTTTTTGACGCGGATGGCATGATTTATCACAAATGCAGTGGAAAAATCGTGTGTCCTGATGGTAAGACCGTCATGCTTAGTAGCTCTACTTAACCGTCCCATACACACACACACATACAAACAAACAACAAAGACAATCCACGATTAATTCTTTACCTTCAATTGTTTAGATCTTGACAGGTGATACATTAGGCTAATTCTCACTTTCCACAGTCTTTTTCCGTGTACGATTAATATTTTAGCTGAAGACCAGCCATCCAGTGATAATGGAGATGGCGCCTTCCAATGAGTTCTGAATGTCTCCCGAGAAAATATAGTAGTGTATGGCCTGTCAGGTTAATGATACAAAATATTTTGTTAATCTACGACTGAGAGCTACATTAGTGATCAACATTGTAGGCAATAGTGAACTTGAATATAAAAAGAAGAAACGATCCCATACGCCTTCTAACAATACAAACAAAAGAGCTTGGTCCTCTAACTAATACCACCAAAAGGACTTGGTCCTCTAAATAATACCACTAAAAGGACTTAGTCCTCTAACTAATACCACCAAAAGGACTTGGTCCTCTAACAAATACCAACAAAAGGACTTGGTCCTCTAACTAATACCACCAAAAGGACTTGGTCCTCTAACTAATACCAACAAAAGGACTAGCTGGTTTTCTGACAAATAACAAATACCACAGAAAGGGAGACGTGTGTTCACAGGGGTTTGAAATCACCGAGGTAAGCTATAGCCTTTCACATGCTTTCGTTTCAGGGAACTCGGTTAAAAAAAGCAGGAAACTGCTTCTGAAAGATTCGTGTCCTCAGGATGTCTCTATGCACAGAAGGCAAGTGAATCCCTATACACTGAAAATGCACTGAAATACTACTAACATCTTTGTTTCTAATAAATATTTAGCAATTCATTTATGTGAGCCCACTTTTCTCATAATAGCAATTGATGTTGAAAGATTGTTTTTGAAAGCGAAACATTTTTGTCTTGCGTTCCGTTCTTTCAAACCGAAAAGAAGAGCTTCTATGAAGTTGTACCCGGGTCCTCCACCAATTTGTGAACACTCGCAAACAAGAGGTATTGAGTGAACTGGTTTTCATTAGTCGTCTGCTTCGTCCCTAAGTCTTCATCTACTTCATCTACTTCATCTACTTTACGTGTTTCAGATTTACCCTTATATATTTTAAACCGTGGGATTTTCCACGATGTACTACACAAGTTACCCTAATAATAAGTAAATAAAAGATTTAAATAAGATTATGAGAGAAAGAGAAAGACCCCTTTTGGCTTCAACTGAAGACCCTGCCATCCAGGCTAACAAGTTCAACGAATACTACACCACTGTTGGCCAGTCTACAGCTGCCAAAGCGAAAGCTCTCTCAAAAGAACATAATCTCGGTGTCCCCGATACACTGCCTATACCTGCTTTAAACTTCAGTATCAACCTTACTTCACAGTTTGACTTCAGACCAGTTAAAGAAGAAGACGTTTTGAATATAATCACCGCTATGCCCTCAAATAAAGCTCCAGGAATAGACAGAATATCCGCAAGAGTCCTGAAAGACAGCTTACCAGCGATGCTTCCAGTAATTACCACCTTAATCAACAATTCGTTCAATACAAGTACTTTTCCACAGTCGTGGAAACTAGCCGAAGTTATTCCTTGTCCAAAATCTGAAGACTCAGATGATCCATCCAAAACGCGCCCAATATCTTTACTACCAATCATGTCTAAAGTCTGTGAAAGAGCCGCACACTCACAATTCACCGAGTTCTTAGAAGAAAACCAAATAATATCCCATCTTCAGAGTGGCAACAGAAAACACCATTCCACTGAAACTGCCCTCCTCTACTTTACAGATGAAATTTTAAAAAACATGGATGATAAAAAGGTGTCAATCATTGCACTACTAGACATGTCAAAAGCCTTTGATAGTATTCGACACGACATTCTCCTGTCAAAGCTTCAAAGTATGGGAACTTCTAACACTGCTATGGCATGGTTTGAGAGCTACTTGTCCCATCGGAAACAAGTGGTGAGGATAGACAATACTTTATCTGACGCTCGCTCTCTTATCTTTGGCGTACCTCAAGGGACAATTCTCTCACCAGTTCTGTTTACTCTTTCGCGTTTCGCGGAGCTAAAATTTGGAACGGTCTCCAGAAAGACTTAAAATGTATAAATGACTCTAAAATTTTTAGAAAACGACTTTTTAATTATTTAGTTTCAATAAAGTAGTTTAATTTACATATTGATTATAATTGTATATACTTATATTTATATTCTTATATTTTATATTCTTATAATAGTATCATTTATATTAGTGTTATATTATATTTATCTATATTGTTGCTGAAAAGCCTTGTAAAAAGGAGCCTCAATAAATGTATGTATGTATAAGATATAGATATTGTTAAAGTGCCATCGCAAATGAGTGTGATGTAATTATAGGAATTTAGTTTATTTGGCACAATTTGTAAATTGAAACATTATTATGAGAAACAGAATTGCAATAACCTTTCTATAAACCCTGAGTAAGGCAATGATGTTTTATAAAGTATATTTTACTGCCCCAGAGACATTTTGTATATTTAATAATGCCTCATATGACATCACACTCTTTAACTATCAGTAATTCTTTATTCTCTACTTTCACATTCCCATAATGCCCCATAATGGTTTCACATCCCCATAATGTTTTCTTAATTGAATTTATACTATACCTGTTTTTATCTGCACAATACTGATTATCAGTTTATTCCAAGTTATTTTTGCGTGTATACAGATCATCAAGAGTTTTGGTCTTACAAAAGATGTATTGGCTTACGAAAAAATGTTTAAAATTTACCTTAAACGTCTTCAAGATTCTATCTTTTTCTATTTTTTTACTTCTTTATTTTATTTTTGGATACTAAACAAGATATTGTCAACATTGTCTGATCAGCCTTCAGCAAGATAAGTGGGCTTTTACCCTCTGGTTACCCCAATAGACGCAAAGTATTATGGGGATGTGAAAATAGAGAATTATTCATGAATGTCATAAACCTTTTTGTCATTGTTTGCAGGTTACCCAGTAAATCTCTTCAAAACAAGAAGAAGAGTTACTGTGTTCATCCACTGGGTGGATGGCCAGACGAAAACACGTACCTCATATACTACTCTGGATGCAACAAGGAGAGACTATCGTTGGATTTCTTCAAGCTTCGTAAGTAATCTACTCTTAATGTCATATATAAATTCCGGCCACAAAACTGCAAACATTTAGGTTAATACACTGTACAACGGCCGTGTTTACGTAAAAGGCAAAACTTTATTGGAGGGAATGAGGAAACATGCAAAGGCTTAGAAGAAAATTTTATTTCAAAGGGTTTAAAAGTTGTTGACCAAAATCTTTTCTAAACTACGGTGTCAGATAAGGAACCAATGGAATGAATGACAAACAAACCAGAACAACGAATGAAAATATGGACAAACGAGCAAACTAGATTAAAGAACAGAAGAACAAACCTACAAATATTGAATTTGGCAATCGAACTGATGTACTTTTCTTTTCTTTCAGCACCACCGCCATGAAAAGAAAAACGGTTCCTGACATACCATTAATGGTATAATCATTATAGTATAAATTAGTGCAGATAGGGGATTAATCTGACAAAGTTGATTAAATAAAATTAATTAAGGTGCATGTAATAATGTCTGTGATTTGAAGTTTTATGCTCTATTTGGAAGTCTTAGTTTTATTTATTTTTTATTTACTTAATTAAATACCCAATACTTACATCAACATATTGATGGTTTTCAACCACTCCCAAGAGAATTAAATAACAAGACACGGCGGCCATGTTGGAGGATATAACAAAGAATTCATGATTGACAATTCTTTTGTTAAGTTCCTCCAATATGGCCGCCGTGAAAACCATCAATACAAATTGATACGATTTACAACAGATACGCAACCAAAAAACTAACATGATACTGATAATTAAGAAAGAAAATAATATATCGAAAACAGACTGTTGCCGGACTAACAGGTCTGCATTTAGAACAAGATGATTTTAAAGCTTCTTATTCGGTCAGGATCAAAAGCTGAATGTGGAGTGACTTGTAATGTAAGCGAACTTTCGTTTTCAATTATGACAGTTAACTTCTAACTTACCGTGGGTTGAAAAAAGGCATTTAATGAACTTCACATGGCTCATGATGAGTATCCATTTATACCATAACTCCTGCTAACGCCTGGACCAATAGCATATTCCACGGTTACTAAAAATATAGTAGATATCGCATAGCTTTGTGAGATCGATTTGTGGTCAAAAGGCTTCGGTTACAAAGAAAAAAAGATGAATATCAGTCGTATTGCCTTAGTTTTTCCACGGATTGAAAACAAGACAACAAAACAACGTTGCAGCATGTTAGCATGCACGCTTGGCTTGGCTTGTCCGCATTTCAATCCCAAGATGCAGGGAGAGGGGAATAGCCACTTAAAAAAAGGTTGGTTAAGGTTATGTTGCATGTTGCATGTTGCATGTTGCATATTGTATGTTGCATGTTCTATGTTGCATGTTCTATGTTGCATATTGCATATAAAGCTTGAAATGTGCTATGGGCAAAATGTATTCAATCAGGGAAGGGTTACAATGATATGGAATTTTTCTAAACTTTGTCTGTCAGCACGTTTTTCCTTCTGTCTTCTGTACTGACAACATTTAGATACAGATATAATACACTTAAATAACCTTGGGGGGGGGGGGGGACAGTCATGAAAACAGGGATTGGAAAATAGAGATGTATTTCAGTGTTTTTTTTTAACTTTTAATGCTTTATTTGGAAATATTAGCATTGGTCAATTCTTGAATATTTAGTCCAACTAAACTACCTTGAAGCCTCGAAATACGTAATATAAGAAAAGGTGTTTTATTTAGTATTTTGCATATTTTAAACCTTCGCCACTACGAAACCCAGGGTACTTTCTTTCTAGAACTTAACTCTCTAAAAGTTTAAAAATGCAAAACGGTTTCGATTTGGATATTTTTTTGGTCGTAATCAGTTTTACTTCCTAGTAATCCTAACTTCAAAGTGCTCAGTTTACCTAATCATGATGCTCCAAAATTTAAGCTTCATATAACTTCATAGAACACTATTCCTCAATTGTCTTCCTAATTTTCTTTGCTAATTTTCCTTTGGTCTTGGGAAAGCTACCTGAACGACATAAAACAGTATTACTAATATCATTATAACAATTTTAGGCTTCCAGTTATTTTGTCGACAGCATCTGTGGTACCAAATATACCCAAGACTGTTACAGAACCGGCAGAAATCTGAGTAGGAAGAAAAGAGTATTCAAAGCAGTGCAATGTATAAAAAACGATGTCAAATTTCTAGGTCCATACACCGATCCCTCATTTATTGTTCTACCTCCCTAGTGAATTCGAGTTTGTTGGTCAGAGATTCTGTATTCCAGCCAATCAAGCATACACTTTTTTCTTTTTTTGAATTCTGCTCAACGTGCTATTTTCTAAACTCTGCACAAATAAATATTCAAACTGCATGGAAAACGCTTTTGGAATAAGGAAAAAAATAAATTTTTAGTTGCACGGCACAAAGCATTACCAACAAAATGCTGTTATTTTATGCTGTTCAATGATTTATCTTTTTATATCTTTATTAAATTATATGATTTTTAAAAAAATGATTATGTGTAAGTCTGATAAATGTTTTATTCACTTAAATATTTTTTATGTCCATTTATTTTTCCAATATCCATTTTGTGACTTTTAACTTAAAACTTTTAAACTTTGTCAAAACAATAAGCCCCTTCCCCTCCCCTCCCCCGGCATAAGCTGTAAGCTCTCTCATTTATAAGCCCATCAAAAACCCTTATGAATCAATATAAGCCCAGGGATGGCCGATAGTCGGGATGCTCGGGTATAGAGGTATCTTTCCTTGTCATTTATCTTTTATGAGCTTCTTCTTCGTTTTAGGTATTAATAAATGTTTAAAAAAAGCCAGTGACGGCCAGCTAATGAAAGTTAGTGTGTGTGATTGTAGGGATAAATTTTGGGATAGGAAGTGGTGGACCTTTCCTAGACTTGTCTAATGAAATTCCGGAAGGTGAATTACGTTATTAGAACACGTCTTTCAAGAGCGAGCTATGACTCTAAGAAGATTTTGCACAGCCAATTTTTTTTATTAAAAGATCCATGCATAAGTAGTACACCAAAAACACAAGAAAGAAGTACATGAACTTACCTGTGTTCTGCCAGCATCATGGACTAGATAGGTTTTCAACCGTTCTTTCTCTGCTTGAAGTTCCAAATCCATTAAATGTGCCGCATCGTTTCCTTTAACGACAATCTTGAGTTGACTGGAAAAGAGACAAAAGCACTACTGTATGTACTACCACTTACGATTGTATATCTTTGAACAGAACTATTATCTTCACGATTGCATTTTTGAATAGAGTACTTTAAAATTGCAAATCCGTTATTGTATCTTCTTAAGTTAGAATCAAATGGTTTCTACATTTTCAGGTTTTGGGAATTTTGGAGTAAAGTCTAACAATTAAATATAAATCATAGATCCTTTGCCAAATTACCATTGTCTTTCTTCATTACACACTCATTAGTAAGGGTTAGCCTCAAGAGAGTGTCAAATAAAGTAAATTTAAAAATGTCCAGCTTCGACAACACTTTAAAATTCCACAGAATCCATGGACAACTTGAACTCATCTTACCCAAAATCAAAGCTAGCTGGCCCTTAACTTCTTTCATCACTGGCCCTAATTAGTGAACAGAAACTGGTCTATTGACTAGTGGTTTTTTAATTTTTTACTAGCTGAGAGACAACTTTTCTAGCCAGAAATTGACTAGTGTAGTCCAGATCTGATCCAAGTTTTATCAGCGCATGCAAAGCAGAGATGAACAAGTAGCAGAAATAGACTGTTAAGAGCTGTAACTATAAAAGTGGGGCCAGTGGAAAATTTTCTTTACATGTGCCATCACATTCTGGGATGTCAAAATTGGGAAAATAATTGATACCACCCTGGAGCACTTTTTGCAGTTTTCTTTGTATTTTGTGCAGTACTTCATAATATTTTTGAGAAATACAATGTACGTTAAACATTTAGCAAGAGCTTGGGCTAGTCCAATTCTTGAGTAGGACTAGTGGCACTAACAACAAGGTTGGGCACTGCTAACAATGAACAAAGCTGGAGTATTCTCTTACCCATGGTTTTCCCATTGCAGAATAATGTGACTTAAATTATTCTGATCTGCCAACATCCTTCTATATAGAGATACAGTTGCATGACCAACTTGTGCTGCTATCTTACCAACACCCATACGCAACTCAGTATTAACTACAAACACCATTTTACATGGACTGTGATATTCCTTATTATCGGATACTAGAACTTCCAAGTCCGGCTGTGCATCAATCTATAGTATTGGTATAAATAGTTTGTTAGTTATTTCAATAGACCCATTGACAAAATTTTTTTAGCTTGAACATGCTGACTAACTTTTCCCAGTTTGGAAAATATAATATTACATTAAAAAGTGTTATAATATAGCTACGATATCATATAGACACCATGCAAAAACGTTTTTTTAATTATACAAAATGAGGTTACTTTATATATACCTTGAGTGGTTCATCAATGTCTTCTAAATCTGAATTATTCAATATCCATAAAGCTGCTTCATCTACAGACTTATTTTGAGTGTGGTAAAGACCCTGTTATGATATGAAATACAAGAGGTCAAAATCTCATAACATTTAAATTTTGACTGAATAATGGATTTAGATTTACAAAGCAATTCTAATAATTACTTGCTGTTGAATTAATGGTTGAATTAATGACTGGTTTACCAGTAGTACATTAGATAAATTATACTTTTAATGTCTGCTAGCTACACTATACTGTTTTGTATTCTTACTAATATCTACCTTGCCATATTTTTAGTATCAAGATTGGGTACAACAATGTCTCACCCCTTCCTTACTGTGGAGAGCAGTGCAGAGATGCTTTCCCGTAAAGAAGGGAGGGATGAGAGTGGCTCTAAACAGATGCTCTTCTTTTTATTGGTATATGGGGTAGGGGAAGGCATAAGGTAAGGGGTACTACCATGTGACCTATTGACCTATTTTTTGATTGTATATGTATGTTATGTCATTGTGGCCTCTCAGTGGAGATTAGTACTGTACAAATCAACAAAAGATTTCTTATTGGGATCCTTTTTTGAAAAGCACTGGCCAAAATGGCAGCCATGTTTTGTCTTTTTTGAATCCCTTGGGAATGCTTGGAACCCATCAATATAATTACAAGTCCCTAATAGATGACTTGCACTTACAGGTCATTTCTTCTATAGTCAACATTTCAAGCTCTAACTTCACCCTCTTACTAAATTTGACCACCCTTGCTACTTCATGTAAGACTACATGAAATGGCACTATTTCGTAATAAAGTTGAAGGTTAGGGTTTTTTTATTGGGTTAGGATTAGGGTTCCAGGACGTCATAATCAATAATTAATAATCGAATAGTGCCATTTCATGTAGTCTCACATTAAGTACTAACCCGTTACACAGCTCAGCTATAATATTTTAGGGTTGATTTGAGATAAGAAAGGAAAAACCGGAGAGCGGGAAAAGCCCTTGGAGTCAAAAAGAGAGCCAACTCAGCTCACATGGGGCAGCATGCTTGTAGAAAAAAACAATTATTCTTAATGAATTCGTTTTGTTTGCACTCTGTACAGTTTCAGCCCTTAATATTAATTAATAATATGATTCAAAATACAATGTAAAATTCCAAACATTGTGTAGTACTTTACGAGAGCTGCTCTTTACCTTTATGCAAGCATTCTTTGAAAACCCCATTTCTTGTAATTGTCCCAAGAACAATGTCGTTGGTCCCTCCCATGTATCGGGATGACCTTTCGGTTCCGAAATAAAGGGACTGTTTATTTCCTCTCCTTGATCATCGCCCATACTAGGCAGAGACATCTTAATAGCTTGTTCTAGGATAGCTTCATCATCTTCCTCACCTCGAGCGTCCGCCATTTGCAAATGCCAACCACAGGAAGCCCTTGCAATAGATCAATATTTATATTTAGGTTTTCCGCTGCGCTCGTTTTTCTGTTCCAATTGTTTTGATATTTTTATATATCATTTATCACTTAAAAGACTAAATTTGATATAAAAAGGTTATAAACTTGTTTGATGGAAATTATAACAAACATCTCCCATGGTTGGGCTTCCTGTGTTTAATATCCCGCGCACGCGCAATATTGCCTGTTATGAGTGAAAGAAAGTCCACAATACCAAATGTTTGGGTTGCGATTGTCATGATATTAAGAGCAATTTATGGCGGATTTTATCAACGGTAGGTTAATATACGATTGACATCATACTGAGGAATAACTCAGACCCAAAATTATTTCTTTTTTTCTCAGCATTTCGTGATATTGAGTCGCCAGAGTCTTTGCATCCATGCTCAAGTTGTGGAAGAAAGTTTATCAGCGATACGTTGGTAAGTGGAATAGAAAAGTGCACGGAAAGTCAAAATTTCTTATTGAGGAATTGGAGTTTATAAAAAAGTTACCTTTTTAGGATCTTTTAGCACAATTGAATGGGAGCAATGTCAATAAATTGCTGATCAGTTGAGATTGAAGGAACTTCAAGAATTTTTCATAACAAACTTTATGCTTGTTTTCTTATTTATAATATCGTGATCTTCGATCACAGAGCCGAGATTTTGCATTTAGCAAGGACATATGAGGCGCGGACAAACTCTTTTCAATAATTATGTACATGTACATTGGAGATTGCCCAAATAACTGCTTATTCGTGTAAATAAATAAATGCGCAGTGTTCACTATCTCAACACGCGACGCACGTTGCTTGGTTACTGCGATATAGAATAGCACGTGCGTTGATTGGTCAGAAAGTTGAAACATAAGTCTAAATATTCATACTGTATTTTTTTAATTGAAAAAAATGAAATTGTAACGTTGCAATGTTCCTATGTTGTACATTAATTGCTGGGCCATCTAGTTTGTTGTAACAGTGTAAAATGTTTTTTTTGCCCTGAACCATTATACATGTGACAGCTGTCAATCAATATCTCTATTTTACCAAGTAATTGAGAGTAGTTTATAAGCTTGATCTCAAACCCTCTACCTCAGCAAGTTCCAGGAATACATAAATAATCTAAGAATTTTAGATTTATTCTCTTCAGCTAATGCATTTTTAATTTTTGTTTTAGGTTCGCCATGAGAAAATATGCTCGAATTTGAGAAAGAGGAAACCATTTGATTCCTCTAAACAGCGAACATCAGACCTCACGGAGGCAGATAAAGCAAAAGCTTTGAACCCTTCTAAACCTCCAATTAAAAGTAAAAAAGTTAGTAAAAGAGTTAAGTAGAAAATTTAGTTTGATTTATCAAATATTAAAAAAGTAGTATGTATTGTAAATTAAAGCTTGTATTGTTATAGATAGAGCACTTGACTCTCATCTGCATGTGAGTGGAGTTTGCAAGGTCTCTATCTGATTTCAATTTTTCTCCTGGGTCTACACTTTTTCTCATTCTATGAAACACACTAAATTCCAATTTGATCTGTAATGTTAGCCTTGACCTGAATTTGATTAGCCCAGCATTATTGCTCTGGGTTTGATGTATGAGTTAGCCTTGCCCTGACTTTGATCAGCCCAGCAATTGCTTCTGGGTTTGATGTATGAGTTAGTCTTGCCCTGACTTTGATCAGCCCAGAGATTGTTTGATGTGTGAGTTTTGCCATGGCTTGACTTGAATCAGCCCAGAGATTGTTTCAGGGTTCAATCGGTGAGTTAGCCATGCCTTAGCTTATATCAACCCAGAGGTTGTTTAAGGGTGGTCTCAATTGATGAGATTGAAGGTTTTCAAATGTTTTCTGGTTTTATTAAAATGGTGACCCTTGCTTAGACTCAAAATGAAAAAAGATTTATTTATTAATATGCATAATTTTTATACATTTTCAGAATAACTGGAAACAAAAGCATGAAGATTTTATTAATACAATTCGTTCAGCAAGAGGAATTACAGCTGCCACCAAAACAGGTGGTCCACTTCCTCCACCCCCTCCTCCCAGAATAGATCCTGACCTTGT
The DNA here is from genome assembly GCA_011057435.1 of Actinia equina. Lineage (NCBI taxonomy): Eukaryota > Metazoa > Cnidaria > Anthozoa > Actiniaria > Actiniidae > Actinia > Actinia equina. The sequence goes on from WHPX01000851.1 coordinate 334,896, forward strand.
TCAGTGTCCACACTGCAGTAGACGGTTCAATGAACATTCTGCAGAACGGCATATTCAGTTTTGTAAGGAGCAGAAGAGTCGTATCGGAAGATCACCAGGATCAGCATCTAGTGTTGCAGCTCAGAGGTTTGCAGCAAGAACCAAGGTACAGAACCTTATATATATAGGTTTTCAGATGACTGTGATTTCAATGCTTGGTGAATGTACATTAATGCCTCCCTTGCAGCAACCATGGTGTTTTCTAGAATTTTAATTGGCTGTGATTGGTCTGTTAGTACCATTACCTTGGTGTGACTGTTGTCCATGATTGTTCATAGCATGTTTCAAGTATTTAATTGGATGAAGATTAACTTCAAAGTGATTGGTCTGGCATACAGTATGTCACAATGGCATTCAGGCCACGTCCATTTCAAAATGCTTCATCCCACAACTATTCTTGAAGTTCTTGTAAATTAAACTTATAAATTACTGTATTAATGTCAGTGATGACCTTCTCATTTTCTGAAAATATCTATAATTTGAACAAATCTATGTTTGGCTTAACATCTAAATAATATTATCCTAAATTCCTTGAAGATACAAATGAAGTTATTATACTGTATTGCTCAATTTTGCTTGCATTTTTTTCAGTCCTTTTTTTACTAAAGTCTTGTTTACTTAATCCTTCAGTATAAACCTCCTCAATTAGCAAAGAGACCCCTTTCTAGAACCAATGTGTCATCTGCTGGCAAAACAAGAACGACCAAAACCAAGTATGAAAAATCAACTCCCCCAGAATCGAGATATGATGAACGACCTGTCAGACACCAAGGTAAGGTGAAGAATAAGCATAATATATTGTAATGTAATGTAGATATGTATATTGTAAATAGACCTTTTCAATTTTGACATTATATTTCCCATTTTAGACCTTGTCCTTGAATCCCTAAATTATCATTTCTTTATTTAATGGTAGCACATGAGAAGACACATAAATATGGATACAACTCAAATAAAGAATTTTATTCTCAAGAGAATGACACATGGTCTGAAAGGGAAAACATTATGCCCAGGGTTTGGGGTAGATTGGGTAGCTAACCCAACTAAAATAAGAATCACAGGTAATCAGGGTTGGTGCTACTCCTTGAAAACTCCTTGAATTTAATTCACGTTTTCAAGGGCACTAGAAACTTACAATCTTAGCGAAACTCCTTGAAAACTCCTTTAAAGTTTGCTTTGATCATTACTTGCACGGTTCAGAAATAGATCTAGTCAGAAAGATTGGAAAACCTGAAAGTCAGCTATGTGCAACCACCGCGTAAAACTTGGCATACTGTAGTTAGCTAAACATACTCCTTGAAAGTTCTTTTTTGGGTCCTTGTATGGTCCTTGAATAAGTCCTTGAATTTTAAGTGGCTACCTCAGCGCAAACCCTGGGTAATATAAAATCAAAAGAGGAAGCTTAATGTACCGTAGCTACCACATTACTGGTTTTTATGACCTTTTTTTCAATTTTAGAGAAAAGTTCAAATATAAGTCATCAATCATCCACAACTAAACAAGGTGTAGTGAGAAATAAATTGACGGGGATGGCTTCGGCAGAACCTTCAAAACTGCAATCAAAAAGTAAATTAATTGAACAAAAAGGTAAGTTAATTGCTGATTAAGATATTGTCAGGTAACTAACAAGACCTTGAGTCAATAAGCCAGTTCATAGTTTAAGAATCGTTATCAGTGCGCATGCGATTTTATCCTGAATTTCTCTCTTTATTTTGTTTATGATTAAGAACAAATTAGAAGGTTTAAACAAAAGAAGGTGAGAAATTCGGGATAAACTCGCATGCACATTGAAAACGATTCTTAAACTATGAACTGGCTTATTTGCCTCTCTACACTAGCTTTAATGTTTTCCCATTTTAGACCACGTGTCATTCTCTTGTGTGTGAAGATTCTTTGTTTGATTTGCATCCATATTCATGTTTTTTTCTCATGCGCACACATTAAACAAAGAAACTATACTCTAGGGAATGGTACTACTTCGAAAGTGGGAGAATCTAAAGAAGGCAATACTTTATGCATCTCTGATTATATTTATTTTGGTTTTAGCTTATCATTCTAACAGATACAAGACTACAGATAATCAAATGAGGCTAGAAGGCTCAAAGTATGATATAGAGGCAAGCAAGGCAAAAGAGATCAAGTATGGCCGGAGGGCCAGTAAGACGAAGGAAGATGAGACAGACTACATGACCGAGTTATCAGCACTACAATTAGACAATGCTAAAGATTCTGTGATTGATAAGAAAAGTAGAAGGTGGGTACTCTCGTGTCTGGTACGGCGTGATGTCATAATGCATGCACGCTAAACCAATCAGAAGCGAGATTCGTGCCAATCTTTAAGTGCAGATAGAAGGATTTATAATTATTAATATCAATTTTGAATTCACCAGCAAATCCAGTGCGACGAAATTGCATCATTTTGAGGTTGTTATTACATCATCTTGCACATCATCCAATTAGAACAAACCAAAAGAGAGCTAATTATGTCAACAAAAAAAAACTATTTGATCGTTGAGCTTGCCGCGTCTTGGCGATCTTTGGAAGAACAGCAGAACGAAAAAAAAACGCTACAGATAAAAGAAGACTTTCGAAACCAGTTTTAGCGTGAAAAGCGATATTTTATATATTACGTTTCCGGTTGCAGGAATTTTGCTTTCCGTGATACCAGTCCTACAGGATTTGATGACTATCATGAATCGAGATCTGATCAACCATCATCAGGGAACAAGAAGAACCCTTTTCCTCCCAAGGCGCAAGTTCACAGAACAAATACACGAGATCATGACGAGGAAGATCATGGAAGACTTTCTAAATTCTGTCATGAGTGCGGCACTAAATATCCTGTAACCAGCGCAAAGTTCTGCTGTGAATGCGGGACTAGAAGGCTACATATCAGTTAGCTGTCTCCTTACGTTTTCTCAGTCAAGAATTGAACCCACTTTTCTTTTTAACTACTTTGTAAATGTCTCAGAAATGAAAGGGAAACAAGAAAAAATAAAAACGAAAACTAGGGAAAAACCGAGACCAGGGCTCGGTTGTACGAAGCCTGGATAGTGCTATTCGACAGATAAATCTTCTCCATTGGATAAATTTATTGGATAACAGCATCGGCTTATCCACTGGATAAGGATTTATCCAACACGGATAGTTCTATCCAAGCTTCGTACAACCGGGCCCAGCAGATATCTGAATATAGAAAAAGATAAAAGTAAATTCGAATAGCTGCCTTTTCAGGAAGAGATTTTTCCAAAGAAAAGCAGATAAAGATGTCGAAATACGCAATATTTCGGCTTAATGTTAAACCATCATCAGGCAACTACGAAGAGCAAAACAATAAAGAAAACGTGTAAAAAGAAGACGAAGACGAAACCCAAGATGATAAACTGTAGAACTTAATTTGATAAACTTAGTGGGAAATGAAAATATGTTCTGTGCATTTTCTATATCGGAAAAAAAGTTTTCAATCCCAAAACTATTCAATCTAGGCAGTAATACCTTCAATCACCATCAATTTGAATATTTTTCACTACTTTGGACTGTTTTCAGCTCTCCTATCTCTATGTCAAAACACGTATAATATAATATATGCTCATTGGTAAATCTAGGAGGGGGGGCGCTTGAAAAGAATTTTCCGAGATTTTATAATTACAAAATTGTAATTAAAAGGAAGGTTTCATTACTACTATCTAAACAAAACTTGAGTTAAATTGCACTTTTCTTAAGCACTTGATATAAGTTCTTTACCTGAGCTTCCGTATCCCACTTGAGCTATTCTTTAGGTCCTTAGCCTATAGTATCAACATCTTTCTTAAAACTTCAGTTGAAAATGCGTCACACAATTCACTGTTGAAGGACCAAATTCATCTCTAGTTTGAATAATAATGGAATATAATAATTAAGAATAGAGTTTAGACTTTAGTGATAAAAAAAACATTTGCAGCAAAAACCTTTGAAATTCTTGGTTTGCACGCTGGCTCGCACGCTTTTGCTTCCAGCAAGATCAATCAATTAACTACAGGTATTATTGTTTGATTTAATTAATAGATTTCATACAAATTAATTTTTCCCTTGAAATTCTAAAAGCGGAAAGTTAAGAAAACCAAAGATGTGTATGAAAGTTACAGGTAATTCATAACAAATAGACATCAGTTTTCAAGGGCGGATCCGGGGGGGAGGGGCTGAGCCCCCCCTTCAGAAGAAAACAAAACAAGACTAAAGAATTAGATGCTTTTTTATTGTTTTCCGTCGTGTTGACGGATGAAAATCAATTAGCCCTCCCCTAAAATTTTGGCGGGATCCGTCCTTGTTTTTGTGTGTGTCTGTCCTCTCATTGACGATAAATTGCGTGTAAGTAGCGGGGATCCACGAGGCGCAGCCGAAAGCTCGTTCACGTCAGCTTCATATCTGTCTGTCCTATTATTGATGATAAAAATAACTAATCACGTGAGAAAGTCATTGTAAAAAAAGCGTTTTGTGTGTAAATGTCAGTTGTCGAATGAGAATATCGTAACAGACTGACATTTCTTTGAAAACCGTTCACCTGGGGCGTCGTTTCACAAGGATATATGTGATATGGTTCAGTCTGGGTTTGTTATTCTCTTGCCAACAACTTCATCCTTGGTCTCAGTGAAGATATATTTGAAAAACCACCGTTCTTTTCTTTTTCGGCTCTCTTCATTTTTGTAGTATATGACAACTGTTTGTAGACACGTCATGTTTTCTTCGTCGATGAGATTCGAAGGTGGCTTTTAAAAGTGTGCATCTTCAGATCGACGAAAGTTTCGATGCGTCCTCGATCGGTTCACGGTGATTTAAAGCGTTTCTTCGGCACACCGTTTGAACTTAATTTCTTTTCCGAATCTACGTTTCAGCCGCGGGGACCATTTTCTTCGAAACAAATAGGTAAATTTGAAGTTTTTTCTGTAAAATCCTCATTTATATATCGTTCGTCCATGTTGGCAATTGATAATTATTGTACTTGACGTCGAATGTAAAAAGAGTTGCTTTTTGGTCCTTTTCTTCGCGGAGGATTTTTCTCCCTCCGCAAGAAATGACTTCTATATTACAATTGGAAAAAGACTCTATGCACACTATCGAACCACTGTTATTCCCAATTTTCGTAAGTTGTTAGTCTTTTAAACAAATGATTAACTTTCTAGGATGAATGAAAGCAGCATAAGCAAGTCTTGGATGGAGTTCCTGAACCGCAGTCCAGCTACCATCGCTGTAGAGACCAGTATTTTACTCCTTATTGGACTAATCGCCATTGGAGGAAATCTTCTGGTAGTATTCTCCATCTATCGTAATCCCAACCTTCGTACCATCACTAACTACTTTGTACTCTCGCTCGCGATGACTGACATTCTTAATCCTTTACTCTCATTGCCATTTACTCTCGCCTGGTCAATAAGAAGTCGTTTTTTCATGGGGTATGAAGTATGTGATTTCCAGGTTATTGTCAGCATCAGCCTCATGCTAGCGTCAATAACAAACATTATCCTAATGGCTGTCAATCGGTTTATTCGTGTCTGTAAGCCACACAAATACGCAAAATATTTCAACAGAAAGAATTCTTTAGCCATGATCGTCGCTGTTTGGGTGATCCACATCATAATCTTAGTTTCGGTTATTACGGATGGGAAAATTGTCTACGCTAACTTTAAGGTTGAAAAGATGATGTGCAGTCTTACTAGAGGGGAAAAAACGTCGCTATCTAACATATTTTACAACATAGCCATCGTAATTTTCTTTTTGGTTCCATTTACCATTATTGTCTATTGCTACTACAAAGTTTTTAAAAAGATACGGGAACACAAGAGAAACGTCGCTCCTCAGTCCAACCCAAACAGCCTGGGCACGTGTAGACAAGAAATCAAGGTCACGTGGACCATGTTTGCAGTATTAGTGGGGTATTGCGCGACATGGTTTCCGGTTCTCATTGTGGTGTTAGTGTCTAGCATGTTACTGCTACCGGGTACGGTCCATATGATCGTGACATACAGCATGGCCGGCAGCAGTGCTATCAATCCTGTCATATATGGAGTTATGAACCCAGCATTTAAACGAGAATTTCTTAAGATCTTAAAACTTTGTAAATAAAAGTTGCCGTACACTAGAAATTGCATACAACTACGACCCTACCCACCCCCTCTTATCATCAAAGCACGGGGCATACATATAGTTAGGTTACTACTGCGCTTAGATGTTCGACTGGCAAACAAAGATAAATGATTAAATAATGGATGGATGACGGGTCAAACACAACTTTCGTCTCCCTTGCAGGAAGGTCGCAAGGATTCGTTTTTACGAGGCCCGTGAAAAACATCATGCGACACCTTGTGTCACCAAGATACCCGGACTTCTAGTGCACAGAGCTGCTCGAACAAGACCCGAGTCCAAACAGACGCACAAATGCTCTGAACAGAGCCAGCGCGCAGCCAACCCAAAACCGTACATAATCGCTGTACAAAATCACCTAGAGTCAAACCAGTCTATGATGAAAAGTTCGCTGGGGCGACATAAATGCTGACGGCTTGCATGTGGAACCACATCAGGCTGTAGTTGGACGCGGAAATTTGGTCCGCTATGAAGAAGAAAAACATGATCTGTGTTCAGTGTCATGTCAATCTTAACGAAGTTGCTGTTCTGATTTCGTGATTGCCGCGAAGTGTCACTTTCTATAGAGACATGAGACTTCTCACGCCCTCTCCGATAACCACTTATCCAATACTTCCATACATTATTTAATAATATTCAAGGGACTTTGAATAGAGAGCAATTCCATGAATTATTTTATATTAATGAGATCTACAATGCCCTTTGGTGTTGGAAAGCATGGGGCATATTCAGTATTCAACATTTTTTGAAATAACTGTTCAAGATAACGCAAATAATGGCTTTCCGAGGTTGCGAGGAAAACTGGGAATAAGTAGGACGCGCACTGAATCATAGGGCTGTTTTCGGCCCATAATTCAGCGCGCGCCCTTTTCGTCAACCTTGCCTCTGTGCATGTTATAACGTACAACAAAACTTCAACAATTTTTTTTTATGAAGAGCTAGTCAACGCTAAGAAAACTATAATATATATATTTAGGCACTGCCTAAAAGCGGAGCTCCCGATACGGAAGTCAAAGGGAGAACAATTTGAATGAAACTGAAAGTTAAAAATAAGATAGGGGGGAAATCTTCAATTATTTTTTATTCGAGCTGAAGATCATTTCTCCCATAATAAAAACCATGCAGTGAAATCGAATCGAAATGCACTACATTGTTTTTTTTCCCGCGAGTATATACTCTCCCACTTAGGAATTTTGTACACAATTCACCACCACCCCCAGGGGCTAGTTTTGCTCTTGTAAGATTTTTCGACAAATTTGTCCAAAAAACCCGACATTTTTAGGCTTTGAATCTCTTTTATTTAAAAAAAACGAAAGATAACTACAGATAATCCAATACAATATCAAGTTTAGTAAAATTTACCTCGGATGTCTTTCATTGACGTTGAAATCAAGACCAAAAAACAGACTTGAAAACTGGTTAAGGTTGAGCAAAGTATATATAAGCTCACTTTAATAATTACGTCTTTTACAGAACGAGACGTTTTACATTCAGTTAAACTTGACAAGAACAACTGAGACAAAATAGAAAATAAAGGCAATGCAAAAAGGCAATGCAAAATGACGAATTTCTTGGTCAGTAAATTGGCGTTTGTAAATGTTTTTGAATATTTTTTACGGCTTTTTAAAGTGAAAGTCTAGGTCTTTCTACAACAACATCTCTCAACAACACAAATTTAAGCTCATTCTTATAATCAGACTTGCTCGAATAGCTTAATAAACAGTCGAATATTTGGTGTAAATTTATATTTCATTCAATACTTAAATAAATTATCTGTAGAAATAAAATTATTAAATGAAAGTCTTCGTTGTTTTGAAGATGGGACCCCGCGATAGGAGGCGAATCTTTCTTGAACGAAAAACATACGATAGTTCGTGGTTAAAAACAACGTTTTACAACGTTAACCGAATTGCTAAAGATTTACAAAGCTAAATAAAGGACGAATATTTGTTGTAATATGCTCTTCATGTTATATTCACTCCAACATTAAAATAAATTAAGCTTATCTACAGAAATAATAAAAGCTTTGAGGGAAAGTCTTTGATTTGTCGATTCGTCGAGAAAAAATTAAATGCTTGTCAAAAAATAATAAACGATTGTTTGCTAAACAACACACCTGAATTTTTTGGAGAACACTTCTTAATCCATCTTTGAATACATGAAAGTTTTTAAATTGTCTTTGGTCTATAACTTGTCCTTAAGAGCGATTTTTTTCTGTGCATTTGAGAGTCGCCCTAGCTAGTAGTTTTGCTTCAAATTCCTTTGTCTTTCACGCTCATTTTCTCTTTGTTCATTCGTGAAGTTTTGACTCAAATTCCTTTGTATTTCACGTTCATTTTCTCTTTGTTCATCCGTCAAGTTTTGCCTCATATTCCTTTTTCTTTCACGATCATGTTCTCCTTGTTTATAATCGAAGTCCCGCCTGGATTTGGGTCTCTATCTCTCTCTCTGCTTGCCGCTTTTCTTTGGCGAGTCCTTCCTCTTTGCCTTACATTTTCACGCCACCAGAGTTTTTCATTTTTCGAAAAAACTCTTTTACTTCTGGCCTTTCTTTCTTGGCTTCATTCTCCTCTGAGCTTTCTTTCGACATATCGATTTCGGAAAGGGGTTCCATCGTAAATAGATTAAATATAAATATAAGGTTGAATAAAAAATTTAGCTGTTATCTTTCGGTATTTCTATACGTGTGTAAGAGGTTTTTTACAAAAGTTTAAAAGCCGGATTTACCTTTATGTGTACCCGGATGTTGCAACGCGTCGACATTCCCGCCAAAAAAAAATTTAACCAGCCAATCAGAATGCTTGTGTACACGCCCGGACGGACGCCGGACGGACGGACGTACGGACGGAAGTGACGTCAGCCAAGCCATGAAAAATCAACTCGATAGTTTACCATTTTTTCTTAGGTATGGTGCTCCGCTCGCGCGGGCCGAAGGCCCGCGCGGGAGCTCCGCTAATACGGACGGAAATGACGTCACTACAAAACTGAATAAATTGTGAGATAATAATCTGTAAAACTGCTCACAATGAAACTGTAAAATCAAGAGAAAATGGACTGAGAAGGAATCCCCGCGCCTCATCATGAGCACTCTTGGATGCTATTTTTATAATTTTGAATGCTATCTTTTATTAGGATCATTCATTTGATCGTACTAGCCTGTTTGCTCATGCTTTCTTGTATTTTTCAACAACAAACGATGGCAAATGTGATTCTAAAAATATCATCAAACGGTGTGATGGTTACAAGCACGCAGACCAAAGATTCCTTGTCTTAGTGGGTTCTTTTGCTACTTAATAATTTTTTTTCATTTGGTTGCCTGGAAATTTATAATTTCGAAAGGGAAAGTGACTCATCAGTTTTGCAAATTTTCTCCCTTCCGATTGGCTAAACCTTTTTTCTCGGATCAGCTGGAAAGTTCATCCATATATTGCGAGTAACCATTCATCATATATGAATAGATATTTTGACATTAAGCCCGGGCCACTCTTAACTATTCAAGTATTATGAGAGTGGAAAGACCTTGAATGTGACCAGAATATTATTTCCTCTACGCTTAGTCTTAAAGTGCTACTACGACGAAAATCGCTCAAACTTGGATTTAGCTGAAACTTCCTAAGAATACTCTTTAAAGGTCCAATAATCACTGTATGAAGTGTTTTCTCGATATTCAGGACGAAAGTATGATATTTTTACGATTATTTTTTGGAGTCTGTGACGTCATACACTCAATATCGAACATCGCTCCATACATTTCTTTGTAGTTTATGATCAAAATATCAGTAGTAAAGGGAGAAAGAAATACCCAAACACCCCAAAATATATATTATAGTCACAAGTAATGTGAAATAAGCACATTAGCTACCCTTTGGGCTTCATAGGAATAAAATAAATTAAGGATTTATATACAAAGAAATATATGTAGCAATGTTTGATGTTGAGTGTATGACGTCACAGACTCCAAAAAATAATCGTAAAAATATCATACTTTCGTCCTGAATATCGAGAAAACACTTCATACAGTGATTACTGGACCTTTAAAGAGTATTTTTAGGAAGTTTCAGCTGAATCCAAGTTTGAGCGATTTTCGTCGTAGTAGCACTTTAAATAAAACAATAATGCAAATAGCAATTCAATAAATTCTAATCAAGGATATTGTGGACAAAATTCATTCACTAGAAAAAAACACGCAGATGTCAAGCTAATTATGGATAAAAATAAAAATATAATAATTATTATTATTTATTTATTTATTTATTTAATAATTTAGAGATATTTATTGCAAGGTAAACATATTAAATACTATTGTAAAGTACGATAAAGAATGTATGAAGATCATGAGGCAGAAAGAAGCAAGACTAAGAGAAATATAGAAGACAAAAGTGTGACATGAGGAGGAAACAAGACTTTCGTCCCAATTGACATCCTTTCCCCTATTGTAACAGAAAAAAATAATACCAAGAAATTATTTTGGAGTAATAATGCATTACGGAAAATACTGAATTTGAATTTAACAGGATATGGAAATAACAAGATGCTTTAGCGATCGATAAGAAAATTAAATTGATTTATAGTACATCACTGAGGTGCAAGGTATGAGGGTAGTTTCTGATGATAGTAATTGAGAATATACTTTCTAAATCTTATCGGCGACAGCGGCCTGACAAGAGCTGACCCAGCAAATCGGTCGATGGTGCTCGCTAGCTTAAAACAAGAGATCAGAAGAAGGCCTAGGAAGTGGTTGTTTTTACAGTAAACAACCCTGCTCTTTTCCAGTACGCATGTGCAAAATTGTACATGACCAAAACCTGTTTTTACTGGAAAAGTACAGAAGATTTACAGCTGTTGTTTACGACAAAAAGTACATCTTAATTAAATCTGGAAGGTGATGTTAAGTCAACAAATATACTTGAGCGGCAGGTTAATAAACACGTTCTTACGAATGAAGAAGTTTCACTTACATTTGTCATTAGAAGAAAGCCGAGCAAATAAGTTCCCATTCGAACGAACGAACAAACGGACGGACGGACGGACGGACGAATGTTTGAATGAATGAATGAATGAATGAATGAATGAATGAATGAATGAATGAATGAATGAATGAATGAATGAATGAATGAATGAATGAATGAATGAATGAATGAATGAATGAATGAATGAATGAATGAATGAATGAATGAATGAATGAATGAATGAATGAATGAATGAATGAATGAATGAATGAATGAATGAATGAATGAATGAATGAATGAATGAATGAATGAATGAATGAATGAATGAATGAATGAATGAATGAATGAATGAATGAATGAATGAATGAATGAATGAATGAATGAATGGATGGATGAATGAATGAATGAATGAATGTCATAGTATAAACGAATACCTATTTTTCTAGAAGCCTCTACCAAGTAAACTAATTTTAAAATCAAGCTAAAAATCTCATAGCTTTTACCTTTTCAAATTCATAATACCATTAATGAGGGATCACAATAGATTGCTGTTCAATAGACTTAACACCTGTTATAAGGCAATTGTCTCTTACAGGTTTCAATATATATCAAGCATGGATCTTTGCCGCGACCTATAGGTTTTGGTAGAGTGGTTTTGTCGCGCCTACAAATTTTGCGATTTGGCAGGTTCTTTTGAGAAGCACTACATGCGCTGTAATAATAATTAGAGAATATTAATTGCCCATTGAGTAGTACTTTTGATACGGGTTTTAAAAAGTTATTATAATTTCCATACTGAGCTGTCTTCGTTTCTTGATTACTTATTCATTCATTCAACATTTCCCCATTTCAATATTCATTCATTCTTATTCTATTTTTCGTTCAATTGATTGATTGATTTTTAATTAAAATTTTCAATATATTACTGGTCTTTTTTTTTTTTGTTCAACTATCATCAAATCCATATAATTCAAGTTCATATTTGAACTAAGGAACAAGTTATACATTCTTGATTCACATCCAATACTCATTACAATACACAAACAAAATTCTGACAAATTGTTCTTATTATTAAATATAGTCTTCGAAACATTTATTCAACTCGTGTGGATATCTCTGACGCAAGCCGCTCGTAGCCCAAACCTCACGTAATAGCGCGTACTCAAACAAACCGCAATCAATCATAATGTATACCTGGCTGTTGTTTACTCGCAGCTCTGCTTTGCATAATATTATTACACACTTGAAACTCGTAATTTCCAAGGTGAAAGGTGTAATTTCGTATCTTTGTACATCATCGTCAACAAAGGTCAGTTAGTTTATTGCATTTTCACCTCACTCTTTTTTCTTTTCTTTTCATGTTTTTCTCTTTTGCCATCTATTTTTATATCTTTTTAAACTCTTTTTTTTACCACTCTTCACTTTTTTTTCCTTTATCATTTTTTTTAATTATTATTATTTCTTACTTTCTCTCTCTCTCTCTCTCTCTCTCTCTCTCTCTCTCTCTCTCTCTCTCTCTCTCTCTTTCTCTCTTACCGAGTTTTCTTTCCTTTCTTTTCAAGTTGTTTGAGAAAGCTTTAGTAACCTTCACAAACGATGTGCTTTTTCTGCCGTCGTGATTTAAAAACGGCAATCAATTGCTTATCAAGCACGAGTGAAAGTTGAACATCGTTCATCGCCTTTTAGTCTTAGCTGCTCTTTTCTAGTATTTTCTTGTCACACCCTAATTGAAAACCTAATTCTTGTGCTCGCATTGCATAAAGCTGGTTAATGAAGCAAGCCCTCTTAAAGAATATCGAAATCTGTTGACATTTTATTCATAATATCTAAAACATACGAGCACAATCTTTGACGAATTTATTTTTCAATTTTAGGACACCTACTGCCCAACCAACGTATGAAGAGAACAAAGAATTGAAAAATACAGACGTGATCATAAATACTGATCGTGCAAAAATAATTTGGTTCAGTGATGCATGAAAACTCCTTCTTTGTGATGAACGCTTCAAACAATACTCGGACCTTAACAAAAGGTTGGACTGAGTTCCTAAATCGCACTCCAGTTACCATCGCTGTAGAGACAAGTATTTTACTCCTTATTGGAGTGGTTACTATTGCGGGAAATCTTCTGGTAGTACTCTCCATCTATCGTAATCCCAGTCTTCGTTACATCTCTAACTACTTCCTATTATCGCTTTCCCTGACCGACATCGTATATTCAATCACAGTTTTGCCTATTACTATTACTTGGTCGATGAAAAGCCGCTTTATTTTTGGTGAAAGCTTGTGTGATTTTCAAGGAATTTTGATTAATTCTCTTTTCTTTGTGTCCGTCTTGAACATGGGTTTCATCGCTGTTAACCGTTTTGTCAAAGTCTGCAAAGCTCAAAAATACCAGAAACTGCAGAAGAAAAATGTGAACTTGATGATAATCGGCGCCATTTGGATTTTCAGTTTTACTTTTGTGTTTATTTACAGCAAAGCAGGAATCTTCACGAGCATTAGTTTTATACCTAATCAAATCAGGTGTGGATTTACATACAAGAAACTACAGGGCACGATATCGAAGGTGATTGGGAACACTGCGTTGATAGTCAGTCTGACTATACCATTCACTGCCATAACGTTCTGTTATATCAAAGTATTCAAAACAATTCGACAACACAAGAGGCAAATCTTCCCTCAACAAACACAGGAACTTTGTAGAATTCCTATCGCCCAAGATCCTCAGCCTCCGCTTTCCCGTTCAACTTTTCCAAACCCCCAGCATAACCAGAATTTTCGGGATTCCTGTGTTTCTTCGCGGAATGGTACGAGATTGGGCACTAATGTTCATGAAATCAAGATCACGTGGACAGTGTTTGCAGTTTTGATGGGGTATTGCGTAGCATGGATCCCAGTCCTAATCGTATCATTTGCGTCTAGCCTCCTTGGTGAAAATAAAATACCTCGCTCGGCTGAAATGATCGTGACTTTTACAGGATCAAGTAGTTGTTTTATTAATCCCATAATATACGGAGTAATGAACCCGGCGTTTAGGAGAGAGTACAAGAAGATATTTAGTCGTAACTAACACGTGTCCGGTTAAACGTTTCGCACGCCAGCCTGCATTACTATTAGTCGGTACCTCTTTTTTTCATCGTGGTGAGCACTGACCACGAGAACTGCAGGCTCGCAAAAGGATAAAATTGACTCTTAGTTGTAATACGCTCATAACTTACGAGCACTGATGCAGAAATGCATCCATGATCCCAACTTTAGATTGTTTGCTGCCATAGCAGCCATGTTGGCACAGTGACATAGCTAAAAAAACAAAGCCCTGTCTTCTTACTGCGCATGCTCGACTAAATGCTCCCTTGATTGAGTGCGCTCAATTTGTCTTGACGAATCATCACGCAAGATGTTTAGTATCCAATCACAAAGTAATGAAAGAAAATAAGTAAATCAAAAACTACCATCCTCCTGATGTAAAGTCTGGTATTCATCAGCATATTATTGGCAAGATTGGAAAAAAACTTATCCTCATGATAAAAAAATTATCATCATGATCCTGCTCATCATCATCATTATCATCGTCGTCGTCGTGCTCGTCACCTGCGCGTAATATTTTTTTTAGTAAATTAACATTGTCCACAATAGCGTTCCACCTTCTATTGAAATAGCTAGCTTTTGAAAGATATATGATAAAATCCTAAAGGAGAAGCGGAGATATCTAGAAGTAGCAGCTGCCGGTAACGGATCTGGGATGATCTCGATCAGTATTTACTGAATTCGTACTCAAAAATCTGTCTTTAAAACAACATCACACTCTAATGAAGGCATAAATTTAAGGTAAGATTTTTTTTGGCCCTGCTGTCTTTTAGCAATAATTATCATAGTAATAAGTAATCATATTATGAACCAGTTCGTTTTAAAAATTAATCGAATTAATATGACCCTAATTCCTGGCTGCAGCTTTCACATTTACAACCAGTTTGTTTAGCTTCGGTGTTATATTACCTTAGTTGTCCAAGATCAGTCTAAAAAAATCGACGCAAGAAAAAGACTTTTTTAGTTTAGGAAAAAAATGGGTGTAAAATAAGAGAAGAAAAAAATCGAGCCAATGTTTCATATTTGAAGGCACGATAAACCAAACAATCCTCAAATCACTATGGATATCCTAAAACAAACTCTAGGCTGATCTAAGTCAAGGCACGGCTAACTCCGCACAGATCAAACCCTAAAGCAAGTTTCTATTTTGATAACATTAAATCGCATGCCGTACGTTAGCTTAAAGTTATAGTTTAGAAATACTTCCAAACAAGACGTGCCAAAAGTTTATTTAAAAAATCTGAAAAGCGAATGACTTTAATTTGATTTTTAATCTTTTCAAAAATAATATATCAAATAGTTCCTTGTTGGTTGATGTTACATTCATGATAATTTGTCTTATCAACCATAGATTTTATACATCTGTTCCGAGCTTTCGGCCTACTCGGCCATCCTCAGGGAAATGAAAAACGTTACATATTGACAAAGAAAAACGCGATCAAACCATGACATATGTTCGCGCGCATTAGATTAAACAAATTCGTGCGCGCTTAGGAAAAAAAAAAAAAAAATTATTAAATTAAAAATAAATAAATAATATAATATAATTATAATAATATTTGAATAATAACAAATAAATAAACATATTTATTTATAAATTTATTTATTTGTTATTATTATTATTATTATTATTTATTTTGCCCATTCATAATCTATTTTTTTTATTTTTTATATTTTTTATATACATATAGACATATGTTTATTATTTACATATTATATTTTTTGTATTTCAGGGCTCAGAACGCGTTTTTGTTATAAGCGCTTTTAAAATGTTTATTATTATTGTTATTATCATCATCATTATCATCATTATCATCACCATCACCATCATCAACATCATCATGATCATCAACATCATCATCATCCTCATCATCAACATCATCATCATTACCATCATTATTATCATCATCATCGTCATCATCATCATCGACATCAACATCATCATCATCATGATCACCATCATAACCATCATAACCATTATCATCACCATCATCATCATCATCATCATCACCATCACCATCACCATCATCATCATCAACATCACCATCATAACCATCATAACCATTATCATTACCATCAACATCATCATCATCATCACCATCATAACCATCATAACCATCATAACCATTATCATCACCATCATCATCATCATCACCATCATCATCAACATCATTATCATCATCAATTACCATCATCATTACCATCATCATCATTATCATCATCGTCATCACCATCATCAACCCCATCATCATCATCATCATCATCGTCATTATTATTATTATTGTTATTATCATCATCATTATCATCATTATCATCACCATCACCATCATCAACATCATCATGATCATCAACATCATCATCATCATCATCATCAACATCATCATCATTACCATCATTATTATCATCATCATCGTCATCATCATCATCGACATCAACATCATCATCATCATCATCATCATCATCATCATAACCATCATAACCATTATCATCACCATCATCATCATCATCAACATCATTATCATCATCAGTTACCATCATCATTACCATCATCATCATTATCATCATCGTCATCACCATCATCATCCCCATCATCATCATCATCATCATCGTCATTATTATTATTATTATTATTATTATTATTATTATCATTATTATTATTATCATTATTATTATTATGTTCTAAACTGCTCAGTATTGAGCGAATGACCTAACTGGTAAATGTAAATGTAAATGTTTAATCAGAAAAACGTTTTGGGTAAGGTTTGCTAAAGCTAACTTATTTTCTAAAGTGTTCTCGTAATATTTTCTAGAATAGATGAACGCCATACATGCCAAGCTGTAAGACAGAGGTGCCAAACCTTACTCTAAAGAAATCGTCGTAAAATGAACAATGGAACGAGCTGCACAAGTCTAAACAGTGGTTGGACTGAATTTATGAGTCGCACCCCAGCTACCATCGCTGTAGAGACGAGTATTTTACTCCTTATTGGACTAATTGCCATTGGAGGAAATCTTCTGGTAGTACTCTCCATCTATCGTAATCCCGGTCTTCGTACCATCACTAACTACTTCGTACTATCACTAGCAGTGTCTGATATTCTATACCCGGTTTTTGTGATCTCGATTACTGTCGTGGCTTCCATCCATGGTCGCTCCTCGGTTGGACGTCACGTGTGTGGTTTTCAAGCGATTTTTTCTTCTAGTCTCGTGGTTGTGTCTGTCAACACTATCACACTGATGGCCATCAATCGATTCGTCCGCGTGTGTAAGCCACAAAAATACAAGAAAATATTTAACAGGAAAACGTCAATCACCATGATTGGTACGGTGTGGATCGCAAGTTTTACTGGGATGACACTAACCAATAGCATGGGCGTTTCTGTGTACTCACGACTTAGCCCCTATAAAATAATGTGTGTTTTTGCATACTATGATAACAAGAAGCCAAGAATCATAATCAGCAACTTGCCCCACGTTTTCTGCCTTTTTCTACCATTCACAATCATCGTTTACTGCTACTTTAAAGTTTTCAAGAAAATACGCCAACACAAAAGAAACGTGAAACCTTTGAATCAGGGTGGACTGGGAACGAGCGTCCAAGAGATCAAAGTGACGTGGTTATTGTTCACAGTGTTGGTGGGGTACTGCTTGACTTGGGTTCTAGTGCTTGGTGTTCTGTTAGCGTCAAGTATCAGCTGCAGATATGAGTATCAACTGCCTCGTGAGATTCACATGATCGTAACTTATGGGATAGCAAGCGGTTGCATTCTTAATCCTATAATTTATGGCGTATTCAATATGGCCTTTAGACTAGAGTACAAGAGAATACTCATTCAATGGTTTTCTTGTATGTAGGATATATATTAACCATTCCGAGGTTGGATCAAGTTGGAATTGCAGTGCATTTTGGGGCCGTTTTATGGGACTAAATAGACGCCATCTTGAAAATACGTCCCCTAAAACATCCCAAAATGCACCGCAATGCCAATTTGTCCCAGTTTTTTCCTCAACCTCTGCATGACTTATTGAATGAGAAACCGCCGGCCTACTACGTTTGATAGCTAGGATAATTTCATTGCCAAGCTTTTGGCCATATTGTCAAGGCTTCAACCGGTAATCGGAAAATATGTAGGTGCAAATGGTCATACGATATAATTTAGCATTTGCGAAACCTCTTCAAAGGCAAAAACTACTGGACTCACTCAAGTTGGCTCTAATGTTTTACCATTTCCGTGAGTCCCACGTGTCACTCCCTTGAATATAGTTTCTTTGTTTAAAAGTCTTTCAACTGATTATTCCTTAGTTTTATTTGTTGCCTCGATCAAATTATAATCCACGCTATATAATCTTTTCTTATATAACTATCAATATTTAAAAGCATGACTCTGTATAGACAATATTCTAAGAGCGCCAAATTAGTACATGCATATTTGATTTAAAATTTAAGCGAGAAGGTCTCTGTCATGGAAGAGTACGCCAGCCAGATACCGCAGAGAGTACGAGAGAGAGAAATGAAATAATAAAACAACCATTAAAGTTGCTTTAAGATTTACTTCATTATTATATAAAGTAAAAGTGTACTGTAAGTTTTCGTCCAATGATGTTGTAAATAAAAATGTTTAAAATTATTGAGAGTACATTTCGTCGGAATTTCAAACACCGAGGCACAAAGATTTAATTACCAATCACAGCGCTCGAAAACACTAGTCAGTCCAATAAAAATGCTAGCGAACAGCAGGGAGGGAAGCACAGGCACAGTGACGTATAATATCTATGTCAGTCCATTGACACCACGCGTGTTGCAGTTGTATCTCAACGACTATACCGCGGGTAATCTATAAAATACGAGAACACAAGCCTGTACGCTCACTGAGATCATCTAAACAAAGCCTATTATCTGTTCCTCGTACCTTCACTTCAAATTATGGCGACCGTGCTTTCTCAGTTGCTGGCCCTACACTATGGAACTCACTACCGGACACTATCAGGAAATCTGACAGCCTTCCCGAATTTAAGTCATTACTGAAAACTGTACTCTTTCAATCAGCCTACTTAATTTAAAACTTTTGAACCTGTTTGTTGGACTGAACTATTTATTATCTTCGTTTTTATCTCCACAGCGCTTTGAGGTAGCAGAATGCTATACAAGTTATTATCATTATTATTATCATCATCATCATTATTATTATCATCATCATCATCATCATCATTATTATTATTATCATCATCATTATTATTATTATCATTATTATTATTTTGAATATATAGAATTTAAAGAAATAAGTATCGTATGAACTCAATAAAAAAGTTTGTATCCCGATAATTTTACCGCGCGTGATACTTAAAATATTTCATAGATAAATATATAAAATTTACAGAAAAACTTTATAAAGTCAGTGAAAAAGTTGTCTGTTTAGGATTCAGCATTTTGTTCGTTTGTTTCTTCCTGTTCTTCGGATACTTCATAATGTTGGATTCTCTTCATAAATGCGTTTCCCATAACACCTCTTTTAGACCGCTTTATATTTCCAGTAGTCCGTCCTTTCTCGTGGCTACCATTCGAATTGGGTTTCTCAGCGATCTTTTCTTTAAGTCTCCATAGCAACGTAGGCTCTCGCGTTTGTTCATTTTCCACAGTCGCATCAACATCTCCTGGAAAAGGCGTAGGTTGACGTCCTAAGACAGGGGAATTTGGAGTAGAGTATGGAACCATCTCTTGTGATGGGACTAATTCCTTATTGCCTGGAGGAATGTGAGGCTGGTCAAACGAGTCATAGAATTCAGCTTCTGGGATGTGGATTTCCGGAGGACCCTCCTGAGCCTCGTCTTCTTCTGATGGCGGTGGTGTTCGTGTCGTAAGACTTACTGGTTTTAGTTTCAAGGGCGGTAAACGATCTTGGGGTAAAACCTCTCCATTCTCTGGCCTGGCCATTCGTTTTTCTTCTTTCTGTGGAATAGGAGGCAGCAAGGAGCCACCTAAATATTCCTTAGGCCTTCTGTGTTTTCGTCTGGAAGGTCTTGGCCGGATGATAGCTGGAAAAACAATCTGTACGTCTCTTCCTTCTTCAAGGGATAACTTTATTTTCGGCTCCTCACTGTTCTCTGTTTCCGAGAAGCCGTTATTTTCCTTGTTGTCCATGGCGACTTCATCCTTAAAGCGAACACTCTTCCTTCGTTTTGGTCTTACTTCTCTTGGTTCAGTCTCTCCCTTGGCAAACGCCTGCCACTTTCGTAAAATATTTCTTGCCATTTTCTGCATTTCTTCTTCTTTTACCATCTCCACTTCGCTTGTTGTTCCTTCTTGAGCTCCTTCTCCCTTGTCTTCATTTACAGATAACAGTCTTGTCGTTGCTTGTTTGATTCTGAGATAGTGAGCGAGAGATACCCCATCAAGGGCTTCAAAGTCCATCATTTCTTGCCTGGCTTTTTTCCGAAGTTCATCGATCTTTTTTTCGACTTCCTCGTCATTCGTTTCCTTTTTCTCTGAAGCTGACGAGCTTCTACCACTTGATTTATGTATCTCACTCGTTTTTGAAAGATTTCTCATCGTAGCTTCACCTACCATCAACGTTTTTCCACGAATAAAAATTCTGGCAACAACTTGCCTTCAGATAAAACCAACTTGTACGACTTCGGTCAACTTCGTAAAACTATGGCGTTAGTCGTTTTACGAACTAAATCCAACCTTTTTTAACTCCCAAGATTTCGGCCAATTTTTCGTTTAGCAGAAGCAACAAGCCAAGGTTAACTAACTGGAAAAGTCACAAGTGAATAATGAGTAGAGTTCAGGTTGCAGCTTTATTAGTCTCTCATAATGAGCGTATACGTGGGGTTAGGCAAGTCTTTTGGTACAGCTAAATGACAAAACAAACACTGAAATTGTCGTTAGCACCTCATTATACAAGTTACAAGAACTCGCTATTATTCGTGCACCCAGCCCCTTATTTCATCAAGCTAATCGTAAAGCTTTGTCATCGTTGTTATCTATTGTTGAGCAATTTGTTCTCTTTGCAAATGCAACCCATAAACGTGACGTTAACAGGAGCATTAGCACTACTCGTTAACTGTTGTTTGGATGTTGTAATGAAGATTGAGAATGTGAAGAGGTGTTTTGTTAGGATACAAAAACAAAGGCCAAGTATAAGAAACTAACGCGGATGTCACTGGAGGAGGGTGTCAATAACAAGTAATCTTTGAGCAAGAAATACTGCACTGGAGCAATTAATTAACATTAACAACAAAGCTGTAAACCTTGTTTGTCAAGAAATTTTCAGTACGAACGTCTCTAGACTTGTCAGTATTCTATATTTCAGGCATTTTTCATGGGAAAACGCTAGTTTCAAACTAATATAAAACGGTCCTTCAAGGCTAGAGCTGATTTCCGCACAAAATTAAGGATATTAATCACAGTTCATCGCAGTAAAAAGCACTAAAAATGTTAATCTAGTCAGCCGGTAAAACGAGTTTACTGAGCAGTTTTTCCTGACAAATTGAAATACGTCAGGAATTAAATTTCGCTGGTTAGGTAACCTGAGTCAGGAACGGTTCATTTAAGATCTTTTATGCCCTGTCCTTACGTATCCGGGTATCTTTGAAAACGGAGTTTATTATTACGCAAATTGCTACAAATTTATCTCAAGTAAAACCTCTTAACTGAATGCATCAGTTTTTTATATTAGCTTAATTTTTCATGACATTGTAACAGAGTCATTAATAAAGCATTTTTTCTGACATACGACTTCTTAAGTAATGGTATTGCCACAAGCAGTGGTTAGTCATCGCGGTTCGACCTTCATCAACTTGTAAAAATAAATAAAGGGGAAAATACTCCACATGGAGTTAAAAATAACTTGAAAAATTTTCGATTTTCTTTTCTTTTAATATATATATATATATTTTCATCTGTCATTCATCGTCTGTTTAAGCAGCAGTAAGGCGGAGTTGACAAACGCCGGCATTGCTAAAAATCACATGTTGAAAAACCCCAGCCCCCCCTGGGGTTTTGGAGGTAGGTTAAAGGCCCTACAGGGGTCCAACTGCGATCCGCCGGCATCGGCAATAAGTGTCCTTACTGCTGCTGTGTTTGGGTAACGCAAACGGAGGTTAAGATATTCCTTACATATAGATGGACGCCATCAAAAGCATTCGTAACAAAACTGTGCGTAAGCTCAGAACTCAGGTGTTGGATCGCCTGGATGCGGACTTTGCCTTCACAACATTTATGGAGGGAGATACAGATGAGACGATGACAGAAGAAAGAGCAGAAAGGATAATCGACTTGATGCCAGAAGGCGATTACCGTCTGGAGTTGACGTTTATAAAGTATTTAGATGGCGAGTGGATAATAGAAAGGGGCCGCAATCCCATACGGGCATCTGGTAAGCAATCTCTGTTCGTTCTGAATAAGGATACCAGACCTGGAGCACTTGAAGGAATAGACATGCTGTTCTACGAAGTCGCTTACCCGGTCACTGTGGTCATTTACGGTGCGTATGAGATTAAGAAGCCTGACGTCAAGAAGTTGAAACCAATGCGACATCCTGGTAACTGTGTCGGTAAGTTGGTAAGAGAGTTATTCGAAGATTCCTCCCGCAGAGGTAATCTCACAGTAAAGAGAAGAGAAGCCATCAGAAAATGGGAAAAAGATACTAATAGGACCGGAGGGACCATTAAAAACATCAAGAAGTTAGAAACAGCCTTAGGAAGGCGCATCAAGGTAAAGGACATTACAGACGGCGTTATCTATGACGGCACGGATAAATATGCCGGCAAAGGTGCACCTATAATCATTTACCAGCATAATGGACACGCCTGGCGAGAACTTAGGTTCCCAAGAAAGAAAGAAACAAAAGTCTATAAGTCTTCTCCGTTGGCAGAATTAATCCACGAGAACTCCATTTGGTTGATGGATTCAGAAGGAAGTCAGTTTATGACGCAAGATGGTACTTTATACCGACCCGAAGTAGAACAACAGCGAATTCAAAGCGCTTGTGAGACCTTAGGGGAAGACTTCTCTGACGAGGTCCTTAGCAGTCGCAGCTTGGACTTCTTGGCCGCAAAGAAAAGAAATGGATGGAAATCCACACCGGAGGAGTTCGGAGATATAGCCAAAGCCTGTGTAGAACACGGTCACGGTGGTCTGTGGAACATGGAGTACGACAAAGATGAGTATGTGTCGCTGGATATGAAACACTGTTACCCTGCAAGTTTTAAAGGTCTAGGGGATTGTAAGGAATATTACGACCGTTACGGACATCCAGACTCACAGTTCTTTCGTGTGTCCTTAGACGGCATCTACGACGCCCCAGCAACTGGATTCGTAAGATTAACCAGCTGGAAATTTACAAAAGACTTACATCCAATAATTTACGCGTGGTACGGGAAGCACTTACAGGAAAAGGAATGGATTCCCATACCCCTTTTGAAATTCCTCGAAGAGCGCCAATTGCTGAAATACACTGCGCATGAAGCCATACTTTGTCACTCCTCCTTTACGAAATGGTTACCGGAGCATAACCCCACAGCGCGGGTTGTGATAGGTAAGTTCACACAAGGCGCAAAAGAAGGTGAAAAACATATGCAGCGACGCCTGATAACAGACGAAGGAGAGCTAAGTTTCCTTATCGAACGCGCCCACGAAAAAGGAACGATGGTGTCTGTGGAAAAGTGGGACTATTTCATAGAAGGCCAAAAAGAACAGAAATGGAATGCGCTGTGTTACTACCAAGACCACAGACCACAGTATTATCATCTGCGTGCCAGCATGTTAGCATATGCGCACATAAACCTATTAGCAATGTTACTGCGGTTTGACAAAGAGGACATCCCGCGCGTAGCTACGGATTCCCTGTATGTAAAGCCAGAGGTGTTGGAGAAGATGAAAGAGTATTATACCGCCGATGAACTTGCAGAAAGTGGTCAATGGCGCGTCAAAGACGAAGAAATAAAGTCTTGGAGAGAACGCGTAGAATATCGCGGCGAACATCTTTCAGGTTCCGTTACGCCCACGAAAGAGCCATTACCGTCAGTTGCAGACCCCATTTCTTACCAACGCTTTTCCTATTTGTACGGTACCGGAGGTAGTGGCAAAACAACGCGTGTTTTGGAACTCTTTCCAAAGATAAAGGTGTTAACGCCAACGCACCGTTTGGAAAGAGAACTCTGCGAAATGGGTTACGACGCACAAACCTACCACAGCTTCTTTCGCTGGAATGGTCAAAAGTGGGTACCGGAAGCCATCCACGACATACCTCCGGTGATACTTTGGGATGAGATTTGCACCGTGCCATTAGAAATACTACAGGAGTTCGTAGACTTCCTCCGTGGGAAATCCCAAGTGATATTTGCCGGGGATCCGTGTCAACCGCCTCCAATAGCCGGAGAGATGCCCCACGAATGGTTAAAAGAAATGGTAGACCATGCGGAGGAAATTAACACCGACTACCGCAGTAAGGATCAAATAAGGAACCTGAAAGCGGAATTAAGGGGCCTCAGTGATGCCCAGCAATGCAAAACACTGCGCAAGAGAGTACGAGCGAAATCCTACGAGGACTTCCTATACAGCTGGCATCCTGAGGATTTGGTGCTGAGCAGCAAGCGTGCAGCACAGTCCCGCATACAGAAAGACTTACTCAAAATACACCAGGAACGCTTCCCTGGGCATCTGGTGCCCATTTGTTACAAACCCCACGACACCCGAATGCAGAAAAGAGACGTCTGGGTCCCCGGAACTAAGACCCGGTTGGAAAACGCAGTAACGCATGATAAGGTTTGGGTGCCCATGAAAATGGTGGAAAGAATTACCTCCCATCCAGACTGGCGTTTGGGTTATTGCATGACAGTCCACAGCGCGCAGGGGATTACCATAACAGAAACCTTATGGATCATAGACCAGCGGCTGTGTTGGAGCAATTTGATATACACCGCCGTAAGTCGTGTGGAGTATGCCAAACAGTTAAAAAGAGCCTGGGGTCCGCAATTACGGTACGATGAGACCCCGGAAGAAGAGGCCAAAGAAAACATCGCTAAGAAACTCCTTCGCTACAAGCGCCACGACAAAGAAAAAAATATGACGTTCGACCTATGCGTGGACGACGTCTATAAGAAAGGCGCACGGTGTGCCAAATGTAACATACCGCTACTATGGAAGTTCTTAGCGAATGACGATCAGCAGTTCTCCGTGGATCGTATAAATAACAAACGCGGGCATTGCAGAGGCAACGTAAGACTGACATGCCTAGAGTGCAATCGGGCGCGCGGTGCTGCACTACTTTGAAGGGCAGCTAGCACTACTTTGAATCTTTAGGAACTATGAGTAACTCTTCCTTAACAAATCCGCGACTTGGGCCATTTAGGTAATACAACACAGGTTGCCCTTCCTTGGTGACGGACTTTGAAATCTCATACGTTTCCAAAGACCAGTTAGGATCCGTGGCTCTCTTACTGCCACCTTCGAGTTCCCCCGGCTGATAGAGGTATCTGACCACTATGTTGCGGGGTAGCTTTTTTTCCTTTAGTCCGACGGCCCTCGAACTTCTGACGTAGGACTTGTGTTCCACGTCTTTCTTTTTTATGGCGTCCTTGGGTTTCATTCCCGTAGCCCTGGCTGCCTCGTTGTTCAAAGCCGCGACGACCTGGGGGAGCCGCTGTGTCCATTCCTTATTGCGTTTGGAGGGATCTTCCAACTCTTTCCAATATTGGTATCCAAAGAGACGCTCAGCCAGGGTCTTATTGAATCTTTCAACAATGCTCTGACCTCTGTGGTACTCAGCTTCGGCTCTTCTTATCTTAGTGCTGTGGTCTTTCAGGGTCTTGGTAACCACACCCATAAACTCCGTTCCCGCATCCACTTGCAGCAGCTTTGGCCATTTCAAAACGCGCTTATAAATCCTACCTAGGGCTTCTGCGACTTCCCCAGAATCCTTGCTGGTTATGGGTTCGGCGTCCTTATATCTGCTTGCGATATCAACCACGGTCAAAGCGTACCTATAGGTCTTTCTTCTCACCGTGTCGTGTGGTAAGAAAAGCAAATCCGCCTGATGAACTTCATTAGGGGCATTTACGGTAAAGCTTGGTCTGGGAATGTACTTAGGCACGGGAAGATAAACCTGCCAGATGGTTTGTTTCTTTAACCAATTCTTAGCCGTTTCATCTGATACCCTGGCTGCGGTTGCGAGTTTCTTGATAGCCGACACTCCTTTCCAATAGCCTTCGGGCCCGTAGTAAATCCTTTTGAGTTTGTCCTCAGTTCGGCCCATTATATGAATTCCAAGACGAGATTAATCTTGCGTCCGTTAAAGTCCACCGTCTTTCCGTCCACTTTAATGGTGATGTTTATGCTTTCTACCAAATCACAAGGCAAGTCATAGTTTAAAGAAATGGGCGTGTATTCTACCAGGTCGAATGGATTACCTTTGGGTGAAAACTTAGACATAAGATGGGAGGGATTTCCGTTGCTGTAACTGCAGACCAAATCGCAATAGACTTCGTAAGAGGATGCGACTTTCCACTTTACGGTCACAGCCGTTGTGCCAACTGAAGCGTTAGTAAGGCCCAAAAGGCTTACCAAAGGGTCGGAGACCGTAGCGTTTCCAGTATTCTTTTTAATTTTCATTTCATGAGGTAATCCTGTGGTTAGAGTATAACCGTCCAACTCTTTCGCTAACGTTATTGGAGTGTAATGCCCATCTGGGATTGCTGGAGTAGTATTACCGACCAAATTATACCAAGAATTGTATAAAGAGCAACTAACCAGCCGAACCCTTCCTGCTCGAATGCTGGGATTAAGGTAAGTGGTAAAGTTATTCTTATCGCTTTCCAAAAAGACGATCATTATATATTAGACGCTCATGCTTCGCGTCACTCAAACTAAATACGCCAAGGCGGCGCCTCCCGCCAGCCCTGCGACTCCTACAAAGACCAGCTCATTGTCTTTTTGTTTCTTTGACGGCTGGTAGTAATTCTTAAATTGAGGCTTGCTAATCCTAAACTCTGGGTGCGCCTGCGCATAAAGTTTAAAGGCGTAGTCTGTGTTTTCGAAGTTCTTGTCCGCCTGCATCTTGTCTTGGTAGTTCTTATCCAACCAGCCTCTGTAAGCTTGTCTTTTTTCATTCCAAGCTGCCACGTCCCTTTGATATTTCTCCAGCGCCAAATCGTGTCTCTTCCTCTCGGCGTTAGATTCTGCGTTTTTGTCACCACCGACGATTCTATCTAGATATCTACCACCATAATTGGCTCCTGTGAATGCTAAAGCTGCAATAACTCCACCTGCGACTAAGCTAACCATTATATATTAGAAAATCACGCCCTAGGCAGGTACTTTTCCTTCTGTAAGTAGTCCTTTAACATTACAGCCCCACCTACGGCAGCGGTCATCTTAGCAAAATTAGTGAAGCTCTTGCTTGGGTCTTCAGTAAAGTCTTCTTTGAGCACTTTCTTACCTACCCAACCAATACCCGCAACGATGGAAGTAATAATAGCTGCTTCCTCAACTGTTTTCATTAATGCTGACGACATTATATTACAAAGCGAGAAGGTTTCATTCCATCTCAGGTATTTTACTTCTTTTAGGAGGCTGCGTTACGTGCACAGCTCTTAATTCCACTTTTGGTTTCGCGGCTTTCCACTGAAAGTAGAGACTGCCTGCGGCTATAGCGACTCCCAACGCGCCAATAACGTAGCCCGGATTCCAAAAGGATTCCTCTTCTTTTTCCTCTTCCTTCTTTTCTTCTTTTTTGGCTTTGTTCTTTCTATTCATTTCCGCGAGCTTCTTTCCCGCGGCGACTCTGCCCGGAGATTTAGGCTTGGTGATCTTTTGCTCTCGAGGGGTTTCCTCCGCCTTTGTTTCGGTGTCACTCATCTTATATCTAAGGACTTGAAGGACTTGACAAGTAACTTGATAATGACTTGACGACGACTTGACGATGACTTGACTAAGTCCCGCAAATGACTTGACGATGACTTGATAATGACTTGACTAAGTACTTGATAATGACTTCACTAAGTACTTGTGGTGACTTGACGTCGACCTCAGCAAGTACTTGAGGTGACTTGATCAGGTACCTCAGCAAGTGCTGCCTTGAAGATCTCCTCGACTTGCTTATCTTTTTTGTAGTCCTTCCAAGACACCAATACCTCCTTCAAGTCGACATGCTGAGCTACGTGAAGTCCCAAAGATGCGACTGCCATTAACTTACCGCACTTCAAGGACAACCACCCGCAGGTTATCTTAAGTTCTTGGGATATGACATAATCCTCGCTTATGTCCTTCCGCAGCGCCTCCACGTCGTCTATGGGCAGTGCAAGTCCAAGCAGTTTGGTGGCCAGCTTAATAGCGGAGTCTGCTACGGCGTTCGTGGTTTTACTTGCAAGGGCGGCTTCGTACCTCTTATGGAACTTCTTAACCTCCTCTTCTGACAACTTATTAACTTGCTCATGCGTCAACTCCTTGCCTATCATTTCTTTACATTTTCCCGATGACACCAGGACGTTAAGTTGTTCCTTAAGGTTACTTTCATCTACGGGAACTTCATCCAAGAGCTGCTCAATATCCATATATGTTAACGGAATACGGAAACCTCAAAGAGAAGATCATTTTGGAATGTTGGTGTGTCTTTAAATGCCGCATGTATTCGTGTAACTGTTCCTTAGATATCTCACCACCGTAGTCGGAGAGAATGGTTTCCAAATCACTCCGACTGGGAGTGTAGAAGACGACGAGAGATCCTATGTTTTCCCTAAAGGGCTTAGAGACGCTGGTAAGCTGCTGGGAGAGCAACCAAACGCTGATATTGTCATGCCTACCGCTGAAGGCGAGCTTCACTAACTCGGATGTGCGTCTTTTTACGTCGTCCCCACAGGCGATGTCATCAAGAATTAAGAGGGTTTGCGTATCCTTGGGGAATTGTTTATGCCAAAACTTCAAATGGCTGGATAACTCATTAGGGTCCAAAATATCCACGAAGAAGTCGTCATCTTTCACTCCTATGCCTGTCCAGGTGCGGTTATTCACATAGGTAGGGCATAATAGCACTATGTAGTCGAAGCGGTATCTAAAGGGCCCGAGGAGTTGCTCTACTACGAACTGCGTTTTACCGCAGCCGGTTGGTCCTACGATCAGAGCATTGCAGGGAATATGTTCTGGAGTCATTAATATATATACGATGGACCCAGTGGAAGCAGTAAGAAGGATTGCCGGCGACATGCAAGATAAGAGAGAAACCATCGAAATGCAAAGAGAAGAGATAGACCGTTTGAAAGAGCGCGTGCAGGAATTGTATGATGAAATGTGTGGTCTGAAGCGCGCGGAGAGGTTTGGTGCGCTGATAACGATGGCAACGTGGGCAAAAGAGTCTGTTGTGGATTTCATGCGATATCCATTGTAAAAGGGGTCCGATATTTATTGTTGATTTGTTAAATCCTGCAGACAGATCTTAAAGAGGGGTCTGATATTTATTGTTGATTTGTTAACAAACAACAAGAAAAATAAGATAGAGATTTAGGACTCTTTGCGCAGGATCTCATATGAGGCTTAAATAACACTATGTTATAATGAGGTGCGAGCAATGTGAAAGGGAGTTCAGCAGCAAGCAAAGATTACAATACCACGTTGAAAAACGTGTGTGCAGTAAGGAAGTAAACAACGTCACCGTTTGCGAGGGCTGTGATAAACAGTTCAGCAGTGCGCAGGCGCTGGAGTACCACCGTAGTAAAAGAGTTTGTTTAAAGAACATATGCGTGCGGTGCGACGAGGATGTTACCGACGCTTGGCACCAACATAGATGCCGTGGTAATTACGATCTACTGGGCGTAGCATGTTTGAAACATGGTGACGTCGCCGCACGATGTTGCCCAGTCGACACCATAAAGGAGTTAACGCGCCGGAAGAAGGAAATTGACGAAACGTTTGCGGAGTTTGACCGCGTCGAAGGCGTAAGGTGGGAAAACAGAGGCCATTGGGAGGCAACTTGTGATCGCTGTGGCTGTCAAAGAAGTGACCAACACATTTGGCAGTGCCTTTACGACGGCCAAGGCGGTTTCAAAGAGTACTTAGATCGCTTTGATGCTTGGCATGCCAGTAACGAGGTGGTTAAGAAAGTACGCAAGGGATAAAAAAAAGAAAGAGAGTTAGGATGGGGTTTGCGCAAAGAGTCTCAAACCTTGTCCTTATTTTTATTGTTGTTTGTTAAAAGCATTAAATAACATCATTTAACAAAACAACAAGAAATATCAGGACCCTCTTTAGGGGACCTTGCGATGGAGTAGCGAAGTATGACTTGCGCAAAGAGTCTCAAAATACGATCTTATTTTTATTGTTGTTTGTTAAGAGCATTAATAACATCATTTAACAAAACAACAATAATATTAAGGACCTGTTTGAAACCAGTCTGCAGGATTTAACAAATCAACAATAAATATCAGACCCCCTTTTAAAGAGGGTTTGCAAAGTATATGATATATGGACTGTATTACATGCGAACTATCAGCCGACTGCATAATTTCTCCTAAGCCAAAGCCAAGAAAAAAATACACCTGCCTTCATTGCGGCAAGGTATTTCTCGAAGGATCCTTTGTGGGGCATTGGTGCCTGGCGGATCAGCGTACGATGGTAGACGCACTTAAGAGTGAAGAGGAGACTCAGGCTCCCAAGTAACCACGTCAAATTCCCATCTACCATCCTTCTTACCATGACTCATAACATGGGTAACATCCTGCCCTTCAATGGCGTACCTTATTCTATCGGGCGCCCAAAGGGTATATGTCCTTTTTTTATTCTTTAAGACCAAACGCAGACGGTCCAAGTCTTCAAAGACCACGTAATTCTTTACCTCATAGATTTCCCCTATCTGCAAATCCCTCCAGTGCGTCTGAATGAACTTTATCTCATTGAATTTATCCTTGTCCATATATCCTATGAAATATCTTTAAATGCGTTCCCAGAGTCTGCGCATTCTTAAAGCGCTTGCAGCAATATGCACAAGGTAAACGCATTCCTTGTGCATACTTTGTGATGGCTCTGCAGATGTCGTCGTAGTCGTTGCTGATTAACACCTTGTAACCATTCTGCGCATACCTTTCCAATAGCAGGCGTTGACTATCAGATAATACCCCGTTGCCTTTAGGAGTCTTTAGTTCGATGCAGAAACCACGGTACCACACGTGTGCATTCAGTATCAGTAAATCGGGCTGTCCTCGTTGATATCCTTTCTGCCAGCACTTTATGCGTTTATCTGATGTATCTTGTATTTCGCCTAAACCGGGTGCTATGAGCATTTGGGGGTAATACTTGCGGATGTAGTCAACCACCTTCTTATGTAAGTCGAATTCATTTTCTATTTTAAACACCAATTTGTTGGGGCCGTCAAAGCGCCGTTCTATTTGATACTTGCCTGTCTTCCTTAGCGTGGGGAGTACGTCTCCTAGCACCCACTTCCTGAACTTCTTAGCCTCGGGCTTTTCAGATCCGAATATCAATTCGTAAAGACCTTCCTCCGTCAAATACACGGAATGTGGCTGTTCGTTAAGGGAGCCCGCCAGACGGGCCCCCTTTATAGACCCCAAAGTTACCTTGTTTTCCTCTGAGACATGCATCCTAATTGCGTTTCTCGTTTTTTCATATCCTAATGCAGCTGCCACCTCTTTTCCCTTAAAGTACAAAGTTTCGCCTTGCACTATGCATTGCAGTTCGGTATCGTTGTTTTCAAATACGCGGAGCATCGTATATCTAAGGAATATTTAACCTTAATATGCAACACTTTTAAGTTGGTTCATTTCTACGCTCAGTTGCGCGTCTGACACCACAAAGATGTAGCAGTTTATCTTAGTAGTATCGCTGGCATGCTTGGTGCGCTTGATCTCCAAAGTAATGCCATCCTGGGTGTTTACCAGCCGCAGACCCTGACCATGCATGCTCTCATCATTAGTAGTGCGCATGTCAATCCATAACGCATATTTATCCTTAAAGAACTCCTTTGGGGCAATTTGATCGCCAAACTTCTGCATTGCCTCCCGGTACATATCTTCAGGTTTTATCCCTTGGGAGTAAACCTTGTTTGGTACTCCGTTAATATTCACGCCGACATTGGTAATGTTGGGGTTAAAGAACGCCTCGGAGTCGCGCAATCCTGCGGTGTATGTTTTTGCAAACAGCAACATTAGCCCCGTTAAACTGCGTCGTGGTATATTAATACTTTGGTTGATGACCTCTTCGACGTTGTTCGTGAAGCTAAACGTTTTGTACATTACTACGTGGTCGTAAAGGAATGCCTTGCCGGAGCTGTATTCCATGCCTGCGCTACGAGCCAGCTCTTCAGAGTACACGGTCTCGTACTGCAGCTCCAAATTAGTAATAGCATATGGATGCACACCCCCCGAACTTACGTCCTTTCCTTGCAGGATGTTGGTCGTATCTGCCAAGGTTACTTCGAACTGCAGTTCAGAAAGTTGCCTGGGGTAATACGCACCGTGGTTCGTAATAACTTCGAAGTCCAATGGAATGAGATATTTGGTGCCGTAGGCTGTCTTTATTTCATCTTCTCCTGAGGCGCCGGAGGTTGCGCTTCTTACCTTACGTATGGCTTCACTTGCTATTCCTTGTTCTATCTTTTGTGCGCGGTCGAAGGCCGTCAACCACAAATCTTTGTATGTGGTGTAAAGATCGTACCTGTTTAAGTCTAACAGGGATTCACCAGCAAACTTGATTCTCATCTTAGAAACAAGGTTCCTGCCTACGTTATTAACGACATAACGCGTGTCTGCGGTATCTGGTTGCACCGCCAGGTCGAACCTTAAAGCCAAGGTGCCAGGAACCAATACCAGGTTATCCGTTAAACGGGGTACGCCTACATACAAGGTTTCCCCTGGTTTGGCGCTAGAAGGAGTAAATGTGACCCGGTGAAAGGTACGTTCTGCTTTCAGACCGCCAACCTGCTTAGGAAGGAGGTTAGGATTTAACTTTGAGCTTATCATATATAATGGAAGCAGAAGGAACGGATTTTGATCCCCTTACCGACAAAGTCGACATTAATGACGAAGAATACGAGTCTTTACTTCCTAATGACAACGTAGACCAAGAAGGGCTATTTGAGAAGCTAAGACGCAGATATGGCAGCAGCAGGCTCCGCGATGCTATGCGCTCTTTGAGAGACAAATTCAAATCTAAGAATCCATACAAACCCATTCCAGAATATTTACGAATGGACGACTTAGGACCCGCCCCTGGAGCCCCCAGCACTGCATGGTTGGAAAAGGTACAACGAGAAATGGATGAATCCATCGGAGAGCCTCCAGATGACTACGATAGACTTTTAAAATTACTACCCGATTGGTCGCCTGAGAAAGCACAGTTGTTATTCGAAGAAGACGGTCGTGGCGGGGAGGTAATCATGGGCAGACTGGCTAGGAAGGACTCCAAAGTCTACGTCATCCGCGACGCGAAAGGAAACTTCTATGCCGACCCCAAAATTCCGCCGACTTTAATCGCGGCTATCGGCGAAACAGTCCCCATGAAGCTACTTATCGACGTACGTAAGAGGTATCCCTTCGTTAATACGAAAGTCATAGAATTGCAATATGGTAATAAGGGTCAAATACAAATTCGCCACATAAACAGGGAAAAGTGGTACGACTTTTACCAAAGCAAAAAGTCTAATGCACTTAACAATGGCTTACCTAAGGAAATAATTACGGCATTGGGTACGCCTGATTTGAGCGCCATTCATTCTTTGACTAATAAGGAAACGAAAAGATTACAGGAGAAATTCTTTAAAGGAATTAAAGGAATTAGGTCACCCACCTTGATGAAAGCGATCGAACGCGTTAATGAGGAAAAGAATAAGGATAAAGAAAAGCTTGCGAAAATACAGGCTGCTAAGGAAGACATAGAGGAAAAGCTAACGAGTACGCCGTCGCCTTCTCTACAGATATCTTTAGATTCCCTCGAAACAGAAGAAAGCAGGCAGCAAGAACTTGTAAGCGAGCACAGAGAACAACTCGACGAACTCAAAGGGCAATTAGATGAAAAAACGTCCGAACAGGAAGCAACGGCCGAGCACATTGAATACCTAAAGCAGGCAATGGATGAAAGGGAGGAGGAATATATGAAGCAAATGCGACTAATGACTGATTCCCATGAACGTGAAGATGAAGACAACAAGGACCGCATTAGAAAGTTGCTGCACGACAGGGATACTGCTAGGAGAAACTTCGACCGCGCAGTTAGAGACATCGGAGACAGAGACGCCGAACTTAGGCGCGTGGGTGCGCAGCTGGAAGCCTCGGTAATGCAAGAGCGGCGGTTAAACACTGAAATCATCGCTAAGGAGGAGCAATTGAGGCAAAAAGAGCAGGCAATAGATGATCTGGAGTACGAAATAGACCGGCAACGGGAAATAATCGAGGACCAGACTCGCCCAGAAGAGGAAAGGGAAGTAGCTCAAAAGGAATTAGAAACCATTCAGGAAAGAGTTGCGGAATTACAAACGCAAAGAGATGGCTTGGAAAGAGAATTAGGGCTTACCACCAGACAAAAAATACTGAGGGTCCTTCGGAGGTACGGCATTCCATTGGCGTTCGCCGTAATGCTCTCAGGCGCTATTGCTGGAATCATGAATGCAATTAATGGTGTGACCTCAGGCGCAAAGGCGCTCGGTAAAAAGGTGGGGAAAGAAATGGGGGAAATGGGTAAGAAGATGGGAAAAGAAATGGGGGAAATGGGTAAGAAGATGGGAAAAGAAATGGGGGAAATGAGTAAAAAAATAGGTGCTGGCTTAATAGCCCTCGGAAAGACGATGGCAGCCAGCATTCCTGGCTTGCTGGGTAGTGTCCTCTCTTTGGTACTAAGAACCGGCGGAGAACTGTTAAAGTTCGTGGGGAATAACATTTGGATCTTAGTCGTCGCTATCGGCGTGGTTCTTTTGAAGAAGATGAAGGTGTAGGCTTATCGTCGTCGGGTGTCTGAGGTATCCTCGACTGGGGATAAGTAAAGATAGTATTCGCGCCGCCTTGATAATTTGGTGCCAAGGGTATGGCAGTCATAGTAGAAATGGTCTTATGATTCCAAATAGCATTAATCGGATTACCGGCTGCCGGCGAGGTATTCATTCGCACGCTACCAGCTAATCCACCAGATGCATCACTGGGGCGAACTTGTAGTTTTGCATATTGACAATTGACTATCATGTGAAAAGTTACGGGCGTTTGATCTTCTATGCTTATCGTATGGGGCTCCGATGAAAAATGAACTGGATGCCTAGTATTATTTTTCGTCCTGTAGGGTAGTAATGGGTGGCCATTCTCATCAACGATCCTAAGCCCGACATTACACGAATACCCAGTAGAAATACTAATAGTACACATCACCAATCCCAGGCCTCCAACCTTCACCTGCAGGTTGGTATCATGCCATTTATCGACATAATAGTTCTCCTCCCCTAAATGATGAAGAAACCAATCTTCCTTCGCGTGTGGGTTCATATACTTATTACCGTAAGAGTGCTAATGGTCGCGTGATTATAAGGTCGATCTCTTTGATCGTGTATGCTATTTACCGTTGCTGTGCCTGTGTCGTCTACGCGTATTTGCAGCTTTACTTTTCCATGGCAATCAGCGACCATGTGGAAAGTCCAAACGGAAAGATTCTCAACGCTTTGAGGGCTGGGCTCTACGGAGAAATGCGCAGGCTCCCTGTTGTTCGTTTTAGCACGCATGGGCTGTAGTATGCCATTCTCATCCAGGAACCGAAAGCCGACGTTGGCATTACTACTCGTGCCAATACAAATGCTACAAAGGATCAATTTCTTTCCTGAGTAGTTCAAGTCCACAGACATCCCAGTGACATCAACCCAAGATGCTTGGGTGTATTTTTTCTCACCTGTGTAAGTCGCATAAACACAATCCATTCCGGATACGTAGGGGTTGTTCATCGCCATATATAAAGACTCAAACCAACACTCGCGGCTGCCAGTCCGGCTTTTAGTAAGTTATGGTCATATTCCTCAGATATTGCAGGCATTACGTGAACCTTTTTTGATGGTTTCTCTACAGGCGGCTTCGTTTCATGTGACTTCTTAGGCTTCTCTACGAAGTGCGGAGTCCCTTTAAAAGTGTCAGAGTTTACGTCATTCACTCCAAACTTCATATCCTTAGTTGCCTTTTGGAGCTTGTTGTTGTATCCTACTACGGAGCCAGCATTCATGGATAAGTTGCTGGGCATTAGCCAACAACCCGGGGCTACTGCATAGTCCAACCTTGCTTTAGAATTTTGTATGGCTAGTTGGTAACGCTGTACGCCTTTGCTAATGTCACCTTCTATTATCGAACTTTCAAAGAGGATCAGGGCTTCTGCTCCGGTCTCTTCTGCAGCACCGGTATTTCCTATGATGTTTGATCGGGTATTTACCTGGGCTCCAAGAATAGAATACACGTAAGCTTCTATGCTGCGGTTTAGGCGGGCAAGACCGGCTTTAGTTAGTCCTTTACCTTTTGTGGGTATGAAATTAAAGTACTGCTTTGTGTGTTCGTCGTTGGTTATACGGATAATCAATGGATTAGCCCCTCTGTACTTACCACCCTCGTCTTTGAATAGAGGTCCGTCTCTAACTTCCTCGGAGGTCTTAGCATTTGGTTCAAAGAAGGTGCTGGTATCATAAGATACTTTATGATAACCCGTGTCCCACCGTAGCCGTAATGCATGGACTTCCTTATCACTTAACCTATGTCCTCCGACGCCCCAATAAGCCCAAATATGACCCAGACCATTGTTGGCTCCGGTAGTGCATCGGAAATCCTTTCCCACGACTCCAAACTCTTTACACAGTCTGTCGTAGGCAGGTGAGTCGTATTTGTTATCTCTGGGATCGAACGCAGCATCTCCCGGTAATGCAATCACACCCATCTCATGCAGTATTCTTCTAACCGTAAAGTGGAAGTGAAACATGAATATTGAATTCTCCATCAAGTTCGCACTTACGCCACAACCGCTCGTGGCACACCAGACAGCAAAGTTCAATTGTTGCGGCCAATATCGCATGTTGGGTCCACTTAACCATTCATGCGATTCTTTCGCAGTGATGTGGTTTATAGGAACTTCCTTGAAGATATCCCGTATCTTTAATCGGAATACGTGGCTATCGGAGACCCGCATATTTAACGTTAAGCTTAAGTTTGGATGCTTATTGAATGAAACCGCGGGTATTGGATAAGTGTTGGTGGTAAACAATAATTCTTTCGTCCAACTCGTATCTATTTCTGCATTGCTGTATAATATTTTATCACCGTAATAAATTCCGGTAGGCCTTTTATTAAATTTATTCGGGTCTGATTTTGGGAACATCTTCTTGTAGAAATCCACGTTATGTGGCTGCTCCTCTATATCGTTCCCAAAAGCGTCGTACATTAGTATATATAATGGATGTTATACCATCAGCACCTCAGTTGTATCCAGAAATACCTAAGGACACGGGTCCTAACGAATTAAACGCTGAAAACTTCCGCTTAAATAAAGCGAATTTAATTCTGGCTTACTTGGAAGGGCAGGCAAAACATTACGAAAACGTCAGAAAGAAATACGTCAGAGCCCGAAGTACGCTACATAAAATTGCGATAACTACAGGATCCATGTCTGTAGCATTAACGGGCACTGGCGTTGCTACTTCACTTACAGGGCCGGGAATAGTCGTTGGAGTTCCTTTAGCCGGCGTTGGGGCAGCCTGTGGTATCATTTCGGCTGTTGCTACGGGTATCATGAAACAGTTGTCAAGCAAAATATCCAAGCATGACACGACAATAGCTCTGTCAAGGGCTAAAGTAAATACGATTACTGACCTTGTCTCAAAGGCTTTGCGTGACAGAAAGATAGACGATGTAGAATTCTCGCTTATCTTAGCCGAAGAGGAAAAATACGAGAAATTGAAGATGGACATCAGAAATAAAAAAACAGTCGTCAAAGATTTAACCGAGGAATCTCGCAAAAAGATCTACCAAGAAGCAAAGGAAGAGCTTCAAAGAAAACTCGCTTAGACATCAGTTTTGAAAAGAGCGTGACAGGATTCTATTTACATATCGAACGACAGTCTGGAAATTACGCGTAATATTTATGCTAATTTCTCACCATAAAATTCACTATCTTCTTGGAATCCATCCTAACAGGGGATGGTTGGGGTCTATTTTGTAAAATATTTCGTAAATTACGTCGGGGTAATAAGGAATATCCTTATCCAGCCGACAAAACATCCACTCGGCTCTGCTCATATCAGAAACTTCGGGAATAGAATTACCGGTAATTTCAGACAAAAGATAGGGAATAGCTTTGTAATATTTCCCTAGCTTTAATTTTTTCAGTGTTTTCCGTAGACTTTGTGGGGTTGACTCTTCTAAATGGTCTATAATCCTTTCCATTACTTCGTCGTCCAAATATACCGGCCGATGTCCTTGGATATGACTCATCCAGTCTCGGAAGTATTTTATTCTTTTGTATGGGGTCTTCTTACGACCTCCGTTAGAATAATATTGGCTACTGGTAGCACAAGGTACGGCATTACGAATATTCTTACCACACTCGTAACACTGTGCTGACGTGTCGTCTTCTATTTGCATCTTCTTACCACA
Organism: Actinia equina; assembly: GCA_011057435.1. NCBI lineage: Eukaryota > Metazoa > Cnidaria > Anthozoa > Actiniaria > Actiniidae > Actinia > Actinia equina. The sequence goes on from WHPX01000851.1 coordinate 373,694, forward strand.
GCAAATATACTTATTTGGCTTAGTAGGTACAAACTTAGGTTCCAAACACTTTACACAGAAGTCGTAAACAAACTTCTTACATTCGTGCATCGTATATCCATAAGATATTTTACCTCCGTTTGCGTTACCCAAACACAGCAGCAGTAAGGACACTTATTGCCGATGCCGGCGGATCGCAGTTGGACCCCTGTAGGGCCTTTAACCTACCTCCAAAACCCCAGGGGGGGCTGGGGTTTTTCAACATGTGATTTTTAGCAATGCCGGCGTTTGTCAACTCCGCCTTACTGCTGCTGTTTACGACCTTTTTTTCAGTTAATTTGAAAAACTTATTATGAACTAAGGAATGTATGTTAAAAGACGCTTAAAATTTTCGTTTTTTAAAAACAGTATAGCATCAGTATATGTATTTTACTTTAAACTTCGCAAGAAAAAAATGGTCTTACATATTCGCCAAATAAAAGAGAGAATTTTAGACCTCATTACAGCAGCTCTAAAATTAGTTTTTGTTTTGAGTTTAATTTCGCTTAGCAACAAGGTCTTAAAGTTTTGCTATTGGACCAATCACAGCACGACCTGCAGTCGAGAACAATAGCGAATGGCTTCGGCGGTCAATTCTTATGCTAATGAGCAGACGCTCAAATGGTTTCCACAGCAGCTTTCGAAAGAAATATTCAAAATCGACAGTTTAAATCACATTCCTATAACGAAAAATTCATCAAATATTTACGATCATTACCAGAGGAGTTAGATCCAAGCCAGAGACTTTATCAACGACTTCAAAAACTTGGCAACGAAAAATTAGAATCACTTCTGTAAACAGAAATTCGCTTCGGCATTCCTCCGTGGCTCGTAATCTGCTAACACTTTAGAGGTATTTTCGTCTTCCTTTTCCCTTGTGGTTTTTTCTGAATAGTTGCAACTATTCGTCCTCAAGTTGGGGGAAGATAGCCAAGCTATTTCACAAAGGATTTTCACACCAGTCAATCGACAAGACACTTTTATTTTCCCGCAAGTTTATGAAGTGTCAGTCTATCGATCTTAACAGACTGTTGTCATATTAACTCGACCTTTCGAGTTACCGTGGTGATCTGCGAAACTCAACAGTTTTTAGCTCATGTTCTGTTTTATATTCGGTGAAAAGCGTCCGTGAGGTGGTATTTTTTATGGTGTGCTCATTCATCACGAAATGTCTCGTACGGCTGTTTACTGACAACTGTAAGTATTAGAAAGAGAAGAATTCGAACTGCAAAATGGGTGTCTCGAAATTGCACATGCTTCTACGCAGAACAAACATTTTAAATCTTGGAATGTTTGTTTTGTTTTGTTTTCTACCATCTGGAGTTTTAGCTCAAAATAGCACGGTAGCTCCCACAAACAATTCAGAGATTGTAGCTTGTCCTTCGGGAAACAAATGTTTTTCCACTGAGCATCGAAATGTTACGGTTGAACTTGGATATAATGGACAAGTATGTCCTGGCCACACGCCTCAAGAGTGTTACGATGAAAGCGATCCTCGAGGATTTGTTCCTGGTCCAAGACAGTATCCAGTTATTATCTATCAAGGAGATAAACTGATAGTGAAATCGTCAGAAAAATATGATTTTGCTGTTAAACTATATAACGTTTCGAAAAGGGGCTTCGATCTTTGCGACTTCAAAAATGCATCACCAGTCATATCAGATCGCACAAAATTGCCATTCGAAGTCCCTGCAAGATTCATTGCAGCAACTGGAATGAAGTATTTCATAGCCGAAAGCGATAACATGATAATACAATGCCAATTTGGACTTAAACTGGAAGTGAATGTGCGCAGCAGAGATAGTTGTCTAAGTCAACAACCATCAAACAATGATGTGTGCAGTTCCAAAGGGTTATGTGCTGTAAGTGGAAAGTTTTTCACCTTCAATGCATCTTGTGTATGTGATACTGGATACTCAGGAGCCTATTGTGGAGAGCGTGACAGCTGTCATGCTAAGCTCAACCAATGTCAAAATGGTGCAACATGTATTGACAAGAAATCTGGGCTGGAAGATGACTACAACTGCACCTGTGCGCCAGGGTATGTAGGAAAGAATTGTGAACATAATATTGATGATTGTAAATCACAACCATGTTTGAACGGTGCCATTTGTATTGATGAAATCAATGGATACAAATGCCTGTGCCCTCCGGGATATTTTGGAGTAAGTTGTGAGAAGCTCTCCGATGACAAATGTGAATTGAAACCATGTAAAAATGGTGGGACATGTGAGCGGGCAGGAGAAAATCGTCTTAACTATACATGTACTTGTCCTCATAGATTTACAGGCAGGAACTGCACAGAGAATGTAACAATATCTAGTAGTGCTGTAGCCTATACTTCAGTCATGGCTACTACTGTTGGTAAGTCAAGTGTTGTAAGTGATGTTCAGACATCCACACTTGGTACCATGCACTTGCTTACGTACACATCAACAGTACCCCAAACTGTCTCTCTTTCTTCTGTTACATCAAGTGAATTCACAACTTCATATGCAACCTCTTCCAGTGTTCCATCAACATCAATAAGTACATTGAGCCAATCTATTGTTACAGGATCAGTAGTACCTTCTTCATATCTTTCAATGTCAAGTTCTTTCACTCTGGTTCCTTCCATGTCTGCAAAAGGTTCTGTATCTTTGACCACTCATACTTCTAGTATCACTAAAAACCAAACAAGCTCATCAAGTGTGTCTTCATCGGTAGTTACAGTAAAGACATCCAAAGTTGAATCATTATCAACATCTTCATTTTCAACTAAATCACTGTCTGCATCAACTACTGTACTTCCAGTATCCACGCCTGAAGTAGTTCAAACAACCTCTGTTTATGAATCCCCTTCAATGAACACTATTTCTTCTATGATTTCAACAGTACAAGTATTATCAACAACCTCTAGTGTACCTTCTTCAGTCATTTCTGTAACAGCAACATCATCATCGACTAAAATGGTGGCATCAACTTCACGTCTTCTTACGGTGGGACCATCAGTTATAGCAACGACAGTAACATCATCTGATGTTGTACCAACATCATCATTCATACCTCAGTCAACATTATCAATTTTGTCTTCATCATCAATAAAGCCATCATCATTATCAACACTGCCATCAACATCGTCACTACTGGAATCAATTTCATCATTCGGACCAACAACATCATCATCAAGTCAAGTAATCCAACCATCATCAACACCATCAAGCCAAATAATACCATCAACAATGACGCTCTCTTCAACCTTGATGACATCATCTGTCTACCCTACAATGCCACCGACCTTCCCCCCAACAACCATCCCACTGAAGGACCAAACTTGTAAGAACAATCCATGCAACAATGGAACATGCCGAGATGTTCCAGATCAATATGGGTTGAACTTCACATGCCAGTGCCCTAAACCCACATATGGACCAAGATGCAGTACAGGTATGTCATGGTGTAGGTATTAGAACATTGAGTTGCTAAGAATTGTGCACTCTGATTGGCTGACAAACATGTTTCAATTAAAGTTTAAATAGACTCTACAAATAGTGGCACTTATTAAAAACAGAATATAGTCGTGCAATTTGATAAAATCATATAAAATTTGACATAATTTATCATTTGCAGAGGTTCGAGTGTGCGAATGAATCCTAATTTGAACTCGATGCAAATTTAATCATTTACTACTTTTACCCTTTTTGAGCCAGTTAAAAAATTATATATTTCCTCTCCAAGTGTTTAATACCTTTACTTACTTATGTATTGCAGACTTCACACTTCATTTTCCTCGATTCTCAAGTAGTTCATATTTAGTCCACAAGCCCATAGCCTTCAGTGCAGGATTCAACAAGATAGTCATAACCTTTAAGACTACAGCTACCAATGGTTTATTGTTCTACTCATCACACAGCATATACAAAGACTTTATACAGCTTTACATTACTGATGGAAAACTGGAATACCGATTTGATCCTGGAGACTATTTGTGTGTGATCACAAGTAAAGTGTCTGTGGATACTGGTGATATCGTAACTGCTGTGGTCACGTAAGTAGTCAATATGCACAGTATTCAAATTAAATTTCGTCAATCATCATATGACATTCAGACAAAAGGGGTTTTAGGTTCTGTCAATCAAACTTCCAAGTGCCTGAGTGTATGCATTGTAAGGATTGTGTGAATTCTTGGTAAATTTGCATGTTATGCTATGTGCGGCTGTGTTGGTGGAAATTGACAAAAAATATATTGTTAGCTTCTTTGTTAATCTATACCTCCAACATATGGATACCTCCAACATGATGTCTATAATTGTCCTTTAATTTTTGCTTGCAAATGATCAATTATGAAATACTGTTATAGTTATGCTTACAAAATAAATGTTCATTAGCAATTAATGTCTCTCCATCAATTAGACCATACTAAATCACTTGCTTGTTGCTTGAATCTAAACCTATTTGACTGTATCTATCTACCAGTAGATTAATGTTAACTTTTGTAGAACAATAATGTTAACTATAACATTCAACTTTCCCAATTCTTAGTTATGACAGCCAAAACAAACAAGGTTCATTACAAGTGAATAATAATCCCAGACAGAACAAAACCGCACTTGGGAAAATGGTAGGAATTGGATTGTACAATGACTGGTATGTTGGTGGGCTACCACCTGGTAAACGCATTGGCAGCAATGATGGAGGTCAAGCTACACCAAATCTTGTAGGCTGTATTAAAGACATTGAGTTAAATGGTGACCAAATTGGGTTTACAGGTAAATGTGTGGTCAATAATTCATGTATTTTATAATTGACAATATTATGATTTGAAAATAGTCATTCTATGAAAAGAATTGTCAGCAGTTTTTGGTGGTTTGATCACAAAATGTTTATTACGAGGCTGCTACTGATTTACTCCTTGACTTATAGTGCTCTCATGGCAAAGGAATGGAAGAAAGAGTGAAAGAAAAAGAGAGAGAGGAGATGCTGATTAAGATATTAGGTGAATTGCAACAGTGTGACCTGATATTTATAAAAAGTAATCATTCCAATCAACAGAGGCAACTGACTGGAATGACATCAGTGAGTGTGACACTCCTTGTAACGGCACCCACAAGCCATGCCAGAACAACGGCCAGTGTATTCCAGATGCTAACGATCCTCATGACTATGAGTGCAATTGTACAGCTGGTTTTGAGGGAAAGAACTGCAAAAATCCTTTAGTGTGTAGTGGTGATCCTTGTAAAGGTGGTTTGTGTGTCATAGACAAATCTGCTGCAAACATGAGCAGAGTTTGTCTGTGTCCATTTGGTAAAGGAGGTATAGAATGTGAGAATGGTAAGTGCTGCAACAAAACTTATTCAACCAGTTTTCATCTTACCAAAGGTTTTTAATTTCCTCTCAAAATCAACCCTTGGCTAACTAAGTAATTATAATTGTCTCGAGAGTTAATTCTTTTTGATATGTTTTTTTTTTCTACTTGAAACACCTTTTCTGGGGTCACAGATGATCTTGACTGAAACACATGATAATATTAAAATCATGAGAGTTGAGTTTGTTGGATATTTTGTTTTCTCCCTTGCCACAGTTGTTTAAACGGTCTTTTCATCGTTTTCAGAATTATCCATCATGACACCTACATTCACCATGGCCTACAACTACTCCTCCTTCATCCAATACCAAAAACCAACTCTCAGTGGGGCTTACTTTGAGATAACCCTTCAGTTCAAGATTAACCCCAACTCCACTGCCTGGAACAATGCATTACTCATGTTCAGTGGACAAAATGAGTACCAGGGTAAAGGAGATGACTTCATTGCATTAGGAATCAATAATAGCAAGGTACTACTGCAGTATAATCTCGGAAGTGGTGTTGCGAACATTGAAAGTGACCCAATTGATACAACTCGTGAATGGCATTTCTTAACAGCAGGTCGTAATGGAAAGGAGGGTTATCTTTATTTAGACAATAATGGAGTGAAACGTGGAAGTTCACCCGGTCAGCTAACAGGACTTAACTTATACAGTCCATTGTACATTGGTGGAGTTCCTGATCTTTCAGAGCTTCCTACAGATGTCTCATTTAAAAGAGGTTTTGAGGGAAGTATTGCTAATGGAGCAATAAAGTTTGGTGTGTTGCAGCCTGTCATTCGACTGCTAACATCACAGAGTAACTCCAGCAGTGGTAGCCAGTGGGGAGTCATTGCAGGACGAAATGTAGGAGATGAAGGCTACAATAACTGTAATACCAGTAAACCATGCCAGAATAATGGCACCTGCATACAAATAGGAGCTGCCATTGTTTGTTCTTGTGTTGATGGATGGAAAGGGATGTACTGTGCTAGTCGAGAGATCCCTTGTGTAAACCATAACCCATGTGCTGTCAATTCAACATGCCGAGAGATGAACAATAAGGCTGTGTGTGACTGTCCCTTAGGTAAAACTGGTGGCACTTGTTCTAATGGTAAGTTAAGACTGCATAAATACTGATATTAAGAAAATCCATTAAAAAAAGCTAAATACTACTGAAAATGGATTGTTTTTTTCTACAGCCATGTCAATTCAAACGCCACACTTCAAGGAAAATTCCTATATGGCTTTCACTCCTACAGCTCTAAACATCAGGTTGAATGCAAACATAATCATCAAATTCATTCCTTACAATGGAAATGGCCTGCTGTTTTATGTTGCTCATAAAATCACTGCCCAAAATGGAGACTTTCTCTCTGTTAGTCTACATAATGGGTAAGTAATAAGTAAACATTGCTTTTTTGTACATTTGCAATGTACTATAAGGCAGATAAATCCTTCTCGTTCCTCCTGGCACTAATTAAGTAAATTACTTGCATTTGGATGCAAAGAGGGGCATGTTTTAAGCTGCATGCAAGTACCTTTGAGATTTGGTTGTAAATTATCTGTTTTTGTAATTGTTTTCCTGTCAAAAGATCATGTGGCCATGACTGATATTTGGGGCGTGGAGGTATGAGAGAGGGCACAGTCTCAATACTGGTAGTGAATAGTTTAAACGCACAGCTACTACAAAATCAGACGGCCATAACGGCCCTTGTTACTATGCAGCACTGAATGGTATTGATTGATATTTCTGTTTTTTTCTTCAGCTTTGTACAGTATCGTTATGACCTTGGTAGTGGAATAAACCCAATACAGAGCCAAAAGAACATTACTTTAAACACTGAACACACAGTCACTATAACCAGAAATCAACAAACAGGCACTCTGAAGGTGAATGATGATGCAGCAATATCTTTGACCTCACCAGGAAAAGCAGTTGCATTAGATGCTAGTTCAAATTTCTACCTTGGAGGTGTTCCTCAACTCTCATTGGTCAACCCTTCAGCCGTTGCTGATGTTAAATCTTTGAGGGATTTTGTTGGCTGTGTGACTTCTGTGACGGTAAGACACACTAAGCACTCTTCTCTAGTAAGCAGGTTTATTTGGTAAAATCATCATAACAGTTCATTGTCTATGATCATTAAAATCATTGAACTTCATCATTACCACCAGAGTATTAATACAGTTTATTATATAGATATTGATGAAATACCAGGTTTTCTCATATTTTAATAAAGAAAAGTTTCATCGATATCTATATAATAAACAGAATATTACATGGCCGCTTGCTGCGCTCACTCATGAGATATCAATTGAACACTAGAAGATACAATTTGTATCTCCGTGCGCCCATGTAATATCCTCTATTTATTATTTTTGATTTCAATTACCATTTCAGATCAATGGAGTCCCATTAAAACTAACAGAAACAGGGGCAGTAGGAGGAAGGAATATTGATAACTGTCTGGCCATATCAGATAGTAACCTGGCTTAAGGCCTATGCAATTATTAGACCTAATAAACTGCTACACATAAAGTTAGTAAATATGATATTAAGACCAACCATATAGTTTTATTCAACACTCATAATATTAGATTATTATTTAGAAAAAAATTATTATTTGATTTCGTTTGTCTATAATTCATGATCATGTATATTTAAATGTTGTACAGCTTTAATTCAAGGACACTTGATTAATATTTCAATATATTTTATTTATACAGTAATTAAAGCCAGTGATTAGAATTGCATTGTTCACTGAGGAAAGTTAATTTTGAGTGTGCTGGTATTTCAAAAGAGATCCCAAACCATTTTTATTTTATACCTTTCCTGGATCCTACAAATAATATACCTATGTGTGAATATGTCGTAATGCCCAGTAAATAGTAATTTTTTATACCCTCGCAACAGCGGAAAGGAATTTTTAAGGGACGGGGGGGGGGGGGGTGTAAGGAATAGTATTCTTGGTATCTTTTCCCCCTTCTAAGAATTTTCCGGGAAAAAGGAGAAAGATAAAGAAAAGAAGGAGAATCCATAACATTAGTTTTTCCTCTCTGGCATGGTAGAATATATTTTCTGGAACTAAATTTTATTGATTTTACTTATTAAGACTAATAGCATGCAGTGTTCTATTAAGAAAACTTGGTTACCAGAGTGAAATACCTTAACAAATTCTGACACACAAATATAACAAAATTTAGAAACTTTTTGAAGTGCATTTTAAAACATTTTTAAACATAAAAACCGCTTTGACAAATATTGTTTGCTTGTTAATGTTAATTTAAAGACTCCATGATTATTTTTAAAGAAAGTAAGAAAGTGTTAGAAATGTGTTGTTCCAGAAAAGATCCAGTGTGTGATAGCTTCTCACTGTGATGAGAAGGTGGAAAGAGAAAACCAATGCTCCAAAAATGTGTAGATTTACAGGTTAATCAAAATTTATAATCTCGCATACTTATACTTGCCAACTAGCTATAAAGAGTTAACTTTTTAATACTTAATTAATTGATATAATATAAATACTATCAACCTCAGGTGGAAGCAGCAGCAGCTAGAGTTTTCTGGAGAAACACATTATTTTATCAAACTACCCTCTAATTATCTAACAAAAAATAGCTTAATTTACTAAGCAAATCTTACTGTAAAGCGTTTTACTTTTTGTAATGTATGATGTACATGCATAGAATACTGTAAAAATTATAAGAGACAAAGGTGATATCTCTTAAATGAAAAATAATATTTCTTAAGATGTAAGCTGTTCTAGGAAAAGTTTCGTACATTAGCTATCATGTGATTTATGAAAGTTATGAAAACGAAATTCTGTCTGGGACAAAGTGCAAATAAATACAGAATTACAATAAAGATTTTAAAAAAACTGCCAATTGGAACTAGTTTTTGGTACAATAAATTACTTATTAGTAGCATTAACTAAATAAACACTGAATAACTAATTCAAACCAGAGAGAATTAGTAATGAATGGTTACTAACAATAGTCATTGACATGAAATTAACTCTCCTGTATCATGCAAAGATTCCCAGTGCAGCGTAAGAGCCTCATAGACTGTCCTGCATTTGATAAAATCTTAAAGTCTTACTATTGCCTTGAGGGTGGCTTGAAATCTTGTTTTCAACAAAACAAATAATATTAATAAGAATTCTCATGGCAGTAAAATAAATAAATTAAAAATCTCAATAGACAACAATAAATAGTCAAGTTTTGCACTGCACTGTCTTGCACTGATATGCCAATCTTAGGCAAGGTCTTTCAAAATAAGCGAGCAGCCACCGACCTCTAATAATTGCTTTAAGTTAACTGCTGGCTACTTTCTTTTCTATAAAATACCTTCTGTTCCTTGTATCGGCACAGCTTAACTCAGACACAACCACTACAACTTTTACTAATATTATTTCCTACCTTTAAGTATATCTAATTTTCTTTCTTTTTGTCTTCAGCAGTTTCAGCCATTTGTTTTCTTTTCTCTTTTATTCTTCCTCTCCCAACGACAATCAACATTTTGCCTGCTGTCCATAGCCATACAACCTAAAAGTATGATGCAGGTATTTCATTGGATGAGATTGAAACTGCTCAGACTACAAGGACACAAATTTAGAGGCTATTGAAACAGAAGTGTTAATACTTACCATCATGATAAAACAATTAATCATGATTGGTCCAGATAAAACGGCAGTGATAAACAAGCCATGGGAATCAAAGTACTGCTCCTTTGAAAACCACCTATATTATAAACAAACAATGGAGTTTACATTTTAGACTATTGGTATATAATGATCAGGAGATGGGATGGGCTCCTGGTAGGTGTGGTGATGGGAAAATCACTGCTATAGCATCTCTTCTTCCAAGAAGGTTCCTTTAAGCTAATCTTGTACACTGACCCATATTCTCCTTATGCTTTGATCATCCTCATATTTCTTGCTATTTTAATACTGGATGTAATAGCTTTGGAATCAAATAACACAGAAAGGGTTATAACTTACCTCCAGTGCTTTTCTCCAAGAGCATTTAGCTTTTCTGATGCAAGAACAACACCTACTGAAGAGGGGAAAAACATGTGACTAACTGATTGGATCACAACAAGTAGCCCAAGCTCTGTGTGTCAAATATTTCCATTTGGAAAGGGGTTTAAAATGACTCAACTTCTCATAAAACTCATCACAAACATTATCAATGGACAAACAAACACGCCATGGAAGAAAGGTAAATGTTATTGAAATATTTCCATTATTGAATTACGGTGACACGCAGAGCATGGGCTTCCTTTGATTTGATTAAAAGAAAGTCAAGTATAATCCTTATAGATACTTACACAAGCAAAGAAACAAAAAGGCTTGAATATTCAAGTGTTTTCGGGTCAGAATAACGGTAACGAAAGTCAGAAAATGGAATATAAGCAAACCACTTAACCAAGGCTCCCTCCAATTGATCTACAAAGAAAAGAAAAAGCAATCTTTTGATCACACAAATTCACATGAAACACGGCTTTAACTTCAAGAAAACTCCTTACAGCTTTATAAAAATCAAAAAAGGACTTGATTTGGTCTGTTGCGATCAGTTTTAGGTGATCAGAAAGGAAGGTAGAGTTCATTTTTCACGTCTGTTATCAAAGAGGTTCAAGGAAAATTGCTCGTTTTAACCAAAATGCAAGGTAAAGCAGGCGTTATTTGCGTGCACGAGCAAAACTGGCACTACTAAATGCCTCCGCTGTACAATTACATAGCAGGCTAGTATGCAAATGAGTTTACTTTCGGAGGAAAGTGAAAATGAATATGGATGGAAGCAAATGAAATTTTAACAAAAATTAATTGACTAAATTTTCAATCTTTTTTATACCAAATTCATAACATATCGTCAATTTGTTGTAATTGTTGAATAAGATATGGTTTGGACACCTCTTCTTGCGTATTGTTTTACCCAACCAATCGTCACGGTGCTATTGATTATGAACACTACAGTATATCTTGACAGACAACGGATACGTGTCAAAAACAATACTTGCCAATAAAACAGAATCAAGTCCTTTATTTGTTTGATCAGGCTGTTGCCTAGAGAATAGTGCTTATGTTATGTATAAAAGTCAACCTGTAGAAAACACTGGAAGCCAGAGACTCGGACGCGATCAAGAATCATGATTTAACACTAAATCACCTAAACAAAAAAAACGGCCTTCTTCATGGTATTTTCTCACAAAAATCTAAAGATATAACTCGAGCAGAATATGCTTCAAAGCTTTGGCGGGAATGTGTTTCACGTCCTTTGTGTTTATTTTATCATTTGGACATTTGCCGTCCCTACAGAATCAGGTTAGTAAACTAAAAATACTCAACGATATTGTTAGGAAAGTATATTGGCTGGTGTAAATGTAAAAGATGTAAATCGTAGCTAAACGGCTATAAATATTCCAAAGTATTTGTATGTCACTTCATGATTTTGTAAGATTATAATTCGCCCACCACCGGCTGGCAAGGTTCAAGAAAAAAGAAAATACGATCGAAACATTTACAGTTTATCCGCATACAAACGCTTTTTAAATACATAAGCTTTGAAATAAAGTCATTGACAATAAGACGTTTTAAAATGGTCTTTGATTTTCTTTTTTTTTTTTACTTTCCAATAAAACTATTTGCAATATGCCTGTAAAGGAGAAGCTAAGAGATTCATTTTATAACAGACACTATTCAAGAATAAAATTAGCAAGCATCGAGAATATAATATTTATCAGTCAATTTTTTCCCATAAATGTCGCTAATTAATAAATGAATATAGATCATATCGTTAATGATTTTTTGGAAAAAGATCGATCAGATGTTTAATTATTTTGTTGAAATTATTAGAAGTATAACTTTATTTACAGTTGAATTTTTGATATAAGGCTCTTGTCACTAATTTCTAAAGTTGTCTTAACAGCGTGCAATTACTTTTTTAACTTCAAAGCTAATTTTAATTATATGCGCCAACGCAATAGATAAATTTTCTAACTTTTTCTGAATCTTTATCACAGATGATGTAAAGGAAAATACAGCAATCGTAATATTCAGAGAGGTAACTATTTCGTCGTGGATTAGTGACAACAAGACAGCCAAGTTTAAAGATGTGATAGCTTCAGTTGCTAATTGTTACTGCTCGACTAATTATGACAAGTGTGCCCTACGCTTCTGGAACACAACGAGGTATATAGAATGATATGATTAAAAGAATCATGACCTTTTTGAGTACGAGAGTATTTTAAGAATGCCACTTTTAAATCAGGGAGAGAGGGTGAAATGCAGAGGCGTAAAAGAAAATTAAACAAACAGAGTATGAAAATAGACATTCAGGCGAACGGAGAGAGAGATGAACTGACTAACAGACACCGTCAAATAGAAAGGCAGTAGACAATTAAACAAAAAGACAGGCAGACAGAGGCAAGCCGGTATACAAACAGACAGACAAACAAACAAAAAGATAGACAGACAGACAGATAGAAAAACTGTTTGACTGATCAATAATTACAACCGACCTTTATTTAATGCAGGACTTTCAGAAACTCTGACGTAGCGTCTTATTACCGAAAACAAGTAGAAACAGATATCGAAATACAGTTTTACGTTGTCTTACCGTCTGGGAATGACATCAGAAAACCGAACTCGACAGTACTTCCCAAGGGTACCCTTGATGGTATCCTTGAAGCAAACAGCACTCAAATAGGCGCTGCTGTTGATGCGCAAGTGAAGAATAAAGCTGATGGTAGTACCACCAAACCTAAGGCTGACAATGCTATGGACTACATTATGATCCCAGTTGGATTTGGTCTTCTGATCTTTGTTATCATTTTGGCTTGCTGTCTTCATTATTGTCAGTAAGTAGCTTATTTTTTCTTTTATATATGTATATTAGTTACATTTTGAAGACCAAAGACGGATCACTCCATTTGAATTGCGGATTTCCGTTTCGTTTTCAGTAGTTCTCCACTTTTTTCCATAGAATTTTGTTGTTAAGTACTCCTTCCATACATGACCAAACACGTTGACTGAATTAAAATTGTTGCTGAACATGGCTATAGTTTTCGATCAAATAGCAATTCATATTATTCTCCCTGATGGTTGTTCTGGCTGCAAATAAGAAAAGAACTGCTGCAAATAAGAAACGAGTTGCTGCAAATAAGAAACGAGTTGCTGCAAATAAGAAACGAGTTGCTGCAAATAAGAAACGAGTTGCTGCAAATAAGAGACGAGTTGCTGCAAATAAAAAACAAATGTTGCTGCAAATAAGAAACGAGTTGCTGCAAATAAGAAACGAGTTGCTGCAAATAAAAAACAAATGTTGCTGCAAATAAGAAACGAGTTGCTGCAAATAAGAAACGAGTTGCTGCAAATAAGAAACGAGTTGCTGCAAATAAGAAACGAGTTGCTGCAAATAAGAAACGAGTTGCTGCAAATAAAAACAAATGTTGCTGCAAATAAGAAACGAGTTAGTGCATGTTAGAAGAGTTGCGGCATGCATTATTAGTGTTAGATGAGTTGCTGCTAAATGCGAATATGACAAGTTGTTATAATACTTATTTTCACATTATCGGCTTTTGTCTACAGTAAAAAAAAAATAGAGCAAATCAAGAAAGAAGAGAGACGCCAATTTCTTTTAAAGCAAAAGTCGGAAGGTTCCAAACCGCAGAGTCCTTTCCAAGCAACGCCCATCAAACAAATACCAGAGGTTGCTGTCAAACCGCTACAAAGACAAGAACCAAGACTTTATTACGAAAACGAAAAAAATAGCGACCAACATGTGAACGAAAACTTACATAAACGTCCGCCAACAAATAAGGGAAGACACGAAGATGAGGAACAAATTGAAAATTTATATGAAACTAAAGTTGACGGCTCTTTTTTAAACAAAGGATATGAAGTAAATGTTAGAGAGAAAGAAGATCAGCTAAGCGAGGAAAGTGATGACGAGAGAAGACACTCAAAACGCAGGAAGAAGAAGAAGAATAAGAAGAGACGACACAAAAATCAAGGTGGTTCACCGCAATACGAGGACAACCAAGATTACGGATCAGATGAAGATGATGCTTCTCCACCACACGCACTGGAGGATGAGGATATTTCCTCTAGACTACCACCTCCAAGAAAGCTGCCGCCGTTACGAGGACAAACAACAAAAATGTGAAAAGAGATCAAGGATAATTCAATAGCTGCCACGGTTCACGCCCTCGTTAGTGCAAGCATCTGTTGATTTCTGGACTCATTTAATCAAGGTAGCATTTATGTAGCCCGACGTCTTGAAGTCTAAACCCGAGTTTAAAACGGGGTGCAGGCATACTAAAGCGAAATGGCCTTTATCTATATCACATGATTAAACATTTCATTTTTAAAAGAAAATGAAGGCAACGAGAATGAAGTTCATGCTCAATTGAATCATGATCAGATTCATTCTAAAAAGTTTAGATTTATTTATTCATCAGGAAACACAAGTTTTCAAAAACGTTTCCACGTGACTTTATTGGCTTTTCAGATGGATAAGAGTATTTATGTAAAAGAATGCACTTAGTGTGTATGTATAGATAGATCAGTAGATAGATCAAAATGCAAAAGATTGATGGCGGCATATCCTTAGCATAAACGCCTTAACAAATGACTTAGCTATATGGTTAGGTAAAAATCTAAGTTTTTTCTTATATCTTTGTATATGCAACATGTCAATACAAATACATAAAATTAGTGCAGAACAAGAGTCTCTTACACATGCCCCAAAACGTCTTCTCTGAATTCAAACGACTACTTTTTCGTAGCACAACATTTTCTCATTTGTCTCTTAGCTTTCCTCCTCATGCCCTCTCCTCACACCTTCCGAACACACTAGATTGCCCTTCGCTTCCGATTCGCAGGCCCGCCTCGTTCTCACCATGTGCAACAACTCAGTTTAACTGTCTCGAAACTCAGCATAGTTTATTTTGCGAGACACAACATTTTGACTTTTTTTCTCAGTTTAGACTTCCTAGATTTTCCAAAACCTCCTCTTAGGCCCTTTCTGCACATGAGCCACATACACTTTGCTTCATTCAGAGGCCCGCCTCGAGCTTCGCGCTAACCACCCCATTGAACTAGTGAGGATCATCTCCCAATGAGTTAGCGACAATCTCAGTCTTTTTATCGTTTTGTTATTAATTCTCCATCCATTCGGAGGTCAGTCCTTGGTCAACCAAGATCGATCCTTCTTTTATTTTTCTGTGGAATTCTGGGTCACGCATTCAAAACGTTAGATCTTTGCGGTTTTAATTTTTCCGGAGTGCGGGTTCGTGAGTTTACCCGATTCCGAGTACTAGTCTCACAGGGAATCTATTTCCAAAGCTTCGTTGATGTAATACATGCATGAGTACATATTTTTGCAAAAAAATTAGGAGCGATTTAAAAAGATGTGGTTTGGAGAATCTCATACTACAAAATACCACTGTTCATTGCTATGCACTGTTGGAGACATCAAAGTGGGTTGCCTGTGTCTTAAAAAAGGAAATATAACTGGGAACTAGCCAGATATCCAAAATGGCGGCTTACTTGAACATTTACGAAAAAACTAAACAGGTTTCTCTCAAGAAAAAGTGAGCAACAATGGTCGTGTGCCAGTTTTTCTTAAAAGGAGATTGTAAATTTGGAGACAGATGCCGAAATGAGCATCCAGGAGGAAGTAAGTAAAAAAAGAACCAATTGTGTTTTTTTCCAGTCGAAAAGTGATTGTATTTCGTGAGAAAGTTTATCTGTTCCACTTGCTTTATGTTAGACATTTAATTGATGAAATTTTAGAGTACAGACATAAAAACCCATGAAAAATATAAACTTGGCGTGTTAGACTCTTTGTTTAATTTAGACAACGTGTCAATCCCCAGAGTAATACATGTATTTCTTTGTTTGCACATGAGAATACCCAAAAATATGTATACTAAAACAACTAAAACAAAAAATCCTATAACTATCCTAAAGAGAATGACATGCGGCCTGAAATGGGAAAGCATTACCTCTAATAAAACTAAGGAGCTTTAAGTATTTGTGCTAAGCTAAGTACAACTGTGTGCACTCCTGATCATTCAGAATTAGCCATTTGTTGGGAGTGGGATGGGGAGGGTAGCAGGATAGAAAGCCATAAAATGGTAATCGGGGGATATCGATAAGAGAACAAGAATGTATTAACCTCTGATTACATGTTTCACAAGTAAGAATCTCTTCTGATTTTTATTTTAAAGGACCATCACAAATAAGTGTCTTTGGAGGAGGAGGAGGGAGGACTGGTGGTTTTGGAGGAGGAAGTGGATTTGGAGAAAGCAGTGGTGGTGGTGGTGGTAACTTTGGTGCAACAAATAAAAACATCTGTCAGTACTTTTTAAGAGGCACTTGTCGGTATGGCAACACTTGCAAATTTGCTCATACCAAACCAGCTGCAACAGGTTAGCTGGCACATTACATCAACTCTAGCACGTTTTCTTTAAAAAACAGCTTGTTATCACTTGTTATAGGGTTAACAGAGTCAAACTGAAAGCATGCAAAGGCATCTCTGGCAGCTGCTATAGTCCAAGTATTACCCTGGAGCACAGCTCTATCCAGTTTGAATTAGCTAGGGTTGATTTGTTTTTTAACTGCATAGACTATACAATGCCATGAGATTTAATTTCACACTTACTTTAGGACAAGGAATATTTGGAAATAAAAATACACCTTTCAACAGAAATCAGGTAAAATATTATTATATAATAATCAGAATGATGATGAGAAGTGTGTGAAGTAGGCATATGTAAAAAAAGCATGGACAGACACGCTGAAGCAATAATAATAATAAATATAATATTTTACAACCACCACTCCCAATATGGGGCTCTTCTGTGAGGTTCCCTCCACACGCACTACCACTACATGCTATATTTACAACATACAACACTCAACTCACATGTTGAACCGGAGAACCCAGAGAAAACCCTCGTAGCATAGGAGAGAACAACACATCAAACAAACTCAATTCACATGTGGCAACCGTAGGGCTCAAACCAGTGACCACAGCAGTGAAAGATGGCGCATTATAGCTGCAAACGCCACCCATGCTACCCAAGCAATGCTACCCTAGCAATGTTTGAGTGACAGGTGTATCATTCTCTGGTGGAGTTGTCATGGCAATTGCAGATGACTTACGCTAGCCAAATTTATATACAATTACTGTTGTATGTATTTGATGTAGAATCAATTCGGTGTTCTTGGCAATGAGGTAAACATGGGAGCAGGTGTACAGCAGAGTGGTTTTGATGGTAACAAGCAACAACAATCAAGTACAGAAGCCATTCTGCAAAATCCAACGCAAATGACTCAAGTCCAGTAAGTCTACATCATTCATACTATATACACCTAATTGAAAAAACATTGTCGGGTTCAAAAAAAGGTTATATTATCAAAGCTAAGACTGAAGGGGAGCATGGGAAGACAAAATACTGTAGCAAAACAGCTCTCCAGCATAAATCTTCGGAGAATGGCTTTGGTATGTTAATCTAGGTCAATCGACTTTGCTCTACTGTGCATTTTCACATGTCTATATGAAAATATGATACACATTTTGGAGTATACCCAAAATCCTTTTCGGTCTTAGCTTTGATGATATGACCTTCTCCAACCCAACCACGTTTTTTTCAATTAGGTGTATATAGCTGGAAAACCTTAAGAAAAAACCCTTGAATTAAAAGGAAGAGACCCAACAAACTCTACTTACTTGTGTTGCCAAGTTCAGGGATCAAACCTGAGATCTCAGATATGTGAGGCAGGTATATACTCATACCTGAGCTGCATTATTTATTTCCAAGATTTTATGGACCTCCTACAGCTGTCATTGGATGATGAGCTCAGTCTTTGAATGACTACAATATTTTCAGGAATTTAATGACACTTCCATTCCTTGTATGTTATGCTGTCTAAATTAATCTATTACTGACAGACAATTTGTAAGGCGTGATATGGAAGCTTGGGAGACAAGTAAGCAGTGGCCATTATCGTGTTATACATACCTCAAGGATGAACCCTGTTTATTAGGTAACGTCAACCAATAGACATTGTTTGAGTTCAAAATTTAACCTCTTTGTTCCTTGATTACAGACTCATTTATTCAGGATTTGCCTCATTTTAGCATCTAAATATTTGTCAATAAATACCAATAGTAAATTAAAGTATGCACATCTTCTACAAATTGCAAACACTTACAAATATTATACCAGTTTTGTATCAGTATGCATGCCACTGCTTTTGAAGACTACAGACTCATTTGCACAGTCTTAGCCTTGTTGATTTGATCACAAATACCAATGGTAAAGTAAAAACACTTTGCTGGAACACATAACTATTATCTAAAAAGTCAAAGCTAACCCTGAGCAACAGACAACTCTATGGGAAGAACAGGTTGCATGTGCTGCTTATGTGCCCCTCACCAATGCGACGTGGGTTCGAGCTCCCCTGGTCCCGCTGTAGTGAATGAGTAGAGTTGTTTGTTGGTTCTCTCCTGTGCTTTACTAGGGTTTTTCTTCCGGGTTCTCCTGTTTTTCCTCCTCCCACAAAAATCAACTTCTAAATTCTAATTCAATCTACTGGCTGCCTTATCAATTGGGTCACAAGGCTTGTTAGACATTAATAAGCCGTCCACCCAGGAGTGGGTAAATGCATTAGATATTTTTGTAGAAAACACAAAACTGTACTATTCTGCTGACTTTCATTGCCTCCCCTTAACAGTTTATTAATTTATTGCTATAATTTTCTTTTTTCTTAATGAATATAACATTAATTAGGTCTAGTGGACTTTTCGCCTGAGGAAATTAGGAAAGAAGCTTATGATGCTAAAATAGGCAACAAGGTGTCACTATATGTAAGTAATTTTCTTTATAACTGTCAAAGATATAGAAGTAAGTTATAGTGCTTGGGAACGAGGTTATTCCGGGCGAAAGCCCTTGGAATTAAATTCGGAAAAATTAATTTTCGACCTCGCTGGGATTCGAACCCACGACCTTCGGAATTGTACTACCGATGCTCTTCCAGCTGAGCTAGAGGTCAGACTGAGAGCAGGCCGGGGTGAAATAGATGTTAGGTCGCGGTAATTATGATTCAAAGAAGAGAGTATATGGACCGCGTATACTCTCTTTATAACTGTGTTGGTTTTGCTGTATGGATTGTTTTTTGTATTTTTATTGAAAGTAACTTGAAATTTGCTTAGGAACAAGGACTGAAAAACTTGTTGGAAAGGAGTAGACAAAGGAGATTGGAACTGAAGAATATGAATATGCATCAACTGGTATGGTCAATCTAACTTATAATGATACTGAACTTAAGGAAATTTGTAAGCAATTTTTCATGTGCAGCCTTTCTACACATGAGTTTAGTGTGTTTGCACACACTGCCATAAGTCAGATAAATGAACATATTTTAATAAAAGGCTACATGTAATGGAATGTAGGTAAGGTTAAAACCAAGACAGTCCTTGCCAGTGGTCTCCCCCATAGTAGCTGCTCGGGGGTATCTGAGGGGTCTCAGGAGCTTACAGTAAATTGTGCTTATTGCCTTTCTTTGCTGATCATAGCAGATTAAACACACACTAGCTCTCACATTATTGCTGATCGTTGCAAACCATTTCTTACCCACCCACCTCCCTGCTCTTGGGAAGTACTTGTACATATACAGTATACATAGAGTACAAACACTAAATGTGTGCAACATAAATATCACTAGTCTTATTTCATGCTAATTATATTGTTTTCTTTTGTTTAATTAATGCTATTTACTACTAACTAAAATTTAGGGACTGGTAACCATGGCAACCATGCCAGAGTCTACTCCCTGGCACCTGAAATTCACACTGAAATTCAGTGGAAAATACTATATTTAATAGTGATAACTATTGCATACATTTAGTGTTTAATTTGTACTCTAGTATTTTCCTCTGAATTTCAGTATGAATTTCAGGTGCCAGGGAGTAGACTCTGGCATGGTTGCCATGGTTACCAATCCCTCATTGTTGGCCCCAACCCAAAGCTCATCTATTGGTGATGAGTTAAATTAATTGATCCTAGGGTGGGGAGGGTATAATAATGCTGACCACTACTTCTAATTGCAATTATAAACTAATTCTTTTTCTTAGCAAACAGAGATCAGAGCTTCTGTATCAAAAGAATCTGTGCCTCAAGGTGCATCTAGTATGAGTCTTCAGTCAGCTGGCCAGTCATCAAACATGTCTAGTGGATCAGCGGCAATGAGCCAATCACAGGGGGTGTTTGGATCAGCTGCTAATCAGAGTAAGGGTCTGTTTGGATCTGCTTCTCTTACACAACAGCCCATGGGTACTGCTTTTGGATCATCACCAATGTCATCAAATCAAGCTAACACAGGTACTAGTATAGTAATACTGTTAGTTTTAAAGATCTGGTTGATAAAGTTGATTTTGTAGGGCTTTACAAATGGCATGGTGGGCTAAGAATAATTTGCAAAAAAACTGACCAAAATTGACATATATGTGAAAATGTCATGTTGATTCAGCTCTGAGCAGACTAAGATTTTATCTGCAGTGCTTGAACCCAAGGCTGCTCTTCCAATCTAAATGCATTAAGACCTCAGTACCATCCCTGTTGCTGTTTATATGATGCATCATTATTAGGTGACTATTGAGTTTTGACTTGAACCTTATTCCAAGGTAACTCTGCTGATTGTTGCTGGCAGTGTGAAATGACCAGTTATAGGTAGCTTTAATCAATCCCCATGATCACCATGGGCATTTCCAAGCATCATTTGACAGAAAAGATACTTATTCTTGAGTTCTTTATTGCTATTAAAAACACCCAAGAACTAATGAAAATCTTCTTTTCTTTTGAAAAGGAATGTTTGGTAGCACAGGTCAATCACAGCCTTCAAGTCTCTTTGGAGCATCCTCAGCATCTCAAAACACCAGGTTGTTTGGGACAACCAGCACAATTAACTCTGGTAATGCATTGTTTGGGGCAACTAGTAGCAACACAAGTCCATTTGGAAAACAACCCAATGCTGGAACTGTTTTATTTAATGCTGGAAACAGTCAGCCAACCATGGTAAGCAGATTACACAGTTAATATAATGGCTGCTCAATGACAGGATATAAGGGACCAGTCATTTACTTAAGTCGGGGGGAGGGGGGGGGGGGGGGGGGTGGAGGAGAAAATGTTTTTGATGCAAAAACTTTTCCAACTAAAAAACTATCTAATAGCATTCATGTTTTTTGGGTACCCCCTTCAATCTTTAAAAAATCCTTCCACTCCTCCTTTTGACCTTTGAAGACCCCCATGTCCCACTAAAAACAATTTGAGAGCCCCCCTTATTCTCCTCCACCCCCTCCCTCTCCCTCTGACTTAAATAATGATGGGTCCCTAATAACTGGGCACATAAGACTGACCAACATCTGACCAGTCAATGTGACCAGTCAAGAACCCCTGCCTAAGAGGTATTTGGCTGGACACGTGCTAATAAATTTATGCCAGATGTTTTCCATTGTTCAGCTGTTATTTTGAGCCCTGGATTACAGACTGTATATCTTTAGAATGGTCAGACCCTTTTACAATTCCCTGTGCCATCTTGAAACTTTAAGGTAACCCTGCCTGTGCATCAAAGCAAGAACAGCAGCGACCTTGCAATGATAGAGACCCTATTCGACACCTTAGACAATTTTATTTGCCTCACACTTTATCATTTCAAGGTCACCACCATTCTTGCTTTGATGCACACTGATATGGTTACCTTTCAAGGTAATATATATAGACAATGTGAGGCATAAAAATATCTTTTTGTCCATCAGAATGTATTTGGAAATCAATCAAGTGGTCAGACAAGCAGTACATCAGGGGTTGTGCCTTCTACTTGTCCACTGACATCCTCCAAACAAGACATTGCTGCATTTAAGGCAGATAAGTTTGTACTAGGACAGATACCAGAATGTCCCCCACCACCAGAGTTATGCACTTAGGATATCTTAAAGACCAAGTTTAACTACTTTAAAGTCCACGTTTGCCCTTACCAAGAAACAGTGGTAACCTAAAGGCCAATTTGAGTTACTTTGGTTACAGTGGTAATTCCCTTGTTTTGCACTGCACATTTTTCTACCCATGCAATTAAAAGCATAGAACTAACAAAGTTTCAAAGTTTAGGCATTTTTCTTTTAGAAACTAAATAAGAAACACGTTCAAAACCAATTTTCACTTTTTTTCCTTTTTGTGAGTAGAGAAATTGCAATTGTTATCTGACTCGCCCCAGTCTCCAATCGGAAAAGTGTCAGTTTTCGACTATTTTGAAATGTTTTTTCAAGATAAATAAAAAACGAGAATGGTGACCCCCATTTTTTATTTCAGATTTGCTCGTCATTATATCAAAATATGAAGGAAAGATTATTGGATAGATTTTGAAATATTTTGATGAGAATAGTTGAAGTGCAATTTTTGGACGTTCGTACAGGCGCACATACCTGCATTTTTCACTAATAGTTCAAGAAACATAGTCATCCAATGACTTTGATGGATTTAATAGTATAGATTATCTAGTAAACTTCGAGTTATAAGTATGTTTTGATATATGAAAGTACTTTTAATGGTGAATAAAGGTTCTTGATTAAAGCTTCTGGTTGCTACCGCATTTCACTATAAAAACCATAAATTGACATATTTGGAAAGCATCTAGCGTAAAAACAAGATTGGTGATCCCATTTTTTTTTATTGTAGTTTCTTAATGTCCATAACATAATTATTGTCCATGCAAAGTTTCAGGACAAAGTTATTGGCAAATTTTCTTTCAAGGGAATTACCTTAAGGGAAAGGGTGTTGTAGGCTTAATTTCCAGCAAAGTTTGAAGAAAAAATTTTTTTACTGAAGATACCATGCCTAGACCTAGCCACCTATGCAGACACTATGCATCTGAGAAAAGCATTGTGTGACTGCCTTAAGGACAATATCTGCATAATAACATATAGGAGAAGGGAGACATGTCATGTGATGACTTAACTGCATGAAGACATCTCCATAGGAGAATTACTCAGACCTTGCTATAAACTTGCAACAAATTCAGCAATATATGTAAAAGGATTATGTTTTCTTTAATATGGGACCTAGTTGTCTCAGTAAAATATTAATGTAAAATGATTGCCAATGCTTGCCAATGAGTATAATGTACACTGTACAAATCCCAAACATGGATAATACTAAAGTATAGTTTAATAAATGAGCAGGAGTGTTTTATCAGGTTTAAAACCACGAAGCATAGCCATTTATAAAAACAATACTTCATGAATAATTAATCATGAATAATTGTAGGGTCCTTATTTGTGACATGCTCTTGTACTCTTTTGGTCCTTTATAAATATTTCAAAATCTTTATCATAAAGAAACCCTTGTTGAGCTATTATCAGGATCCATGCACGTGGTGGATTTGAATAACCTGATAGGTCTAAATGGTCATTAATTATTAATGATTTTTTGAACAACGGATTAAAGTACAACTTACTATAACACCATAGAATGTTCATTATTAGTAATTTATGACAATATCTACTGATATATCATCCTGCCTTAAAATTCATGTTATTACATCTATATATAACAGATAGCCATACCATTATATTGACTAGCAGCATATTTAGAGCCATTCTTCAATGGCTTTCATCAATAATCCCTAACTCTGCCTAGTGTCATATACAGTATATACTAAACATCATCAGGAACTCTAGGGGTAAAACTCTCTCACTTATTTCGGGAAACGAGAAACAAGCAAGAGCAAGAGACAAACGTAAAATCAAAATTATTTTTAATTTTTTTAATCTAAAATATATATCACCACCAAATGAATTCTCAGGCATTTTTCTTGTTTAGATAAAGTTAATTCCAAAATATACCATACAGTTGGTGACAATGGCCTAAAACTCCTTCAATTAGTATGTCAGTAGCTCCTAAACTTTAAAAGAACTATTCTCATTCTTCTCTTTCCTCCTTTTTGTCTTCACAATGTTGACTGGAATATCAGCCTTTTTTTTCAACTAGCATCTTGTTGTTTCTTTTAGTTTGACAAGGTTTTTAACTTCTTGGGGATAGAAAGCATCACATGCAGATTATCTTTACATAAATTATACTAAGTTTTATATCATTATTTGTAATAATATTATAGTACAAAAGAGAATACACTGATAAATGAACGCCGCGATAATTTCATCTTTCCAAGTGACCCATAAAATAATTATTATATTGGCATGACATTTATCCACTTACCAACCTGTTTTCATTCCTACGTGTTAATGCAAGCTTGTCAAAACTAAAGTTGAGACAGGGAAATCAGGCAAATATACTGCAGTATATACCAATCAAATAATTTGATAGGGTATGTGAAGGTACATGGGAACCATGAGAAAGTACATTGGGAACAATTTATCGCATTGGTAATAGTCTAATACCTGATTTCCCTGTCACTACTGTAGTCTTCAGTAAGTGGCAATAAAAACAGTGGTGTACTTTCAGATATTCTGTTTCGTGGGTTAAATAATATTTTAATTGATTCAAAATCTTTTCATTATCTCAACCATGAAATACTTTACACTGTTTTCTTTTCATTGATTTCCTGGTTATCTTTTTACTTAATATTCCAGCATTGCTTATCTTGACCATTATCTTTATCTTTCCATCTTGTCTGTCTGTCCATCTAGAAAGTAGTGAAATACAGTTGAGAAATCATTTATAACAAAATAAGACAACTGATAATATTATTCTGACTCCTCTTTAATGATTGTCATTGGTATGTCCCACCAGCTCAACAAATTAGCAAGGATATCTCAGAATTAGAAACTCTGATTTCAGAAAATTGGTTAAGAATTGTTTCAGTTATCATTATACTGTTCAGTAAAAATGGAATAAAATTGCCTCTGGATCATTGTGGTGCTCTTTAAAACAGATACAGCAACAGGTGCCATAGTTTTTGCAACAAGAATTTTTGGGGGTTTTCTTAGTTAGCCTGCTTTGCAGACTCCATTTCTTTACTCTCAGAATCTCACCAAAAGAGAGAATTATTTTCTGGGAAGATCTCAGAGCTTAAAAAAATTCAGGGCTATGAATTAAATCAGCCCTGAGTTACTAATACTATTTTGATTGGCAGGTCAGGAATTAAAATCCTAGACATGAAAACTTACTTAGTGCTGACAATGGCTGATGCACTCATTTAAACGGGTAGCATTGAGTGAACCAACTAGTGAAAAAAATTAAATTAAATCATTTGCAGATGCAGTATTTTAATTCTTATTTTAAACTCACATTATAATTATTCAGAAACCTCAAACTGATCCATCAAAAAGGTCTTGCTTATTTCATAAATTGCAAACTGGATGCCAATAGTAGGAGCAACCTAGAAAAAATAGAATAATAGTTATTATTTATGGCAATCAAAGCTAATTCATGAAATATGCATTAGTGCAATTTTCATAAACATGCAAACTTTGTGTCTGTGAGCTGCCCCCTGCGAAATGAATTCCCAACTTTCTGGGAATTCCTTGGAATTCTTAAGAATTCTTAGGAATTCCTAACAATTCTCAAATATGCAAATTAAATTTTAACACTTTAGATCTTTGATGTTAGAATTCCTGAGAATTCCTAGGAATCACACCTTCAATCACTGAGAAAAGCTTGGAATTTTTGAGAATCTTATCATTCTACCAAAGTCATCTGAGAAGTCTTGAGAATTTTTAGGAATCAAAATGTTAGTTTGGCAATCAGAGTTAAAACAGTAAATTAATTGTATGAAATATCTAGTTAACTACCATATTCTTAAAACAAATGTATAATTTATCTAACCTTGAGAAATTCATCGATTCCTCAAGGTTAGATAATACTACACTTCTAACCTTGAGGAATCGATGAATACGTTTATACTACATCTCCAACATGTTTTTAATACTTCTCTAAACATTCTAAATTATACCTTTCAATAAATCATATCGATGAAAGTAACGAGATTTACGTTGATAGACGCCATGTTGGCATGACTAACCGAGCTGGACTGGTGTAGAGTTTTGACCATATTTGGATACGGTTTGCCATATTTGGATATCCTTGCTTGCTCTGATTGGCTGATTCAACAGTTCGAATTTAGGCGGACTTTTAATTCAGTTATTGTAATCGTTCTTTGTGGTAAAGCATGGATGGTTCATGGATAATTGTGCTTCTAAATAGCCTGAAATCCCTTGAGAAAAACGGAGAACAACGAACTAATATGTGATACTTCATAACCTGAGGGTAATCTGGTATAGATCAATGAATTTCCATGAGATTTCGCTGAGGTAAGCGATCAAAATGTCCTCTGTTACAAACCGATTTTTAAAACATTGAAGTGTGACAATCTAGGAGGCTATTTAAGGTCAAAATCCTAGCATTTTCTTAAATCTACTATTCATGGAAGGTTGTATTGAGATATGGAACCTGTTTCTTTTATATAATGTAGCTAATTTACCCTTCGAATTTGTAGGTCTAACCTCCTGAAAACCTAACCTAACTGATGATGAAGTGCTGTACTTATAAATTATTAGCACGAGATGTCAATATTGCCTTGAAAATTTGGTGTAATTAAAGCTTATTTATAAATTTCTTATAGTTAAAATCTACCTGTATATTAGATCAACTAATTCAGATATCTAAATTAAGTAGTTTACATCACAATTGCACAGTATTTTCAGATCTAAAGATAATATATTTTCACATTCTTTTGCATGTTAAATAAATTTGTATTACAACATGTAAATTTCGTATTTCACATGTTTTACTATGTCTAATATATAGAGATTATCACATGTTAAGAACTTGATATCGTTTTTATTCACGAGTTTTTCCAAGCGAGTGAGCGATATGATACGGAAAAACGAGTGAATAAGAACAATATCAAGTTCTTAACATGTGATAATTTGTTTATTACACATTTAAGGTTGATAAAATGAAAAACATTCCAGTTCCCAGTTTACCGTGAAGTGATATCGTATCACTTCACTCATATGGTTTTTATTCATGGCTTTATTACACGGATATCGACCCTAAATGTGTAATAAAAACTTGTATTCTTATTTTTATCCTCGAAATATATTTTTCATATGAATTTTATGGTTCCTTGTTCTTCTCTTTTAATCAATATTCACAACAACACCTAGCTAGCCCTAAATATTCCTAGAAATTCTCACGAATTCTCAAATATACCTACCAATTCCTAGAAATTCTCACGAATTCTCAAATATACTTACCAATTCCTAAGAAATCCAAGCTAAGAACCATGAACAACATTGTTTCTAAAAATTCCTAGGAATTCCTGAGAATTCCTAGGAATTGTCTGGTCTATTTTCCTTTAGAATTTTAATTAAGAATTCCTAGGAATTCCTAGGAATTCTTGTTCGAATTACCGTGAAAATTTACACCTTAATTCCTAGGAATTCTTAGGAATTCCTAAGAATTCTTAGGCCATTATTCCTAGGAATTCCTAGGAAATTCCTAGGAATTCTTAAGAATTTCCAGCTTCATTTCACAGGGGGCACACTGAAATTTGTTTTTTTCACTGCCGTCAATCAAACCTAATCAGTTGGTACCTTTCATATTTTGACTGGCGGTGGTGAAAAACCAAATTTCAGCATGCACCTCGTAGACACAGAGTTTCCATGTTTATAAAAATTGCAGCAACCCTTATGTCCAAAATCAAAATTCTCACCTTGAGCAGATTAGGCCACATTCCCTTAAACAGACCTTTTATTCCTTCAGTCGTAATAATGACCTTAAATGCATCCCAAGTGGAGTTATATTTAAACAGTCCCTCAACTGCTCCTTCCATTTGCATTCTTCTCCGTACTACATCCAAGGGGTATGTTCCTGAAAGCAATGTTAACTTAACTTTATTTTATTATATTTTAATTTGATATTGTCTACCAGATTGTATAGGCTGTGGTTACTTTACTATGTCATCTCTTACACAGAGTGGAAATCAATTTGCTACCTAATAACCCCATCCCCCAAGGGATTCATATCTACTACCTACCAGATTGTGCCACTGCTCCTGCCACTGCACCACATCCCAGTTTAGCAATAACAGGAAGGTCTTGATCATGGTGAATAACTCTTAGTTTATGGCCAGCTGCTTCAGCAAGATAATACTTTAGACAAAAACCTGTTGGTTATAAAAGCAATATTATTCCTTTGGTATGATTACTGTTACGTGCAACATGCTTATGCCAATTCTAGCTACCATTTACAGTGCTTTCATAAGCAAGTTGTATGGTTGACTGCCAGCATGTTGAGTGCAACATTTGTGAGGGAAAATTGTACAATGTTAGATGAAGTACAATGCTGCAACACAAAAAGGTAAATATATGTCTCAATTTTTACAACCATTAATTTTATTCGTCAATCATGCAATAAAATCATTATTATTACCTTTGAGAGTTTCATAAACCATAAAATTCAGACCAATATATGGAGCAATTCCCTAAAATCCAAACAATCATGTTATTATAGTAGTATAGGAAATTGCATGATCTCAAGTACAATTCCTTTTTCCCAAGCCAGATCACAACCTTTAAACAAAGAAAAGGTACTAGGGGAATGACTCATGTCCTGAAATGGGAAAACATTACACCCAAACTTAAAGGGTCTATTGTTACTTACAATCAGTGTTGGTCCAAGTCCTTTAAAGAGACAATTGCTAAACAAACCACCCTCTTCTCTTATGATAGTAACAAATGCATGTCTGATGTTTCTGTAGGATAGAAAAAAAAAATGTCATAGCCTGCCAGAGCAATGAAATCAAAACATTCCATTCAAACCTTTTTGATATTAGGATTTTATAGTTCCAGAAATAACTTGCTGAGGTAATATCTGATTCAATTACAGGGGCGGATCCAAAGGAGGGGAGCAGGGGCTGTGCACCCCTCCTTGGTTCCACTTTGTGCCCCTACTTTGAAGATAACCAATACTGTTTTTCCCCATTGATTCTAAGGGGTGCACTCCTCCCTGGGTTAACTTTGTGCGCCGCACCCCTCCCTGCACAAAATCCTGGATCCGCCCCTGAATTACCTATATTTTCTTTCAGCACCTTCACCTTGACATGCAAGTCTTGTCCTGAAATAAGCACAACAATTCTTCAAATAAAGTTTTGGAAAATTTTAATATTACTTTTATCAGTAGTGGCAGGGGTGTAGCTAGTGGGTGAGATGTCAACCCCCAAAACGTTTTATTAAACCTGTTGATATGACAGAAAACTAAAGATATCTTGTGTATGTGTGAATTGACAGGAAAATGGCAAATTGCCTCCCTTCTTTATGAAAAATGTAGAAGCACTACCTTATCAAATCTAATGGGTATGTAACTGTTGCCGACACTATACCGGCTGATGCTCCTGCAGCCAGCCGTTTGATTGGATGCTGTTCTCTTATATCAGTAGGGATTTTAAACAGCTGAAAATGAAATCAATCAATCAATTATATTGAATTAATTCATACAAACTAGTGAAATAAGGAAGTGTGTCTATAACTTTGTTAATGAATGAGTTGAATGGGATCTATAGATGGATGATATGATGTGTGGTTAAATGAATGGGATTAAATAGTATAGATGGACATACATATGATGTGAATTATCTTTTCTTTACCTTTTTAAACTCTTCATATGCTGCAAACTGCACAGCAGTATAAGGAACAATACGTACAATATTTGTACCATTACCCTGGAAGAAAATACCAAAGACAATCAAGATTTATATGCCGCGGTTGCCAGCTGACTTATTAACAAATGATTAAATTAATATATTTTTTCCGGATTTTTTGAAACTCTACGCAATGGCAAGCAAAGTATGACTTGATTTGACATGGCAGGCAAATTGCATTAATTCTATCAATCAATGATTTCATTAGGCATTTATGGAACTGTAGCAAGTATATAATGAAATACAAATATTCGTGAATAGAACATTGAGCAGTAAATGGCGAGGCTCAAAAAGGTTTACTACAGTACATAAGGCAGTAAGAATGCCAGCAACAGCTGTTGTTCCGGAGTTAAAAAACAACATATGCAAACTTGCACAACACGACAAGCCGATAAGAAAGCTTCATTTTGCTTCAAAGAATAAAAAAATAACCTTGAAATATCCAATGAGACCTTCCTTCTTGTAGATTTTTGCCAATGTTCCTGCTACTCCAGAGTATTTGACGTTAGGGCCTGTAGTTTGGATCTGATCGAACAAAGGCAAAAGAAATCAGAAATCAGAGTAAATCGTAGACCAGGGGCAATCAATAAAATTCGTAATTCCAGGAAAGAATTTCAAATATATTATTTTGGGAAGCCCTTTCAGTGTATGAAGTCGTTTTACTGCAAAAGTCACGCAACCAAATTATTCGAGTTCCTTGAAGGCGATCGAAGTCCTAAGACAATCAAACGGATCTTGCCTACCTGTAATAGCATCTTTACTCTTTCTAATGGAGATACACAAGTCCTGGAAACTCCACCGGCGACTCCTCCTGCAACTAAGTGAATCAACTGCCCCTTGGGGATGTATCTTTCCCACCATATTGAAACTGCTTCTTCTTTTACGGTCGTCATTTTTGGCAGAAATCTCCAATAATAACGTTATAACATTCCAACATTCGATTAAATATAGAAACCCTTATTATGCAATAACGTGCTTATCCTATGTAATGCACTAAGAAGAACACAAACATTAAATTCAAAACTTAAAAAATTTAGTTGCACTAAAATATAAAATGCCTTGGTTCTTGACTTCTGAGACTCCTCATAAAGCTGCCCTCCTATTGGTTGAAAATACTACCATCCGCTACCGGTAGCTTACCGGACGTGACGTAATACATCCCAGTTTCGTGCAAAATATCACGGGCAATCTACGCTTTATCACACCAACCAAACGTCATTCGATTATTTTACTACAATCATTAGCGTTCTGTTAGTTTATTCCCAATACTCTAGATTTAGCGAGTTAAGTGTGAGGTTCAACGTTAGCTAAAGATTCCAGTCTATGGTTTATGACATCACTTTCGCATGAATTTCAAAATGACGTCACTTCCCATAATTTTATGTGGATGTAGTGAACTGAAAAAAAGGAATATTGGGAAATAGTTGCAAAATTTCCTTAGTTTATAAGAGTACATGATTTTCTATAGGGTGGGGATGATAAGTCCAAGAAAGTCATATATGAATTTGAATGGATAGATAAAACAAAACAACAAAAAAACAAAAAAAACTGTTAAAAAAATCAAGACATAATTTTTTTAATGATACAAAATGCAAGATTATTAAATACTCAAAGTGACTGACCAGCAGTTTATGTCCAATGATTTATGAATATTAAAGAAAAACAATTCCATAGACAATGCAGCCATCTTCAATATCAAGAAGCCGATCCCGGGAAGAAGTGGGCCCGGTACTAAACTTCATTTCACATTTGTTTTCATAGTCTTTTGTTGTTACTTTAAACTGGAAACCTTTTTTATTCTAGTTACATACTATCTATACTAATATGTATTTACATGTTTAATTAGCATTCATTTGCCCTAATTCACTATGACATCACTGCTTGTTTATGTGCAGGATAGATTCACCAAATCTAATAGAAAATTCAACAAAATTTGCTTTCGTGAAACAGTTTAATATAAAATGGCCTGGTTTTCAGATATGATATGTGTTAATATGTACTAAGAAATATTCTGAGCGTTTGCTGGCTATTCTACTTCTCTTTGTGGATTGATACGGGTTTAAAAAAATTTATTTGTGTTAATTTGACTCCATCGACAACATAATCCTTTGGTTTAAACAATAGATTGTTGAAGATTGTTTTGATGTGACGTCATAGTAAATTAGGGCAATTATGCCAAATTTGAACAGAATGAAAGTCTAACTGAAATCGATACAAAATATATACTATTTCTCAGTTTTCATTTTACTTTCAAATAATCTTCAAATTTTAGCTCCACTCCCCTCCCCCTATTTTTGCCTGTCAGTTGGAGTAAATACAGCAATCCTTTCATGATCATTTTTATCACACATAGCTTGCATAACAGCTCAAAGTGATGAGGAAGAAGGGGAGGAGGGATACAGTATCTTTCCTTTCCCCTTCCCCTTCCCCTTCCCCTCCCTTTTCAAAACCCCCTTTAGCCACAATGCAAGCTATATCACACACAATCCATGCTATAAAGCCTGGTTCACACTAGCATAAGAATCTGAATCAAAGGCAACATAAGCAGACTCAGTAGTGTACTGCTCATCAATGTACAGTGCTTGTCTTTTTTCACACCTCTAGAGGTGATAAATTAATGCAATACTGAGTCTACATATATTTTTTAATTGCTTCCGATTCTGACTCCAATACTTGTGTGAACCAGGGTTAATGGGAAGAGAGTTGCAGAAGGAGTGCCTTGTTGTAGCAATTTCATTAAAATAAGAGCCTGCAGGGTGGTGGATGCTAAGATATAACTATGCAGACTTCTATGCCATCTTCCTTGCCCAAATATCTAACCAAAACAACAAGCTCTCCAAATATAAGACTCTCTGGAACTTAGATCTATTGATATTATAGCATAATTACCTTAAAAATATAATCTTATATAAATTATATGGTATAATTCAGTCTTTGTATATTGCTCCATATTGTTCAGAGTATATAATAACTGATGACAATCAAAAATCCGCTTATTCATTGAAAGTGCACTGGTTGTCCATACATAAATGACTTGATTGTTTCATACACCACAAACTGAATACCAACTGCTGGGGCAACCTTCAACAAGACATTAAACACAAACAAATCAATCTCTATATTATTTGTATGATGACTCTACTTGTATACGCCCATTCACTGTTCCCTGCGTCATCTTGAAAGGTAGCTGTGCCTTTGCATCAAAGCAAGACAAACAGCTAGCAGTGAGCTTGCAATATATGATAGAGACCTTTTTTAACACCTTGAACATTATTATGATCGCGTCTCTTCCTTTCAAGATAGTGCAGGGAACTGTGAAGGGGACTTTTGCAAAAATATATCAGTGTCAGGCTCAAAAAATGAATCTCGTGATACAGTTGTGGAATGATCATAAATTGAATCAAGTGAAATATAGTACCTAAGAAACTCTAATCTCATGTTATGAAGAATGAGAATCTGGTAATCAAACCAGAGACTGTACCCAAGAGGTGATAGGCTAGTGCACTTACCATTAGCTATGCCACCCTTGACTCCCAGATCCTCTTGCTAAATCAACTTTGAAACATACATCATTACCAAGTGCTTCAAATTACCTTTATAAGATTCGGTAATATTCCTTTATATAACCCTCTAACTCCTTCTTTTTGTACAATACTAACAAAAGCATGTAATGTAGATCTGTAAGCAAACTCATGCTGTTTCAGCCCCTTCATCTGCATTCGACGACGTACAACATCTAGTGGATATGTAACTGGAATAAACCAAAGATAAGATTAGTATATTAACTAAAAATTTGGATAATATTCCAGTTTAGAGTTCTCTTTGCTCAGCCTTAATCTCGGTTATGTGTTATGATATTCAGCTATTAAACCAAAACCTGTGGCTTTTTCATCAACTCGTATTGTTCTGTAGTAGGTACATTCCCTACTATGCAATGGACCTTGATAAAAGAAAAGAACACATTTGTACACTACCAAGGCTAAGACTGAGCAAAGGTGAAATGGAAATGGGAGTATTCAAGTACGACTTTCACTCCATAAAAGGAGTTCTTCTATTAGGACCACTCCACATGCACTACCACAGGGTTCCCACTCATATCAAAAATTAAAATTCCCTGACTTTTCACTGACTTTTCCCTGACCAAAAGTAATTTTTCCATGACCAAGTGGCAAACTTCTATTTAGTACTTTTAAAAATATACATCGGGAACATTTGGGAAGTTTCGTTTGGGAGTGAAATTACAATATTATCGCCAAGAAGAATTTGAGAATGATGACAAAAATTCCCTGACTTTTCCCTGACTTTTTAATAAATTGCAAATTTCCCTGACTAAAATCCAAATTCTCTGACAATTCCCTGACCTTGAAAAAAAATCAGAATTCCCTGACTTTTCCCTGACTGTGGGAACCCTGTACCACTACATTACTATTTTAAAATACTAATAACACTCAACTCACATCTTGTTTCTTACAGAAGGAGGAAAGCCAGAGAAGCTGGAGAAAAACCTTCGTAGCAAGGGAGAGAACAACACAACAAAAGAACTCAACTCACATATGAATGAGGTTCAACCGGGACTCAAATCTGCGAACCCAGGAGCGAACAACACAGACGTGAGAGGCAGTGCTGCATCAATGCATAACAACCATATGAATTAATGTTTATTACACAGTTACTTTGATTAATTTTATCAAAAATCAAAACTTATCTTACATGACTGTGAAACAGCCCCAGCAACAGATCCACATAATAACCTAAATTGAATGGGTAGCTTATGATCTCTCTTTATAACCTTCAGTCTTGTCCCTTGGGCTGATGCAAGATGGGAGAAGATGACTCCTACAAAAATGATTATAATATAATATTGCAAGTCAAGTATTAGTTAGAATATTAATTATCAATTGCAACTCAGCGATTTAATTTTTTTTCCTTGAATGCTTTGAAGGTTTTAGTTAAAATTCTGTGGGTTCTCTTCCAATAAATTCCTTATAACAATTTATAATAGGTTACGAGCCATTCAATGAATTGTTACAACTGCTAAAATGTCATTCATCCATCCATCCTTCATCCATCTACTATTTATTTATCCATGCATGCATGCATTCATCCATTATCTTAACTCCCTACCCCACTCTATTTATCCATCCATCCATCCATCCATTCAATTATCCCTTCACCTATCCATCCATTCATTTATTTTATCTATTTTATTTTTTTCATAAATTCACCCACCCACCTACCAATGCATCTACCCTTCTTCCCTCCATCTAGCCAACTATCCACCAGAAGATACTTTTCTTCCCAGTTTCAAAATAACTATTAATTACCTTTAAGAGTTTCATAGACAGCAAAATTTAAACCAACATAGGGAGCAATGCCCTAAAAAGAATTGAAATACCTTCATGACTCAATGTAATGTATCATTGTAACTTTAAGTTCATCTAAATAAATAAGACGGTGTAGTTCTAGAAAATACCCAGGTTACTTCACCCATGGAGCGAAGAACAGTGATTGTCAAGAGGGAGAAGTTGAGGGGGCAATAGCCCTTATATTTCCCTAAATCAGCCCTATCACTTTTAGTGCACTCTAGTCTGCTTTATTTTCAGATCTAAGTCAATCCCTCTAGGTTTGATGATTCCGATCCAAAGCCCTCGAATAAGAATTAATTCAGTTGGGCACAACTCCAAACACACAGATAATTCTGGGACTGCATATATTGTAGATATCTTTGCTTTAAAAGTTCATAGTTAAAGCATACCAATGCAGTAGGCACCAAGCCTTTGTATAAGCATCCACTGAAGAAGCCTCCTTCCTCTTTTAATATTGTTTGAAATGCATGGATAATACCTCTGTCAAACAAGTAAATAGACTTGAACATAAATACCAAGGATGGGTATATCATTTACAAATTAATGGGAATTGGCTAGACTTATTTGAATACAAGATATAGAAATATAGATAAGTTATATTGCTTGGGAACGAGGTTAATCCAGGCAAAAGACACTTGGAAATACATTCTGAAAAATTAATTTCCGACCTCGTTGGGAATTGAACCCACAACCTTTGGAATTGTACTACCGATGCTCTACCAGCCGAGTTAGCTAGAGGTCAGACTGAGAGCAGGCAGGGGCAAAATAGATGTAAGATGTAGAATTATTTGAAGTGAGTTGAGATTAAAAACTCAAAATTATAATAACTTAATTGTATACCTATATTTTCTTTCTGTTCCATCTAATTGTACAGATAATCGGGTCCTACAAATGATAATTTGTAAAATTTGTAATGTATGTTTTAGACAGAAATTATCTATAAGTTTATTATATAACCCTGGAAGATCCCAAAGAAAATACAACATACAGTACAGGAAAACTATTCCCATAATTCACTTCATGCCTTTGCTTCCAGATTTAATTTCCTTAACTGCATTCTGGTTTCTCTTTCCTGGCCTATGTAGCCCAATACCCCCTCCCTCCCCTCCCCCACCCTCTCAAGTGGTATATTTATTGACAACCACCAATCCTTTCTAAAGAATATTTGATCCTTATACCTTACTAAGTCTAAAGGATATGTAGCTGTTATAGAGGTTACCCCAGCCATTGCACCAGCTAAAAGACGCTTTCCTGGTGTCTGCTTTGAATGGTCTTCTGGAATTTTCAGAAGCTGTCAAAAATCGGGAACAAATCACATTTTAAAATTCTATTAACCTTCTTAAAACACATGAATATTTAACACAATGACATACTAACCCATACCAGTTTACATAATAGAAATACATCTAAACTAGACCATCCATGGATATTTATCATATGTATCTATCTAACTAGCTGTTTTAGCATAATTATTCCAAGAGCCAGTCACTGTACAAGTTATAGGTATATAGGTATTAAAGAAAATTTTTAAGAACCTTTGCGGCACGTGGGAATGCAGCTCAATTTGAAGGACATTTCAATAGGCTTCCAATTCTTAGGAGAATTTTTCTCAGAATTTCTCAGAATATATTGTTTTGCAAATGTCCTACAAATTTGATGTCACATGAAAGGGGTCTATTTTTGAAGAAAACAATATGTACGACTGCCAATGAGAGCTATGCGTTTACAGTACTTTGTTGCAATTTTCTCAAAAATCATTATTCTGATGTTTCTCTTATATAAACATCTGAAAACAAGGCTACATGCAAACATATGGCTGCTTTGTGAGAAACTTTCATTATACTATGTCGTAATTATCTCACTTAGAGAAAAAACCCTCTTCCTATGTTTTTTTTCTTCTTAATTTACCTTCTTGTATTCTTCATAAGCAGCAAACTGAACTGCGCAATAAGGAATGATTCTGATAACATTAGTTCCATTCCCCTATGAGAACAAATTATCATCAAATTATCACTCAAAATTCTGCTCTGTTTACAAATTTTCTTGAGGACCATTCTTGATCTATCAGGGGTTGGGGAAGGGATGCATGGGTGAGAAAAGTAGTGATTTGAATAAAAATGTTGTCATTCAATTTAATACACCAGTTTTGAATTCAATGCATACTGCTGTCAGCTATACACAGAATACCATTAAAAGTCCATGAGATTTCAAAACATTGGTATCGTTTAAAAGGTTTTTGAACATTCTTTGCATACCATTGACTTTTGCAAATGGTGTGCTCTTAACTGAGGATAATATTAAGCCTGTGTAGATGAGTCTTCAGTCATAAAACAGAGTGGTACTTGCCAAATGAGAAAAGGGACTATTAAGACATCCTAAAGTACTGAAGATTTGGAGTGACTCAAGACTTTCAAATATCCAAAATTTTAAAGCAGTTATTTTTGGTTTAGATATTATTTATAATTATTATGACTTGGACTTGAATCCTCTACGTTCTCTCAACACATCCCACAAGGTTAGAAGTACAAGGCCACAAAAATGAAAAAATAAAATAAAATGTTTGCATAGCAATGTTCTCACAAGACCTCAAATATATGGCACCTGACTCCAATATCACTCCTCATTAGTATTAAACATTCTATAACAATAATTGTTGTAGAATGTTTAATACTAATAAGGAGTGATATTGCATAATATATCACCAAAACCTCATTAAGACCTATTTTTACAACAATTATTTTGTTGTCATGCTTGTTGATCCAGTAAAGATTACCCAAATGTTTACCTTTGTCTTTGCATATTGACTGTAGACTATAACTAGATAAACTTAGATTAATTATTAAATAATTGTTGTAAAAATAGGTCTTAATGAGGTTTTGGTGATATATTATTAGGGGATGACATTTGTGTGTTTGTGAATTTTGATTCATAAGAATAAGATATGTTTTACGTTTATGCAAATATTTTATAAAAACTGTTATTGTTAAGTGTTTTATTTGTAATACATGCTTACGTGACTGCATGTTTAGAATTTTTCATCATCAAGAAAACAAATACATTAAAGTATGTGTAGCATAAGCTTAATATGTCATCAACAATTACCTTAAAATACCCCAGGATACCTTCCTCTTTGCCGATCTTGATTAGACTTGGAATAATTCCTCTAAACTTTACATCGGTAACTTGGATCTGCAATAGGTTTTTATATGTTAGAATTCAGAAAAAAGGCTTTGATGTACGAGTTAGCAATACCTTGGGAAAGGTCAGGGTTACACTGCTTTTTACAAACAAACATATTCTCATTATTACAAGATTTACCTGAAGTAGAATCTTCAACCTTTCAAAAGGAGACACACAAGTCCTAGAAACAGCTCCTGCAACTCCACCAGCCACGAGGTGCTTAAACTGCTTATAAGAATGTACTTGTTCCTTGGGTACTATTACTTGTACTTCTGGTACTTTAGAATTTATTCCGGGTTTTTTAGAAACCTCTTCGGTAGACATCGCATGCTAGGAATATGAGCTGAAGTGATGCTATGTAAACGTGTATTCCGACGAAAATACTTCAGAATGTAACTTGCGATCTCAGAAATAGCACAAAAATATATTAGCTCTCCAAGTATTTTTGCTTTCCTTGTAGTTTATGTAAAGCAGGGAGAAGAGTTCTCATCTCTTTTATCGGCTTTTTTCGAGTGATTCGACATCTTCAGTCCTTCTTGGAAAGG
Source organism: Actinia equina (assembly GCA_011057435.1). Taxonomy (NCBI): domain Eukaryota; kingdom Metazoa; phylum Cnidaria; class Anthozoa; order Actiniaria; family Actiniidae; genus Actinia; species Actinia equina. The sequence continues at coordinate 412,847 of WHPX01000851.1, forward strand.
AGAGAACGTCTTCTGAAATATGACCAATAGTATTTTACAATAGAAATAGAAGATTTGAACCAATCATAGCGCTTATTATATTTGCAATCTTTTCCCGGGGTGCATTTCATGTGTTGCCAGGGGAAACCAAAAAAGCTCGTGCGGGGAAAAACATGGCGGACGACTTGAACTGAAATACAAGAAAAAGAATCGAAAAATAACAGATATCTTAATATGCCAGGTATTATTACGCCAAGTGTAATAAGTAACGGTTTTTTGTGTTAATTTTAAAGTCTCTTAAAATATTTTTAGCCATGAATTCGAAATATGTCGAATGTATTCGATTAATTTTATGCACGACTTCCAGCAGCAAGCAGCAAGAAGCAGGACAAATCTAAGAGCGAACATGGTAAATTATAAACTCAGGATGTTAAGCTGTGTGATGAAATGCTAGGAAGTCTGTTATTGATTTCCTATCTTTGCCTCACTCAGCTTACAATCTTGTTTAACGCCTGACTTTTGCTTCATTTTTGTCAGCAGTTTAAAGTTATGACATTGAAGTGTTGTTTAAAGCTTTAGCTTCATAAGTTTATTACAGAATTAATAATAATAATAATAATGATAATATTGATATAGCACATTTCATAGGACCTCAATGGAGAGGACTTTACGCCTGCATATTAAGGCACTATGATAACAGCCGTACAGCTTACAATATTATCATTGAATAATAATTTATTAGTACATTAGTGTTTTGCCTCCAAATTGGGATAAGGTGTTGAACCGGGAGAGAATCACCTACTTTATATACACAAATAATTCAATAGGTTCTTCTACTAACTTTCTAAACGTTATGACTTTATCTCAATCACATCGCCAAGGTTCTGCTCATGTTCTGAAGGGAGTCTACATGTTCCCTAATGGTGATAAATATGGTGAGTAGATGTAAAAAGATTTAGACTTATGCATTAGTGCTAATGTTTTATATGTTCTATGAAGTTCGTGACTTGGATTGGGATTTTGCTAAAAAATTGTGTTGGAAAATACTATCAAGACAGCTGCTTAAATACATATATGTTATTTACCGGCCAGGAGGTCCGGATAGGGAAAAACTGTGCCTGAGGTCCGTTTTCAAGACCGAGATCACAGTTTTTCCCTATCCGGACCGACTATAGGACGGTAAATAACTTATTTATTTTTTTCCCGTATTGTTTTTACTTGTTTTTATAATCGTTTTGTGTTTTCGTTTAGCAGCAAAGGATACCGGACTGCGCGCGCGGGCAGATACTGACAAAATACCGCCCACTCAAGCAGCCAATCAGAACGCACGATTTTTTAGGATACCGGACCGGAAAAAAATAACATATTTTATTACCATAATAGTGTGTGTCAAGGACAGTGCCCCATATGGAAGAGTGCAAATGGTCAGTGTAAGACTCTGGAAGAGTACAAAATTTGCTTAGATTGGCTTAAATGAAGTTTTCTCAGCTCACTACCTTTCAACTTCAAATCACAAATTCACAGGTGTAAACAATTTCTTTGATAAGGAACCCAGAGAAAACCCCATCAGCCATGAACTTAATAAGAATTACTGTAAATCTTCATTCAGAGTCTTACTCTGACTATTGTAAGCCTGCAAAGGTAATTTAAAAAGGCTGTATCTTTTGAACAGTTGTTTGAATAGCCCCAATATTCTTCTTCTATTCATGAAACCAAGAAACCTAGTAGTGAGAAGGCCTCTAAGATCCAGGGAACTAAGTAAATGAAATCTAATCAGGAACAAACTTTTAAAAAAAGTCTGAATTTTTGTTAGATGGTGAATATATCCAAGCTAATGGAGGGTTGCAGAGAAGTGGCTATGGTGAGAATGTAACTGCAGGAGGACTGTGTTATCAAGGATACTGGAGTGAAGATAAAATGAATGGACAAGGTAGATCGTCATATTATAATTAATTTTACTTTTTGTTGCAGGGGAGCATTTATTCAAAAAATTATCAAGATTTAAACTAGCTTTTGAATTATAATTTATATATATTTTACAGCGCTTAGAGCCGACTTGTATAGGCGCTATATAAATCATATTATATTATTATTATTATATTAAGATTTAGGTAAAGAGATTCGACAAGTATCAGCTTTCACCTTCTTTACCTCTTAACCCCAAAACCTTTTAAATGTTTTGACTTGGGGGTCACTAGGGGGTGGGATGGGGGACCTGTGGTTGGAAGAGGTCTGGTATGCTCATCTTAACTATTAGGGTTCCAGATCTGCAATTTGGTTCCTCGGTCTTAAGGTGTCAAAAATCTACTCATGAGGACCACCAGGAAGAAAGCCACTAGTACAATAATTTTAACTTGTTCAAAACATGCCTGGGTTTATTTCAAATAAAATATCAAATGGAGAGAAACAAATGGAGTGCATTTGAGAATTAAAGTGAGAGAGTTTTTCGAAATATAACATAAAAAGCCCAAAAATGATGAATGATATTTTCCATTGAAATTATCACAACTATAGGTGAATAAAAAGTTAGTTAATCATTATGTTGTTGTTTTCAGGAAAACTCATACATCCTTCAGGAGCAGTATATGAGGTAAAGATAAAAATTATGAAGACCTTAATTAATTGGCTCCTTTGCAGTTTTTTTGACTAGGAAGCTTCTATTTAGTGGCCGCTTTTCAATTTGAGGCTTCACAGGCTTCAGGGCCCTAATTAGGTGAGTCAGTATCAACAATCATCTTGTTTTGTATATTTGATCCTTTTGAAACTACTTTCCAGGGAGAATTTGTTGAGAACATGTTCCATGGTTATGGCAAGTACACCTGGCCAGATGGCTCCATTTATCAAGGGAACTTTTCTGAAAACAAGTAAGAAAAAGGGCTATAGATACATATTGAAATTAATGCATAGTATTTACACTAGATGTGTTATGAATGTTGATCATGAGCATTATGTTTATAGGAATACTGGATTTTTTTCACTCTTTGCATTGGTTGAAAAATATAACCAACCTAAATTCCATGGGGTGATACTGAGACCCCAAAAAGTGGGATACTTGTGTCCTATGTCTGAATTTCATATCTATTTATTTCTCAATTTTTGGAACATGCTTGAATGTGTAGATGATAGAATTTTACCCCTAATAGGGTCTTGCTGTTGAAATTTACCCCATAACAGAGCCTTCATATTGTATTGACATTAAATTGCAAAACTGATGGGTTGTAGGGTGAAGGAAATGTGCCAGACTAGGAGGAAGACACTAGAAACTTTTTGGAAATAAGTTAGAAATAAGCAAACAATTTAAAAATGAATGACACAATTTTTGGGTGAGTAAAAAAAACGTGTAGAAATCTGTACGGAAAAACTGGGGTGGAAGAGGGACACAGTAATTAAGACTCAACAGCAACAGAAACAAGATTAGTTCTATGCCCCTTTCCTTCCACTGTTCACATCTACCATGCCCTGTCTCCTCTCTAAGCATTACTAATGAATATGTTTTTTCTTTATGAGGTTGGAGGGCCATGGTACATTTACAGACATCAACAAGCAAGTATGGCATGGTAACTTCACACACAAAGCTGCTCCTGGACTCAAGTTTAAATTAGATTTATGAAATAATCCTTTTTAGATTTTTCTATTCTTTTTTCTTTTGTGATGTTTTTCACAAATCAATTTTTATTTCAGTGGTCCCAAACCTAACTTTTCCCCAGTCGTCTCTTATTTTAAGAGCGTTTGTGCTTTGATGAAAAAGTAAAAGACGGCTGGGGACGAGTCAGGTCCCAAACCATCATCAACATCCATAATCAATAAATGCCAAATCCACTTAGTGCTAAACATGCATACATATCTTACTTCATGTTTATCATTTGCCTTTTGTCTAAATTTGTAAAATGACACTGACTTAATTTGTAAAGGAATATTTTATCATGTAAATAAAAGATTGAACCAGAAATTGGGAAATCCCCTTTTAACATCCCTTCTATTATGTACGGGTTATATTTCAATTGTGACAGAGTACAAAATAAGGAACAGATAGCAAAGACAATAGAAGTTTTAGATTGATTCCCCCCCCTCCCGTATTAACTAAAACAAATCAAACACGTTTTGCTACCATTCTTTCATTTCTGATTCGGGCATCTTTGTAAAATGTAGAACATTGATTCGAATTAGAATCGAATTTAAAAGCACAAACTTTGTTCTGAAATTCGCTAAAACGGCTCTACCTATACTGCAGGTACCAGGAAGCTGAATTTCGTGATTAACCATTTTCCGTACATCGGTTCACTGGTCAAACACAAAGCATTCAGTCGAGGTTGCAAGGTTCAATTTGAATAATCCTTTGGAGGTACATTGGCACCTCGCTTGAGCGCTTTGTGTTTGAGCAGTGAACCAATGTATGGAAAATGGTGAATGATTCTGTCTGTATTCGTATGCGGCGAAATAACAAAACCATTTGAGGTGTTTATATTTTGATTTTAAAATTGATGGAAAAAGCCGCATCAAAATTATTTTTGAAAATCAGAAATTTAAACAAACGCTTTGATAACTTTGAAATTGTAACCAATAATGATCGCGATATCTCGCGATATGCAATGAATGTAAAGGAACTAGTCCGAGCATCACAAAAATAATTAAAGGAGAAAAAGTAACAAACATATGACATGGTAGAAAAAGGCTTGAAGGAAAATATAATGGAGAGAAAGAAGTTAAAGAAGGAAAGAAAATTTTTTTAAATACGAAACAATGAAACAAGAGTGATAGTGGGAAAAGAATAAATGGATGAAAGTAAATGACTAAATAAATTAGTGAATGAATGAATGAAAAAGAAAAAATTTGCACATTAAGAATTGAAAAATAAATCTAGGTAAAGGCGTTGTTGAATGCCCGATTTTTACGAGAGAGCCTGGTAAGTACATGACCATATAAGGTGCAATAAGAACCAAATTAGTGACGTTTCAGTGACGTTTGTGCTTTACGTAAACAATGGATAATGAGAAATCCAATTTGTTGGATAATGAGTTGGGAAGGAGATAGTCGGTAGTTTTAGTAGCAGCGATAAAAAAGTGAAAAAAGTATAGTGGGAAGCGAAATCTAGTACAAAAAGTAGATCCCTAGATCTTGTTAAAGATCATCGAAGGCCCTAGCGCCTCACAGACATGGCATCTGCGTTGAATGCCAAGAAAGTGGACTCGGATCCACTGGGCGCGCATTACAGCAGGCCGTCCAGAATTCCCGTTCGCACCGGGCACTCAAGTGGCTCGGCTAGCGACGATTCCGATACTTCATCAAAATCGGAATCAAAATTAAAGACAGGAGGCAAAAGTCATCTGCCAGTACCTGTCAAATCACCGGCGAAGAAAGTGGTCCATTCTTCCAAGGCCGGAACTTCCGGAAGTGAATCTGATCCGGAAAAGAACTCCACCAAAGGAGTTGCAGAAAAAGTTGTCCCCGCAACTGGAAAAAGTAACATCAAAAGTGAAGCCACTGGAGCAGAACCTGTCAAAAAGATGCCAGCAAGGTTAAAAAGCTTGAAGCTTAAGAAGACGTCCAGTGTGAACCAAGCCCGATGCGTTAATCCTTTGTCACGCTCGGTAATTCCAGACATCAAAGAGAAGCAAATACCAGCCAAGGCTTCTTCGGGTGCTCTGGCTTTTGTACAACAAGGAAGGTTAAGACCAGCGAGAAAGTTCCAGGCTAAGAAAGCAGATGACCTACCTGAGGAAGAGCAGGGAAGGCCATCGGGTGGAATTGGTCGCAAGACATCATTCAGAAACATCCATAGCCCAGAGCTATTAAACAAGAAGAAGTGCGATGAAGCTGGAAAGGTAAGAGGACTTTAATAATTAATGGAAATTTACTATAAGTATTAATATATATTATAAAAATTTAAAGTTCATAATAATATTCAAATCTTTTGGTTGGAAATAGAATTTATAAATTAAAAAGAAAAGTGAAGTAGGAAGAAAAAATCCTTAGTCATACGATGAAGTTTAATCTCTCAATAAACCCAACTAAAATATATACGAAATGTTAATTGTAGCATCATTTTAAATATTATACTCTTAAGATAATCATTTTATTTTATGTTCATTTCGTTTCAAAATGTATTTGTATTTCGCATTTAACTTACCTTCGAGAGTTTTGAAAACTATTCAAACCATTTTAAAGCCATTAAGGCGTTAACTATTTCCAACTTTTCGTTAAATACTTTTGATTTTTCTGACATCTTTTTCTAAAGAACAAAACCTCAAATACTAGGTTAAGTTAGCATTTTCAACTTTTTATCGAAGTCGTCTTTTTCCGGCATATTTGTTCCTTCGCAAAGGTTTTGAGAAGATTAGCCAGTCATACGTTGCTAAGAAGAAGCACAGTTGCTAGGCCCAGATCACTTTTTAAACAAGTTTTGATTGGCTACTTGATATTGATTGACACTTTGTCTTACAAGCAATCTCATTGGCTCTTTCGATTGACAGTGACGTAAAATTTAATTTTTGACTGGCTGCTTATTACATTGCCTCTGATTGGTTCTTCAAGAGTGACAGTGACGTATCTACCGGAAATAAATTCTTCATGATATCTCATTGGCTGGTTTTTACATAGCTTCTGATTGGTTCGTCCTGGTTAATTACTTACAGTGACGTATCTATCGGAAATAGAACTATCTAATATGTGATTGGCTCTGATTGGCTGGCTTTGATTTATTCGACTGATCGCGTATTAACCGGAGATGAGGGTTAACTTCCGTTTTCATCGTTCTATGAACGTGTAATCTGGGTACGAGAATGTAATCAGATTTGATTGGTTTATAGTCTGGACACCGGAAGTCAAGTCGATTAATTTCTGATTGGCTGCTCACATTAAATGTTGTTGCTAAGAGCAACGTCATGCTCTATGGCTCCTGGTAACTAGTCAGCGGATTTACATTGAAAAAGAACTGGCAGATCAAATAGAGAGCTTGTCAATTTCATTGAAGAAACTATATTTTATTTGAATATTTCAAACTATTGATTCAAAAAAAGAATTCTGTAATAGAGCAATACGATAGTTTAACATTTCTAGGTACTATATATCGAATAATATAGTTTTTTTTAAATTTCAAAACATTTCAAATGCATTAATCTTATACGTAATTCATAACAATTTTTTTTTTCTGTCTTTAACAGAAAGTAAATAACGTTGGCTTAAAAAATTCAAAGAAAACATCTCCTTCAAGGTAAATGAAATGCAATGCAGTGCAATAGTAATTCTGTGTACCAGTATTATTGAATGTAACGATGTCATTTTGAATGTAAATTTATTAATACCTTTTTCCAATTTTAATAATAGCAATGAAAAACCAAACAGCTCTCGCACTGGATCCAATAGTAAAACTACTAGCAATGCTGCTACCACCAAAAAAGTTAGTACAAAATTAACTTATTCTAGTAAATAATGTTTACTCTATGCTTATGTACTTTAGTAATTATGGAATTTATTACTTGCATCACACCAAAACATCATTTTCAAGGAATATTTTTAACTGCGACATCCAAAATATCATTGCATGCTATCTAGCTAGTAATTCATAACTGGATACAGAACTTTGTTCGGGAAACCAACCAAGAAACACAATTAATGCAAATTTAATATTTTGATAGATATACATATTTCCTGCATTTTGCAATTTTGGTAGAAAAGTTGAGAAGCACTCACTGTTTCTCTCGTATAGAACATCTTATTTCTTTATACCTACGCCCAAGAGAATGACATATAATATCAATAATACACAGTCCCAAAGGGTAACTTGAGGATTGCCCATTTTTTCCCCCAAGTTTAAATGTTTGAGGCATGCAAAAGACTCATGGTTGAAGGCCAACATCACAGTGTACGGTGTTTAAACATGAGCTTGACTCTGAGTTTTATTTCTTCCAAAACAGAGATCAAAGTCACACAGAAAGAACAAGGAATCTGATGATTCTGAGTCTGATAACAGCTTGGGTCTAAAGCCACGCAAGTTAGACTTTTTTTATGAAGCTGAATCAGACGACCTCGTCTCCACAGACTCTGAGCCCCCATGTGCCCCAAAGGAGGTTCAGAGCAAGAAGGTAGACTTGAAAGAGGAGAATAATGAAGATTTTTTTGTGTCCGACAACCTTTGGTTATTGAACCGAAAGTTTGACTATGAGGATGGTTCTGACTTCTTCACCACTGACTCTGAATCCGAATGTGCCCCAAAAGAGGATCAGAGTGTCCCAAGAGATGTGCCATCTCAACGTGAAGAGGTAAAATTAACAATAGTGACTAGGACTTACTTTTATTTTGGAAATTTTCTTCGCATGGCTTCAAGCCTAAACTGGTGTAAAGGCTTTACACCATCACGTAATGGCAGCCATGACAAGAGGCACAACAATATAGTCGTCCCCCCCCTGGGAAACTAAATTCCTTCTCATGGATATCATATTAGACTGGCCAGATTCAATGATTTACAGCATATAATTTAAGATTTTCCTAATTAGATGAATAACATAAGAGAATGATAGACTCTGAGGGTAGATGTGCCCAAAGAGGCTCAGAGTAGTACAAAGAAGTAGTACCTCTCCAGTTTTAGAACATTTTTGAGGGGAGGAAGTTTCTCATTGGGATTAAAGATCTATTGTTATAATTGAGGGGTATTATGAGCTTAAGATAGGGCGGGGTACTCTTTTAGTGTTGAGAATGCTTTAATGTAGGAATGTATGACATTGTTTTATATTTATTCATAATAATTCGATCGATTGCAGAGGTAAACTTTTAAAGCAATCAACAGATAGAATTGTATAATAGATATTAGTAACACGCATTTATTCATTTTTAAAACATTTGACATCAAAACTGAGTGTTCATGTGACTGCGACTAGCTGTGATTGTGTGACCGTGAATTACTGCGAGTGTTACTTTGAGTGTGAGTGACTGTGCCTTTTACTGTCACTGACTGTGCATGATGTGGTCTTGATTGTTATTGCGATAATAATTGTTACCAGATGGCCAGTAACTGTGAAGACAGTCAACAAAGGTCAGCAGTATATCCCAAAGATCTTGAAAGTCAAGATGGAGTTGTGCCAAGCACTTCAACTATAGTAAATGCCAAAATGCCTCGTGGGTTTGATGATAACTTGAAGATGAAGATTGATTTTACCTATGAAGAATCGAGTTACTCTGAGGACAGCGAGGAAGACAGCGACAAGAAGGAAGATCATCTTGAGGACGGTGGTAAGGAAACCACTGCTTTGTCCAACTGCCAAATGGTATCGAATGAGGACACCAATGAAGACAGCGACAAGAAGAAAGATCATCATCATGACGGTGGTAAGGAAACCACTGCTTTGTCCAACTGCCAAATGGTATCTTCTGTGACCTCATCATCTATCGATGATGATGATACTTCTGATGACAGTATCTCTGCACTCTCGGATGATTCCTTCTGGGACACTGATGTAAAAAAGCCTTCAAAACCCGAAAAAGCCATAGAAAAGTCTGCTGAATTTATCTTAGCTGCCTCCGAATTGGAAAGCTTGAAGAAGGACATCAAACCAGAGAATGAGATCGTGAAAACCGACTTAAAACATTTACAGGTTGTAGACGATTGTCAATGCACAGGAAATAACAGCTCGCACGACAGCGGGAATGAGGCTGTTGTAGATGCTATGAAGGACGTGGTTAGTGAAAAAGATGTTCAGCCAAGCACTCCTATTATCGTCGAAAATCAAGATGATCAGGTGGTGAAAATAGGTTCTAGCCCTTCAGAAAAAGACAATGAGCCTGTCAATAAGAAGGAAATGAAGAGAGACATTGCTGGAAAAAAGAACAAGTCCGAGTCTACTGATGAAGACTCCTTCATAGAAGAGCTTGATGAGCTACTTTCGGCAGCCGAGGCTGAGATTGAAGAGGCTTCCCAGAAAGATGAAGCAAGTGTTTCAACGGGAAAAGAAGCTTCAACATTGGACAATAAAGTCACTGACACGCCCATTCTCCAACAGACCGAAGCATACGACATGATTTCAGAACCTGTTCAGGACGTCTACGTTGATGGAATGGTAACGGCATCTAACGAAACCAAAACGACTGCTGGAAAACCATCTGGAAGTGAAAAAGATGAAAGGAGTGGAAACGTTGGGGATAAGAAGAAAGATGTTGCTGGCGCAAGCAGTAGTGGCAGAGGCAGCTCAGTAGGAGGATCTGGAGATGGTGATGACCCAAATGATCCATGGAAACCAAAACCGCGAAAAGAACCTGAGGATAAGAAAGGGGATGATAATGACAACAAAGAAAAGACAAGAGCCGCAAAAAAGGCACTGGACAAGCAGATGGTGGGAAACACGGAGGATCTCCTTCATGAAGAATGTGTAGGAACATCTACTGATAAAAGTGGCAAGCAACAAACCGCACTGAAACCGGAGCACTGTCTTGGGGAAGGCACTAGTTCTATGCAGATAAAAGCTGCCCTACAGGAAGTCAAAGCGTCACAAACTGAGGAAGAAGGAAACGTGGAAACACTTCAGAAAACTATTCGATCAAAAGACAAAGAGATTGCGTTGATGCAGAACCTGGTGGACTGTTGCCGTAAAGACTACGAAGAACTACAGGAAAGTTTCAATCAATATTCCAAAGACTTTAAAGAAGTCGATGAGAACAGAGCCAAGATTGGTGCCTTGAGGAATGAGAATAACACTCTCAAGCAGGAAAATTCAAAGCTCAAAAACCAAATGTCTCAGAAGACTTCAGAAGCTACGCAAGCACAGGAAAAAAGTAAAAAGCTGAAGAATATGTTGTCCAAAATGGAAGTCGACCTCGGCTTTCTAGAAACAGAAAAGAAAGAGCTGTTAACCAAGTTAAGAAAGTATGAAGCGAAAACACCGCCAGAGAAAGTTCAGGTACAGAAGACTGAGGACAAGAAGGAACATGAGATGGATAAAAACCGGTTAGAGCACGGGCTGGGTAGAAGCTGCAGCTTGCAGAACGTCGAGGCCATGAAGGCAGAAGAGGAAAACGTAGAATTGAAGAACAAAATTCACCAGTGCGAAGCTTCTTTAAAGGCACAGAAGAAGGAATGTGCAGATTTGAAAGAAAAAATCGCCAAGATGACAAACACAGAAAATCAAATAAAATCAAGGTTCCAACGGATGAAGGAAGAAAATGATGTTCTCAACTCCAAGTGTAGCCAGCTGGTAAGACAATGGAAAGAAGCGTCAATTGGTGATAGAATTGAAGACCTAAAAAAGTTGCAGGGTGAAATTTCCGAAGCAAGTAAAGCCTTATTGACTGACGGTGCTGATAATGAGCTCAAAGTTACTTCAAGTCCTTTGTCAGTTGAACTTGCAGAAGCTGACACGTTTAGCCAAACGCAACAACCTGGTGCAAGCCAAAACGACCAAAGCAGTGAGCTTCAAACGCTGATAGAGTCACTCAGAGCTATGACAGAAGAACTCAGAGAAAAGATCAATAAGACCAACGCTAAGTTAATCAAGGCCTATTTAGAGAACGGTAATAGTGAGGCTATGAAAAAGAATGAAGAGTTAGTCAAGCAGCTAAATGAGGAAATAGCTGGCCTGCATGAGACGATGGAAGAAGAAGCTGCCAAGTTTCAACAGTTGGAATGGATTATTAAAAGCTCCAATACCGAACGTCAGAGACTTGAAGAACGTATAGAGGAGCTCGAGAAAGAGTTGTATCAGGCTGAAGATAACCTTAGTGAGACAACAGCCGCTAAAGATCAACAACTGAATAACGCTAAACATGACATTGAGATGAAACAACTTAAAGTGGATGAGTTATTGGGTGAGCTACGAATGGTGTTGGAGGGTAACGATGTGTTAAGAAGTGCGCTTAATGCCAAGAATTCGAAGCTTGACAAAAGAGAAAGCGAAGAAAAGGACCTTAAGAAGTATATCGATGAACTTGAGTTGGAAAATGAAACGTTGATGAAAGAACTGAGCGATCAAAAAATTAAGTTACTCGATTTAAGGCGGGAAAATATCGAAAAAGAGGAAATGCCAAAAGAAGAGTTTGAAAACTTGCAAAATGCATTGAAAAACAAGATCGATTCAATAAATGATGTCATGAGCAATGTTGAACAAATCTCAGAAAACCATCCGTTTGCTATGGCACATCCTTGTACATCAGACATGGAAATTGCTGTGCAGATTCTTTATGACATTTCTGGGTTGCTGAAAGCTATAGGAAACGCTTGCTTAAAGTCTGTTGGATGTTCGTGCTCGTCTAATGCTCAAGTACCTGGACCAAGTAGTGAAGAACAAGAGACAGTAGAAGGAGAATCACGATTCCAGAAGCTAGAGAGCATGGTTGCCGACTTGAAAGAACAGTTGAAGAATCTAGAAGAAGAAAACCTAAGACTGGAAAAGAAAGTGAAAGAAAAGAGAGTGAGATTCACAGAAGACACAAAGGGCGGAGAAGCAGATGAAATTATTCGGTTACGCGAACAGCTCCAAGAGAGGGAGTTACAGCTGGACGAATTCGAAGAGCAAATGATCGGGCTGCAAGCGGAAAACGATACGTTTACTGATTACCTGGGGGAGGTAAGAGATAAAGCAGTTCGAGACACCGAAGATTTGCGTCGTCAAGTTGAAATGCATTTGAACCATATTCAAAAACTGCAAGGAGATTGTGAAAGTCAGAGACTGTGTGTTAAGAGCTTAAAAACCGAGCTTTCAGAGCGCAAGGAAAACAATGAGACACTGGATAGAAAGTTGAAGGATATTGTGGCGGAGAAGAAGGCTCTAGAGCAAAAGCTTGAAGCTGTTAAGGACAATGAAAGCTCTCGCCGTCAAACTGAAATCCACTTAAATCATATCCAAAAACTGCAAGGGGATTGTGAAAATCAGAGACTTTGCATCAAGAGCCTAAAAGGTGAACTCTCGGAGCTAAAGGACAAGAATGCGTCCCTCAATAAAACGTTGAAACACGTTGCAATGGAGAAAGACGTTCTTGAACAGAAACTGGAATCAGATAAAGACGCAGAAACCTTTCGTCGTCAAACCGAAATCCACTTCAACCATATGCAAAAACTGCAAGGCGATTGTGAAAATCAGAGACGTTGCGTCAAGGGCCTGAAAGGTGAACTCTCGGAGCTAAAGGAAAAGAATGCGACCCTCGATGAAACGTTGAAGGACGTTGTGGTGGAAAAACAAACTCTAGAGCAAAAGCTGAAGGCCGTGGATAAAACGTTGAAGGATATTGTGGCGGTGAAGCAAGATCTAGAGCAAAAGCTGGAGGCTAATAAGGTGAACGAAAGTTCTCGCCGTCAAACTGAAATTCACCTAAACCACATCCAAAAACTTCAAGGGGATTGTGAAAATCAGAGACTGTCTGTCAAGAACCTAAAAGGTGAAATCTCGGAGCTAAAGGAAAAGAATGCGACCCTGGATAAAAAGTTGAAACACGTTGCAATTGAGAAAGAAGTTCTTGAACAGAAACTGGAAGAAGTTAAAGACGCAGAAACCTTTCATCGTCAAACTGAAATCCACATCAACCATATGCAAAAACTGCAAGGCGATTGTGAAAATCAGAGACGTTGCGTCAAGAGCCTGAAAGGAGAACTCTCGGAGCTAAAGAACAAGAACGCGTCCCTCGATAAAAAGTTGAAGGACGTCGCGGCGGAAAAACAAGCTCTTGAACAAAAGCTAAAGGCCTTTAGCCAAGAGATACAGAAAGAAGAGTCGGTGGGCAGTACTCCTTCCACAAGTGCTGAAAGTGAGGCACGAATAATGGAACTTCAAACATTCAATGAAAAGCTTAGCGAAAAAAATGATATGTTTGAGGCATTCTTTGAACAAGTAAAAGAAGATAAAGTGCAAAATATGAAGGCTATGGAAGCCAGTAGGCAAAATGCAATTATGTTAAAAAGCAAATCTGACGAGCAGATAGCGGAATTGGAAAAGACGTTGGCGGACAAAAATGTGTTGGAGACCAAGCTCCAAGACACAGTCACGTCCCTGGAAAAGAGGATTTCTACTCTCGAGGCTGAAAAACTCGAGAATGAGAACCAAGTGAAGGCAATGGTCGAGAGCATGCAAGGACAGGATGAACTGGAAAAGTGCAAAAAGGAATGGGTAGAAATGGAAGTGGAACTGCGGAATTCAATTCTGGCACTCACTACTGAGAAATCCGAGGCTCAAAAGGAGTTAGTGGAACATAAATCAGCAGTGGCAAAAGCGTCAGAAAGCCTAGAATTCCGTATGAAAGAGTTGGATGAGTGCCTTCAGGACCGCCAAGCTCTACAGGAAGAATTGGCCTGTCTGAAGAGCACTCACTCAAAACAGAAGGAAGAATTGGAAAAGACTATGGAAAAAATGGGTCAAGATGTGGATGAACGTGAAGCAGAGGTGAAGCTTGTGAGACAAAGCTCGTCAGAAATTATCAACGAATTGGAAAAACAGCTCAAGGGTCGACAGGATTCTGAAATAGAACTACAGGGGAGAGCAGAAGCTTTGAACAAACAAATCGATCTAATGAAGGCAGAGAAACTTGAGAGTGATAAGAAGATTCAAGCTCTTATGGAGTCCATCGAAGCCAAGGAGATCAAAATCAAGCTTAAAAAGCTTGAAGAAGACACTGAGCTCAAAGAAAACCTATCAAATATGGAGGTAAAAATATCTGAACTTGCCACTGAAAAAGAGAATGCTGAGAAGACAGCGCAGCACGACATAATGCTGGTAAGAAAGGAATCCGAGGAGAAGATAACTGCTTTGGAAAAGCGCCTTCAAGATCAGAGCGAGTCGGAAACGATGCTCCAAGAAAAGGTGCAATCTCTTGAGTCCAGGATCTCCCAGTTGAATGCTGAAAAAGCAGAGAGAGACGATAACATGAAGACCTTGATGGAAGCTATGGATGCCAATAAAAACCTTGAAGAAAATCTCAAAAAGAAGGAAGAGTTGGGGCGAGAGCTTGCCAGTAAAGTGGAAGAAATGAGGCTTAAGTTTTCAAAGATCAGATCAACAAAGAAGCATCTAGAACATCAGCTGACAAAAAAAGATTCTGAATTTCTTTCTTCTTCGAGAAATTTAAAACTTCAAAGTAAGCAACTCCAAGACGACCTTGACGGGTGCGCTGAACGGGAGAAGGAGTTAAATGAACGCCTTCAAAGGCTAACAGAAGACAATCGCAAGGCAGAAGAAAGGGAATCTGAAGCGCTCCTGGCTAAGAAGAGTTCAGACGACAAGATAAGGGTGCTTGAGAAACAGATGTTGTCCAAGGGGCAATCTGAACAAGACCTTAAAGAAAGAATGACAATGCTGGAGGATAAGATCTCGCGACTAGAGGCCGAGAAATCCCAACACTGCAAGAACATTTCATCGATGTTACGAAAACTGAAAACCAAAGAAGACCTTGCAGTTGCAATTACGGCCAGAGATGAGGCTGAGAGGGAATACAAGTTCAAAATTGATGAAATGGAAGTCATCGTCAACATGTTGAGAAAGGAAAAGAACAAAGCTGATTGTGACGAGGAAGTGAAGGAGAGGTACAGAGAGGAGTACGAGGAATCTCGAAGGAATGTAAGAAGACTGACAGAGAATGTAAACAGATGCAACGAACGGGTTAAAGAACTGCAATCATTTGTCAATGAAACTGTTGAGGACGACGAACCACAGCATCTTCAAAAGCCCACCTTACAGGAGAATATAGAGGACCTGAAACGAAGCCTAAAGGCCTCAGATATTGAGCTCTTCAAAACATTACAGTCTCTAAATCAGAAGATCACCCATCTTGAAGACGAGAAAGCTGAGGGCGAAAAAATGATTACATCAATGCTGAAGTCCATGGAAGATAAAGAAAAGATCGAGCACTGTATAGCGACATCAAGAGGTGCGGACAAGAAGATGATACTACGCATGAATGAAATGGCAGATGCCATACAGAGGCTTAGAATTGAAAAGAAAAGAGTAGAGCACGAGCTTCAGAACTCTGAAAAGCAAAGAGCGGCGAAAGAATGTGAATCGGAGCTTTTACAGAGCCAAACAGATGAGAAGATATCTAGTTTGCAGCAATCCTTGAAGGAACGATATGAATCAGAGTGGGAAATACAAAAGCGACTGGAGGCAGTGAGCGAAAAGCTTGCACATATGGAGAGCGCAAAAGAACAGGCGGACAAAACCATCCAGACAATGCTTGAATCTCTACAATGGAAGGATAACCTGGAGCAATGTCTGGAGGAAAAGGACAAGATAGAAAAAGAGCTGAAAAGAAGAGTGCAGGAGCTAAAGCTGGAGAACAAAGAGGCTTTATTGGAAGCCAAGTTGTACCGAGGGCAATGCCGTGACGCACATAAGATGAAAGAACAGATCTCATCACTGAAGGAACAGCTTCTACAAATGGAGGCTGAAAAAGATAAGGATATTGAAAGCCTGAAAGAATTGCTGCAACAGAAAGAAGAACAGCTTGAGTTGCTTCGAAAGACCCTAAAAGAGGAAGTCTTCAAATTGAAGCTGCAGAAGAAGGACCTTGAAATCGAGACGAAGAAAAGTCAAATACAAGCACGTGACGCTTTTGAGCTTATCCAGAAGCGGTCACATGAGTTTGATGAGTGTTTGAATGTTAGAAACGAATCCTCGGATCGGATGATGGCAGAAATGGATAATTTGAAGGAAAGTCTTAAGATGACACTAGCAGAAAGAGATGAATTGGAGAACAAAGCAAAGAAATATGCCAAGTTTTCTGAGGTAGGTTTTGATATAATGAGCTTTAAAGAGCCTTTCATTCAATTAATAATCGACGTATATGGAAAATTGTCTTTAGGAACAACAAGAAAAAGTTGAGAAAATGGTTCAACGCGAAGTTGAAGTTCTCCAGAAACTGTCTGACGCTCATAAAGTGATAGAAGAACTACAGGCAGAAAAAGGAGGAATTGAAGAAGAACTAATCCGAAACAGAATGGAAAAGACAGAAACAGTCAAAAGGTACGAAGAAAAGATTAAGAAGCTGTGTGAAACACTCAAGCTACAAAGCGACCAAGAGAAAGACCTTCGCCATGTGATTGATTCGCTGAGAAAGCAAACCGAAGCTCTTGAAGATGAGAAAGAAAATGTCATTCAAGAGGGCAGTAAGGTTGTCGAGAGCTTGAACATGGAGCTGGGAGTTCAATCCAGAAGAGAGATGGAGTTGAAAGAACAGCTGGGGTTCTTTGAAGATGAGATAAATCAGCTGAGGAATGAGCTTGATGAACAAGCTAAACGCGAGGTAAAACTGCGCGAAGAAAAGATCCTAGAGATCCAGAAGATCAGGTTGGAAAATGACAGCATGTCTGAAAGTCTGCGAAGAAAAGTATCTGAAATGAATGGAGAGCTGATGAAGCACATAACCAAGGAGAATGACCTGAGGATACAGGTTGAATCGGCCAGAGTGGAGAAAGAGAAATTGTTACTTGAAGTTGAAGAGCTCAACAATGACAAATCTTCATCCACAAGAACATCGCGTAAGCTTATCAGCGAGCTGAGAAAAAGCGAGAACGAGCTTCTGGAGAAGATAGAAGAGATGAATTTGACTGTGAAGACTCTCGAAGGTAAGAGGTTTTGATACCTGAGTCGGTGATAAAAAGAGGGGAAGCTCACATAGGTGGCAGCTGTCTTCCCATTGTTTTCGCATTTCAGACAACTTGTCATTCTCTTGAGTATAATTTCTTTGCTTAACGGTTGCGCATGAGAAGACATGTACATGTAAATTACTCAAGCAACTAATATAATTCTCGAGAGAATGGCACGTGGTCTAGAATGGAAAAACATTTCGACCTATGTAATGGTTTCCCAATTTTAACCTTGAAGGGACTTGCAATATATGGCATAAAAATGGCTTTTGAACACGAAAAAGGCTTCCTTATTTTGGCTGTTAACTGGGTTCCAAAATATGACATTGGGATTCATTCCACGTTGAGGTGATTACATCCAAACATACTCCTGGATATAAAATAATTATTAATAGTAATACTAATAGTAGTGAATTTCTAATAGGCGAAAAAAGAAGGATCAGTATGGAGTACAATGACTACCAGTCAGATATACTGAATATCACACAAACATCGCGAGATGCAAATAAAAGGATGCATGAAGACATCAAAATCCTTCGTGACAACAACAACAACCTTCATGCTCAGCTGAGAGAGTTGAAGCTCAACGAATCCTGCTTGCTGAGAGAAAAGCAAGTTCTGCAACAACAGAACGAAGAAAACGAAAATAAAATTACACAAGTGAAGAATAAAGTTCAAAAACAAAAGAATGAAATCACTAGGCTGGAGGACCGTGAAGGGGAATTCAAGAATGAGACCTTAGAGTTGAGGAGTAAGATCTCAGCCACGGAAGATAAAAGGGTATAATTATAATTATAGAAAATTTGATTATAAGAATTTTAAGCACACGCTATGAGGGATATGGAACGGGAGGAAAAGGCGAGATGACATGGAGCATTGTTCGAAGGGATATTAGTCCTCGAATAAGAAACCACATAATGTGCTGGGAAGACAAATGAAGAAAGTCTGGATAGATGATGGAGGATACAAGAAGAAAAGGAAGAAAGAAAAGGAAGAAAGGGGAGGCAGGGAGACAGGAAGGAGTGGGAAAAGTAAGAAATGGACGAATGGAAGAAGGAAGGAAGACTTGATGGATGAAAGAAGGGAGGGAGAAAGAGGACAAAAAAGAAAGGAAATAAGGAATGGAGGAATGGAAGAAGGTAGGAATAAAGGAAGATTGGAAGGAGGAAAGGATAAAGGAAGAGCAGCGAATTGTACAAACTTTACTTTTTCATTTGTTATCACTATCGTACATACATCTTCACACTTAATCGTTCTAGTTTCTAAGTCATTCTTATCTGTTCCACTAAAGGTTCGAGACAAAGCTGAATACAAGTCTCGAGAAAATGCAATGGTCTTTGAAGCCAAAGTAGCTAACTCAAAGATCGAAGACCTTCAGCTCTTCATCAAGAAAAGATACAAGGCAGAGAACAAACTCAAGGATGACATTGAAGATTTAAAAGACAAAATATCCGAGTTAAACCGAGCTGTAGAGAGCGAACAGTTGGACAAAGTTGAAATCACCAAGAAGCACAACTTTACCAAGGGGCACGTGATTGAGCTCGAGCACAGCATCGAAAAGAAGGACCAGGAAATCAAACGACTCGACAGAAGCAGCGAGGAATTCCGGGCACAGATTCTTCGCCTGCAACAAGAGAAACAGCAGATTTCTGATTCGTTGGATGGCTGCAAAACGTTTCTGAGTCACCGCAATGCGGAGGTCCATATCCTCGAGGGGAAGCTTAGTGATCAAGAGGCACTACTTACTACTTGCAAGAGACATAATGTTGAATTGACAAACTTGAGGGATGAAATGATGACCAACTCCATGATACTTGGGTCTCGGCTGGACTTAATCAGGGTTAGACAATTCCAGGAGAGGAATGCTCAGGTAATCTTTAGATACAAAATTGTGTATAAGCTTGAAAGAGCTATTATGATGTTACTAAAGGCCAAGTGTCAATATGATAGAGTAAGTTTTCGCATGACTGTGAAAAGCTCACTGCGTTAAGCGTGCCGTGCAGTGACCGTGATGTTTTCTAGAATTTAAATTGGCTGATTTGTTCTCGCGTAATGCATGTGCTTGGTCTGGCAGTGCCGAGACTGTGGCTTGACCATGCCCGCGCCGTGTTTGTGCCGTGACTGGTCTGGAGTATGTCTTGCCGTGTCATGACCATGTTCGTGTCGTGAGCTTTTCACAGTCATGCGAAAACTGCTCTAATCTGGTGCTATTGCATCTGTAAACTGATTAAAATAGCAATTGTTGTTTTACGGTGCCAAACATTGCATGTTAACTAAAGAACTAGAGATGATGTTTAGTGCTTATTCATTTCTACTAGGAATTAAAAGATCTCCAAAAACCATGGGATAAAAACAGTTCCAACCGGAAATATCTGGAGAACAGAGGGTCTAATAACACCATCCCCAACATCCAGACATCCTCCTACGAGAATTCATCTACACTGACCTCGACAGCATAATGTAGGTATATGTGTGATATGAACTCTTAAATTTAGATGCACTAGCAAGTTGTAATGATTCTTAAGTATTATCAGTCCATACCTCGTATTAACCACCTCTGGTGATTATAAACTGACCACCCAGTGCCTACAACCAATTACTATCCACCTCTCGTGATTAAAAACTGACCACCCAGTGCCTACAACCAATTACCATCCACCTCTCGTGATTATAAACTGACCACCCAGTGCCTACAAACAATTACTATCAAGCTCTCGTGATTTTAAACTGACCACCCAGTGCCTACAACCAATTACTAACCACCTCTCATGATTGTAAACTGACCACCCTTAGTGTCTACACCTCATTACTGACCACCTCTCATGATTGTAAACTGACCACCCTCAGTGTCTACATCTCATTACTGACCACCTCTCATGATTGTAAACTGACCACCCTCAGTGTCTACATCTCATTACTAACCACCTCCTCATGATTGTAAACTGACCACCCTCAGTGTCTACACCTCATTACTGATTACCTCTTATGATTGTAACCTGAACAACCTCAGTGTCTACACCTCATTGCTAACCACCTCTTATGATTGTAAACTGAACACCCCCAGTGTCTACACCTCATTACTAACCAACTCTCATGATTGTAAACTGACCATCCTCAGTGTCTACAACTTAATCATTTGGAAGTGACAATGGAATTATCCAAATTAAAAGAAAACATGGTCATGGAACTATACTATGGCCACTAAAAACACCATGAAACAGCTTTGATGAAAACCTAAACCAATTATTTTTTATTTTTTAATGTTTTCTTAATTGTATCAGGTAACTAAGTTAGGATATTGTTCTTTTTGATTCACAGGTATTCTGGAGCTGGACTTTGTCTCAAGTTGCAGTTTAATTTTATTATAAATTATATTTAATCTACGAAAGACACAACACCTCCCTCTTAAAAACTGACATATATATTTTTTGCAATGATTAGGATATCTAACATTTAGAAAAAGCCAGGCAACTCTTTTTATCCAAGATTAAATGGTCTTAGATATAACTAAGACAAGAAAAATCGAAAAAGTAGTTATAATACTACTATGTATTCAAAATGTAATATTTTTTTATAACTGACAAAATTAATTCAATATCTTGAGGACAACTACTGAGAGCACAATAGGGTATATGGTTAAATTGGCAGAAGCATGGACCGCTTAGATTTGATGGTAAGATATCAATGAAAGGTTGATATCATGATGATGGAATTATGTGCTCTCATGAATGTACAAATATTATGAATAATATGATTGTAAATGCATTGACGTCACCAGAAACTTTCTGTTTCACTCTTTATGAACCACTCATGCGGGGAAATATAAATATCTTGAATGGTCATAAAATATTGAAATAGTCAAATAACATGGTGACTTAATATGCATATATTTTAATCAAGAGGGAATAACAAACTGCAGAGTATGCCAACATGGAGGATAGAATTTTGACTGCTGTCCTTCACTCTTTCAAGAAGGAACAGCATTGTTTTAACCATGTCTGGCTTTGATGGATATTTGTAAATAGATTCCCATCTTGAGACTACAATGTTGTATTGTAAATAGCCTAATTAAAAATACATTGTGTCAAAAAATAATTGTCTAGTAATCATTTTATATTCAGGAGTGGATAGATTTATATTGGGACAACTGACCTCAAGAGGATCTAGCAAAGGCATGTTCTCATTCCTTTTTCCTCCCTCCATTCCTTCCTTGCTTCTGTTTTCTCTTATCCCTTTATTCTTCCATTCTGTCTTTTTTCCTTCCTTCCTTCCTTCCTTCCTTCCTGCACTGTAATCCAAAGGCTACAGCATCCTCATAAGGATCTCTCACCTTATTTAAGTGCTCTTACATCTTCTTTCCTTTTTTATAAGCTTGATAATATGAATGTCCTCACTATGAAATCTAGAGTCCTGCTCTTTCTGAGGAATTTCCTCCATTATAAATTTTTCCTTTACAGCCTGAAAATAGAAGAAATTCACCTGTTAAAATAAAGGAACTTAGTCACCCAAATATCATTACAAGCTACAACTGTGAAAAGATTCTCACTTTAGGTGTAGTTATGTTTTTGCCATTTCAGACCACATGATATTCTATAGAGTATCATTTCTTTGTTTAATGGATATACATGAGAAGACACATGAATATGGACACAACTCAAAGAATTTGATTTTCCAGTGAATAACACATGACCCGAAAGTGGACAACACTATGCCAGAGCTAAAAACGTCTCCAGTTAAAACAATTTATAGGATTAATTATGCATGATACATGCCTTGAAAAAAGTATTTTCCAATGCTAGTTTGTTACCAGTTTTTCTTTCTTCATAACTGAGATAAATAAGAGTGCTTGGGCCACTAAGATCACACATGGTCTTTATTAAAGGCTCCAGTGACTGAAGACAAATATATATGGACAACCATGAATAAGTATATGGTATTTCCTTTCACATACTGTAAGTCTCATTCCACTATATTTATCTACCTGTAACTAAGTGCCTTATCAGCCTTTTGGGAAAAAATAGGGACCCCTGTATGACTAAATATCACTCCAAAACCATCTCTTTTTCTGTCATTTCCTTTCTGGGCTTCCTGTGGTAAAGGATGAATAAGGGGGCCAATGATGGAATAGAAAAATATTGACAAGAGGTATGCCTGTGATGGTGGCTATTATTATGAGACTTGGAAGATCAACTTGACATTCTTTGAGCATGAATTGTTAAGTTCCTTTCTATAGCTACCCATGTACTCAGCTCCTTTCTATAGCTACTCATGTACTCAACTTGGCCATTATCCTAATATTTATGGCCATGTGCTAGTAACACAAATCAACTTTTACCTCTTCATAATAAATGCAGTCAGCAATAAGTATGTAGTCAAAAGGGGGTAACAGCCATGATACATCTTCACCCCTGTCAAGGGAAAATGATGATCATGGTTAAGATACCAAAATAACCACCGTACAAACATTAATTCTGGGTTTCCTGTGGATAATCATTATTTCAAGAGAGAGGCAATGCAGGATTCCAAGCAGAGAGGAAGGCCTGAAAGTCAAACAAAGTAACTCTAGAGCAGTGGGGATCCCCTATCTTTTTGGCCGGGTTCGGCCCTTGCAAGAAAGGCAACTACTCGACCATATAATGTACAAACTTACCATTTCAGAACAGCGGCAGACAAGGAACCAGTCACTAAGTGTTTGTTTGTGATTATATTCAGTTCTATGAGCGGTATTATATCCTGAAGATCGGTGCACACAACATCTGCACTAAAAAGACCGACAGTTATAAATCAGATAAAGTTCAAATAGTATACCCTAGGGGGAAGGGGAAGAGCGGAGTTTTAAACTACAAAAAAAAAACTTGGAAATAATAAGCCATGAAAGCCAAACAACTTCAATAATAGTCATACCCTAACACAGAAGCGACCAAACCAACAAGTCCAGTCCCAGAACCAAGTTCGATAGCACGCCTTCCTTTCATCTGACGTTTGCTCAAAAATCCTTCAGTTTCGAGATATTTTGCCAATACTATAGCAGCATCCCATACTACACACCCAACGTCGCCTTCCTCTGCCTGCTTGATGACGAGGGTGCCGTAGATCCCTTCAATTTCACGTCCAAAAGTTTTGTCTAATTTTAAAGACGAATGATGCTCTTCGTCCGCCATTTTGATTTGTATAGCAGTTGGGCAGTTCCGCTGACCTGTTTTTGAGCCTTTTTCGAGCACATTCATTAAGGAAAAAAAGTAAGTAAAAAAATGTTATTAAATATAGAATTAGAGAGAATAAATAAGTATTAAATAAATAAGTAAATTCCAACTATTTAACCTCTTTCCTACCTTCTAGTTATTTTACCGGAAGTCTAAGGGATCAGTGATCCATACAGGACATGCGCACACGTGGCAGATCCGAACGAATAAACAAGATGGTGGATGTTGTATCGTACAACCGGTGTTCTTTTGAAAGACTGTAAAAATATTGTCACAACACGATGATTGCATTCATCAGAAAGAACTGGTTTCTTCTAGGAATCGTCACAGTAATTTGTCTTGCAAGATTTGCGCCTCACACTGGAGCAAAAGGAGGGATTTTAAAGCCGGAATACACCGTCAAATATGGCGCCGTTTCAATCATCTTCTTCAACAGTGGTCTTTCTTTACGAACTGAAGACCTAAAGAATGCAATCACTCAAGTCAAGCTCCATGCATTTGTGCAAACATTCACCTTAGTATTTATTCCGCTACTTATTTCTCAACTGATTAAATTGCTCGCGTTATTGTCGTTGAATGAATGGTTACTGAAGGGATTGTTGGTGGTTAGCTGTATGCCCCCTCCTGTCTCTTCAGCTGTCATCCTCACTAAGGCAGTAGGTGGTAACGATGCAGCAGCTATCTTTAATTCGGCATTTGGAAGCTTCCTTGGGATCTTCGTTACGCCTTTTTTACTATTGGTTCTTGTAGGCTCCTCATCGTCAGTGCCCTACAGCTCTATTTTTACCACCTTATCGATGACCGTGGTCGTGCCAATCTTAGTTGGTCAGGTATTCAGATACAACGATAAAGTCAGGAACTGGATGGAAGAAACTAAGCCACCGTTTGGTACCATTGGAAGCTGTGTTCTCCTCCTGATTATCTACACGACATTCTGTGATACATTTTCAAGTGATGTTGGAGACATTGATTCCACTAATTTACTTGCTGTTGTGATAATCATATTTTTAGTTCAGTGTTTCTTGCTTTCTCTTACTTTTTACCTTACTTCAATAGCTGAGTCTCCATTCAAGCCAGCAGATACTGTGGCGATAATGTTCTGCTCCACACACAAATCTCTCACACTTGGTATTCCAATGTTGAAGATAGTTTTCCAGGGCTACAAGTATCTTTCTCTCATTTCTATTCCACTTCTCATTTATCATCCTACTCAGATTCTCCTTGGCGGGGTATTGGTACCTGTAGTTAGGAACTGGATGTTGGAAAAACAGGCTGCCCATAAAGATAAATCAACTGTCAATGGTGTTTAAAGGGTTGGACAGTTACCAATTTGTAGTAGTGCACCAGCTAGTAACTTATACTCTAGCACTTCCAATATCTGCACGTGTAATTAATCTTATATTGATGTTTTTTAGTTGGCAGCTAACAGTCAAATTTGTCAGGATTTCATTCTTTCATAATTAATTGCATATAATTATCATAATAAAATAGTAATTTTAAAAACGAGTTTTAGTATTGTTTACTGGGAAAACCTGAATTTTCAGTTTAGACATTTTGATAGCACCTGATCATTTCTTTAAAGAAATGCAATTTTGGTTCGTTAACCAAATGTTAAACAGATACAAAACTCAGACTTAAAGGACTGAGCAGTAGAAAATGAAAAATAAATTTTTAAGAGATAGTAGATACCAAAATAGTTTTGTTTGGGTTACCTGTGGTTTGGCCAGATTTCAGAGAAAGATGCGCGCCGAAGATGCGCATTCGTCTGGTAGCAAACATGGCTGCCAGAAGGACAAAGCAAGAAGAAAGGTCTAAGATATTCGGCGAATAATTCTTTATTTAACAATATACGACGAATAATTCAGGGCTAAAAGATCTCTGAATAACCAACAAATCGACTAACGATGGCTGTTCCACCGAGATGGCTCAAATGCCCCAGAAAAAGCCTCGTTATTGCAGGTGGGTTTGAACGACGAACTACTTCCAACCAGTTCTGTTGTTTTATGTTGTTTTTAAATTTACAAAGAATGATTCTGTTATGTTCTTAATGTTTTCTGTTTTCAAGACATGGTCGCACGTCTAAGAATTCATGATGATTTTTCTTGATTGTGAAACCAGGTCGTCGGCAGACTTTGCAAGCATCTTTTTTTGTAGTCGAAATATCATATTTACTTTGACATCGTCAACTTGTTTCAGATCGTTTTATCGCTTTTAAAACCCCTCTTGGTCCAAGATACGATGAGCAAGTACCTGAAGCTTACAGATTTCAAGTTCCAATGTTGATTTCTTATCTTCAGGCACTAAAGGTAAGAAAAATGCTGATTTATCTTGAGTTTGTTGAGGACTGTACATTATGTTCAAACTTTTTTCTTGTCCAATGTGTTTGAGACGTTCGAGAAGCCTGGGGCGACCATGGCAAATAACTTTTTATTTGAATCGATCCCAAACATTTCTTCTTTCTTTCGTCGTCTTCATAACAAATCTGAATCCAATGATTGGATATTTACCGTACTTACAAAAGTTCCAGGTTACTCTTTTTGTCTAGAAATTGTTTGTTGATTGGGGAGGGGGTTGAGGGGAAGCGCGCAAGACGCGTTAAAATTTCTCATATTTTTGTCCTTGTTTTCCTTGATCTGTTTTGTTCTTTTCAAAATATATTAATCTATTTTTAAATTGTTCAAAAACTTTTCCAATTTATTTTACTTTTTCAATTACTTTGTTTCTCTTCCTTTTGGGGTAAGTTTTCTCGTTTTTAATCTTAGTTTTGCTTCTTTACTTTTAGGTTAAAGTGGGTTTGATAATTGATCTTACAAACACCAGTCGATTTTATGACAAAACAGAACTGGAACAATATGGAATAAACCATACCAAGCTTCAATGTAGAGGGTATACTTTATCGTAATTTTATAATAATTATGATTTACTAAAGAAATAGAAAACTCACGCTCATGCTGTGTGCAGTTATGAAGCATGCAGAAGTTGGCAGAACACAAGAGAAGCATGACATGTAGCAGAGTGCTTCCCAACACTTCTCAAGTGTTGTGCCAATCCTCAAATTCTCTATAACTGCACACAGTACAGCAAGCAAGTTTTTTATTTCTTTTATAAAATACAAATTATAATAACTGTTATTATGGATAGGAATGATGCAACTGAAAGTGCGCACAAATGCTGTTTGCTCTCATAAAGCACACCCTCCCAGCCAATCAGAAAGCAAGATTCAAAACAGTTATTATATAATCAGATTTATTTTGCACCATAAAGTATAATCTTTTTTCAACACTGATAAAGAGAATATGATTAGGGTAGGAAATGTGTAAGATATAAATTTATTTCAAGTTTATTATTTTTGGATTTCATGTTGATTATTTTCAGTCTAAAATGAATCGTCTGTTATTTTAGGCATGCTGAAACTCCTACCCAAGATCAAGTACATCTCTTCATGTCAATTTGTGACCGCTACTGGGACAGACACCCTGGAGAACTCATTGGTATGTAAAACAGAGCTGTAAGGGTGTACCAAATCAAATGTTGGGAGAAGTTAGGCTTAGATTATCTGGACAATCTAGGATGATTTTAAGGTGTTTTATTGCATGTTTACAGAATGATATAATTATATTTCATAATGACCTTATTTTATCATTTACTTAATTTGAAGGTGTCCATTGTACTCATGGATTCAACAGGACTGGTTTCCTGATTATTTCATATTTAATAGAAAGACTAGATTGGAGGTAAATTAATGGATATTAAATCAGGGATCAAAATAACAGCTGCTCAATGGCCAGATATGATTACAGGACACACTGGACTGATCAGCATGCAAACAGTCCAGGAGGTCTACCAGTATATGTTACTAGTCAATTTGACCAATCAATGTGACCAGAAAATGTGACCAGTCCATGTGACCAATCAGTGTGACCAATCAGTGTGACCAGACAATGTGGTCAGTCATTGTGACCAATCAGCATGTCAGACCAGTCAAGAGGATCAGCTAAAGAAGTATCTTGTCAGACAAGTGCCAATACACTTTGACCAGTCATAGTCCTTTGACCTGTTGATATTTTGAGCTCAGTAAATGTTATTTAAATGTTTTTAGATGATTAATGTAACAGCTGTGAGGTTTTTTTGCAGCCACAATTTTTCCCTTTCCTTCCATTCCCTTTCCATCCCATTTCTATTGCAAATTCCACAAAATGATCCTCATTCCCAGAGAGGTTGAATATCAATGTTCTAACCATGTTTTACTTTATGATTCTTAACTTACGAAATATCTTTTTCAGCCTTGAAGCAGCTGTTGAGTGCTTTAGTAAGGTAAAGTATTCTCATTTTTCTGGTATAAAGTACTTTTACTAGATGCTTGTATTCTGATGAAGGGATAGAAAAAACTAAGCATTTTCTGGGTGCCCTCTGTATACCTCATTTGGATGTTACTGGTCAAAATTGTTTGCTCTCTATAAGGTTAGGAGGCCATAACTACAGTATCTTGTAATGCTCCAGTTTTGAGATCACAATTGCTTAGGGTTGGCCTCGATTTTGTGCAGAATAATTATGTGTTCTAGTGAAGGTTCATGGAATTCCAAAGTGTTTGTATTGTTGAAGTTGTGCATTCTTTACTTTACCCACTAGTATTTGTGAATATTATTCTTAAATGATTTGGGGCTAACCCTGAGTAAATGAGACTGCAATTTAGGAACACAACAGTAGTTTGGGATGTGAAAATGGAAAATTAAAAGCAGACTGAGGTTTTTCTATTTTCCCTAACAGAGCAGAGTACCTGGAATCTACAAGCAAGATTACTTAGGTGAGCTGTGTAGACGGTATGGTGATGAATCTGATGTGATTCCTGCCCCTGACCGGCCTGAATGGTGCAACGAAGACGAAGAGTTGAGTGACAGAGATGAGGATGAGGATGATCAAGATGATGTGGGAAATAATAGGGATCCTAGAAGGAAACGAAGACGTCTAAATGGAAGAAATACCAAGGTAAAAAGTAATAAATAAGGTAGGGTTATATACTTCTGATAGCATTAAATTAATTATGCATGACAGGTTTCTTATATGGTGCTAGTAATATGTTTGCTAAGTAAGGATAGTCTGAACCAAGTTTTTCAAATGGCTGCTGTGTTTTCATTTGAAGGACTGTAAGTTTGTTGAAGGTGTTAATGGAGTTGAAGCTGTACAGTCGCCAAGATATGAAGAGGTTCAAAAGATTTGTGCACAAATGATTGGATGGGAAATGTGAGTACTCCTAAACTATAGACATAATAAAATATAATTATAATTTGAAGTCAGCCAATGTTATTTTAATCTTGGTATATCAATGTGCTTGAAGGCGGGGCTTTCCTGGATCACAGCCTGTATCTATGGATACAAAGAACCTGAAGTTTTTGCAAGAAAAGGATTACCGAATCAGTTGGAAAGCTGATGGGACAAGGTAAACAACTTATTCTCATATATAATTATATTAAGTAGAATATGATTTTAAATTTAATATGCAAGTTTCACATTCAAACTAAGAAAACCATGAACATCCAAAATATGTCTGGAATGTTAAACATCATGTCCTGACCAATAGTATGTGACTGTTAAGTAAGAATGAATTCATTCTCACATTCTTTCTTAGTTTGACTGTAATCAAGACCCATCACACATGATTGTATTCTAATAGACTTTTTCGTTATTTTCTTCATTTTTGTGGCATTGCTTTTCACAACCAGTACCACTATATATGCTATCAATCCATGTCTGTGAGTGAGTAAACTTTACACAGGAATCCCAATACCATATTTCGTAGCAGTATCAGATGATCAGATGCCAAGCGAAACGATCAAAACATTCTCATATCTTCTCAAAAATGTTTTACCAGAAACTGATAGAGCGTTTTGCAGATATAACAAAACATATTACAGATTCAAACATGAATTCTGTTATGCTCAGACCTATATCTTGTAAAATCCTATCCCAACATGACTGAAGCTCTAAAGAGGTTTACTATTTCTGTATGATTCCACAGTTTTTATCTTCATATTATTATACTATTTCAACTAATATGAAACATAAAACAACATCATATCACATCAAAAACTCCTATAAATTGATATCTTCAACAAATTTCTATGAAACCATAAATTCGATTACTAGCAGCGCCACATGCACTATTTGTCATAAATTAGTGCTGTAAAGGAACAGAAATACCAGCTGATGCTTTGCCTTGTTAATTCTTCATCTTTAGATATATGCTGATGATCCTCAAGAAAGGAGAAATCTACCTCATAGACAGAAACTTTGATGTCTTTGCTGCTCCGCAATTTAAATTTCCACAAAGAAAGAATCCAAAGGAACATGTCTATGACACACTTATTGATGGGGTAGGGCATTGAATACAATGAACTATTGAAAAGCTTTTAATATCAAATTTTAAAAAAATCCTTCTTAGGGACCATTCATTTTTTTATGGGCATGGGGGGGGGGTGAGATTTAGGGAAATTGATGAGCTAAATAGGAAAATTTATAAAAATATTTATCCCATTTTGTTAATGATTTTTTGATAATTTAGCCTCACACATATACACAAACACAACCACTACATTCGATATTCTGTGTATTTTTACAGAGGGAGGAAAACTTCAGTACCCAGAGAAAAACCTTAACCTTGTGGCAAGGGAGGGAACAACACATCAAACAAACTCAACTCACATCTGCAGTTTAGTTGAGGATTAAGCCCATGACCCAAGCTTGAACTGTACAGTAGTGAGAGACCTATAGCTGTGCTTGTCATTCATCATATTATGATCATTCCATAATCCTAAAAATGCATTGCACTAATTAATGGTTTATTGAGTCAAGCATTTAAATTAATTTGTACAGGAAATGGTGATGGACAAAGAAGGCGAGAAGACTCATCCCAGATATTTAGCCTATGATATTATCAAATTCCAGGTAATTTTGTCATCAATTTATTTTGAGAAGCAAAGCCAACTCAACTGAAGTCAGAAATACATAATGCAACTTTGATTTAGAAGCTCTTTGTACATCCTTTTAAGGGGTCTGTCCTGGTGGATTGGATTGAATTGAATTGAATTGAATAAACTTTATTTCAAGAGGGTAACACACGACAGTTATAATTAACAAAAAATCAAACTCATAACCGAGCAGTCCTCAAAAAAAGAATATAATAATAATAAATGAACAAAATAAGATAGATAAATAATAATAAATAAATAAATAACCTAAATTATATAAGAGTGGATTTGTTGCAGGGTCAGGATGTTGGGAAAACATGCCATGATACCAGGATGTTGTGTATTCATAAAGAAATTGAGCAACCAAGAAATGAGGCAGTAAGTTGATGCTGGTGATATTGAATGATATGTGCTATCAGAGATCAGCCTCATCATCATCAGTACACCCATCCATTCACCAATATGTCCAATTATCCATCCATTCATCAACCATTACCTGCCCATCTATCTATCCATGCATCCATCTATCAACCCTCCCATCTATCCACTTACCCAACCACCCACCTATCTATCCATTACCCTAGTAGATTTACTAATTGACTAGCTTCCTAACCTAAGGTACAGCAAGGTCTACTGGACAAGACACAAGAACCATTCAGCATACGCGCTAAGCAGTTCTTTCCAGTTGAAAAGGCAAGATGGGTGAGTAAGTTGTACATCTTAGGATATATTCCAATTGTCTACTATCAGCTCATATTCGGCTTATTTCTATTGATCACAGGTCCTTGAACACTGGGTTACCAAATTGTCTCATGAAAACGATGGTCTAATCTTCAATCCAGCCAATGAGGTGTGTAAAAAGATGATATATAGTTTTATACCTAATGAATTGTTTTATAACACATATCTAGTACGACATGAGGCATTGCTGGTCTTGTATGAGTAAAAATTATAATATTTTGCTTTTTTACTTGTAACTATCTCATTGTAAGTAGTTCCTATAAGTTTGGTTGGGTGAATTTTACAGCAAGCCATTTCAGTGTTGTTACATACGGCAACATATTCAACTATTCATCCCATCACGATGCATTGATACCATTAATTCCTACCGTAAGGATATCTACATACATGTTAGATTACAACCCCATATTGATAACTTCTTTACCAAAAGATATCTACCCATTGTGATTGCATGAATAGACCAATCCGAGCCATGCTTGAGTGTCCACCCAAACAATGGGTAGATTTCCTAATGGTATACAGAATGTCTGACTATAGAAGTTCTCAACTATTTTCTTAATGTACCTTTAGAATGCATTGATTCTGAGACACACAATTATGATTTTCAGCAAGCGGTGTCTGTTCCATGCTGTGTATCAAAAACATATTTCAGCTTGCCGTTGTAGCAACAGTAACTAGGAATCGTCAGGGCACAGGTTCAAATCCTGTTCAAAAATCAGAATTTTTTCTGAGTCTTATAATTAGCAGCTGCATTAGTTGCTTGATATACTGCGCAGAGCAGCTCAATTAAATATATTATAACCGCAGAACAAATATATAGTCTGTATATATTCTTATATCTATATATATTCTCATATACAAGTCACTAGGAAGGTAGAACGATGTATTGCGGGATCAGTGTATTCTCCCATGTACCTACACCATGTACGGCATTTTTGGCTGATATGTGTAAGTGTTTTTTTTAGTCATATATGGGAGGGAACCAGTTAGATGTATTGAAATGGAAACCACATACTCTAAACTCTGTGGACTTTATGCTCCAAATTGTCAAAGACAGACGAGAAGGGTAAGTAAGGATTGATTTCAGGTCGTTAACCTACATTGTAGCTGTATATTCAGTATTTACCTTTATAACGCGACCAACGTTTTTCAACTGCTGGAATTTTAAAACGTCAAATCTGACGGAATGTATTTTTTGGCTTACTTTCAAGGTGCTTGATTCAGGACTGCGGTTACTTATATGTCAGTGGATTTGAAAGACCTTTTGCACAAATAAAGGTAAGGAAAAGCATTGGAGTTATTTAAGGTAGGTGTGTCCGTCTGAAACTGGATTCCAACATTTTATTATACAAACACTATTCCAGCATGCTGTTCCTCGAATGTCATCTATTATGTGACCGTGTTGTGTGAGTTTTTTCATCATTAATTTGCCAGACGTTCTCAAAGTCCTTCTTGGTGCCCTCTTCGCTTTGTCTCGATCTAGCTCTCAGATAGCCTTCCTTCACTCTCACCATCGATGACTTAATTACGGGCATCCGTTAGTGACTTGCTGCAAGTCTATCCAATTTTGCATCTTCTTCGTTCAGTAGGCTCATGTACCACAATACTTGCTGCAGTCCTTGCTTTCCTTTTTCAGTCTTCTGGCGAATGTTCAGCGCGATTTGAAGCCGTACTTTCGCCAGAAGACTGAACAAGATACAAGCAACAACTGAAGCAAGTTTTAAAACCAATTTGTTGAGTGAAACATTTAAATGTCATATCTTTATCATAGCTCCCATACATTCCCTTATAAGCAATATACAGGAACCTTGTTTGGACTGCCTGTGGGTGGTTCGTAATCTACGGCGCATCCTTTTCAGGGATGGCAATGTCAGGTGTACCGGGAATTTTTACTCTCACACTAGAAGCCGACTTCCCCAGGCGCCAACACTGAGTGTGTAAAGTGGATAAAGTGCGTCTGTCTTAAAGCATTCGTGTGTCATTTGTACAGGTGACAAGGCAGCTGAAAGTCTGGAATAAAAGAATCATTGAATGTACTTGGGATGGCAAACAGTGGGTGTTCTTACGCGTCAGAGAGGATAAAAACTTTCCTAACGCTTACAAAACTGCAATGAGTAAGTAAAATAATGCGAGTTTTAGTTTTTGTTTCGGCAGAAGTCCATAGTTATACCCCTAGTCCGACCAACTGACATTGACAGATTGACGCTTAACTTCGGCCATCTTATAGTCCGACCAAGTAAAGATTGGACCATCTGATAGTCAGACAAACCGATTTTCAAATTATTTTTAAATGGTCAACTGACGTTTCACGTTTGCCGTGAACGTAAATCTAAAACTCTCTATTGATGGACTGAACATTCTATCACTAACTGCCAAATTTACAGGGTTCGTGCTACTCCTTAAACTCCTTGAATTTAATTCACGTTTTCAAGGGCACTTGAAAATCTCTTGAATTTTATGATTTTAGCGAAACTCCTTGAGTTTTTGCTTTGATCATTACTTGCTTGGTTCTGTAAAAAAGATCTATAGAAGAAAGACTGGAAAATCTGAAAGTCGGCCACGTGCAACCACCGCGTAAAACCTTGGCATATTTAGCTGAACATACTACCTTGAAAATTCATTTTTGGATCCTTGTATGCTCCTTGATTAGTCCTTGAATCTTAAGTGGTTACCTCAGCACGAACCCTGATTTTAGCTAAAGAATACCGAGAATAATTATCATTACAGTCCTATTAATTTTCTTCATAGGTGTTTGTGAGAGTATTCGAGACCCTGTGACGAAAGACATGCTCCTTGAGGTCATTGAAAAACGCCGATACAACCTTCACAAGGAAAACAGAAAACATGATCAAAATCATCCACAGCAACAAAAACCACATCCACCACCACCACCACAACAACAACATCAACAACCACACCACGATCAAGCACAACACGCAAACCATCCAACGCCAAGCACCTCATAGGAGTACTACGTTGCTGTTGTAACTGTTGTAAGGGCGCCCATCCACACAGTAATCGCCCACATCAAGATCTACGAGAGCATCACATAACAAAGGAACTTTTTATGGCAACAAGCACAGGAATTCGTGTTGCCATGGCAACAACTGTCATGGAGATCAGGCAACATCACAAAGAAACAGGACCATCCAACAAAAGAACCAAAAGTGGACATGTTACTATGGTGATCAGCAACGAAACACGTTAGACCGATTGCCATGACAACTACTATAAAAGTCGACAACTGCTATAACAGTTATGGAGATACCATGTTGTTATGGAAACTTACTGAAACTGAATTGACGTCACCAAAAAAATAGCTGGTACGTCACGAATTAGAAAAGGTACACAAACTATTAATTTATCAATTAGACGCATAAAATACCCCCCAAAAACACGATTTATGATAATCTTAGATAGGAAAAATATATAAATTATAAAATGGCAATATATACACCGTTATTCTTATATATATGACGACTAGTATTAGAACTAGTTTAGACTGCGTCGGTGATATTAAAGTTAAAACAAAGGTGTCGTGGTAGATAATCTTTTCACCGTAGTAAGAATAAGAGTAACTGACGTTTCGGACGTTAGTCCTTCGTCGTTACTCCTTACTCCGACGAAGGACTAACGTCCGAAACGTCAGTTACTCTTATTCTTACTACGGTGAAAAGATTATCTACCACGACACCTTTGTTATTCTTATATATATGGATATATTAAGTGGAATTAGGATAATGAGCATATAATTTAGGATGTAATCCACTCTTTTAGCTTAGTGTTTTTGACCATGTTGTTAGTTGTTTTGGCCAACCTTTTCTTGATGATGCCTGTGTATGTGGTATGAACACCTCCGTAATTGTTTCCTTCAAAAACCACTGCAATACGTTCACTGAGTAGAATTAATTCACCTCCACAATACGGTCACTTGTAGCACACTAACCTCTGTAATACGACCAATCATACTAGGCTACTAAGAACTCGTTTGATATTCTTTAAAAAGGTTCGACTGGACATACAGTGTAAACGAAGATGAACTTATCGTATTTACTCCGACAATTCGTATTTATATCGTGTCAGTCGTCATCTATTTCGCAAGGCTTCCTTCAATTGAAGAGGTGCTAGCGTCCCTTACGTATACAAAATGCAAATACAAAAGACAATGGCGGCCAGATTGGATAATATAGTAGAAGATATTCATTTCTCAATAGATTTTTACGCCACAATGTTTTTTTAAAAAGTTAGTTAAAAGTAGACATCACATCCAATAAGCGTTTACTGGGTTACCTGTTTCTTAGCCTGCGTAGCGGCTCTTGGGTAGTGAGGGGTTGAGGCGGGGCGAAGGGTAAGGAATGGCTCTCCTTTCCTTTCCCTTCGCCCCGCCTCCTCGCCCCAGCCCCCTCCCTCCCCAAGAGCCGCTACACACAGGCTACCTGTTTCTTAACCTGCTAAACGATACGAAATCCTAGCGACTTGTTTAAAATTGGTTGTTTTTTGTTTCCATGCCAATGAGTCTAGGAAAAAAACACTCAAGTGAGTGAAACGTAAAGCATTAGTAAAATTTGATTGGTCAAGGGCGAAAGCCATTTCAGTGTCACTGTACATGTCAAATATTAGCAACAACAGGGATTTATTGTATATACATGTATCCATATTCTAGTATTTAATATGTATTTGGAAAGACTGACAAAAACTCACTGTTTCTTCGAGGGTACGAAGGAAAATGCAGCTGTAAACAACCTTAGTGAACAAGCCAATAAAGAGCGAGAAAACGCGTATCAGCCAAGCACGTTCCTGCATTCTATATAAATCCTAAATATACAAGCAAAATTTTCCTTCTTCACTCGAATAGAGTTGTTTTCGTAACACAGACATGGTACAGTCCCAGGTGCTATTGAATGGCTTCCCGTCGATATCATTTATCATTCAGTTTATCCAATCAAAACGCAGCGATAAAATTTCATATCTAGACTAGTTTTGGACTTCTGGCAGTGTATACTGGCTTTTCACTTAGTAGCTTATTCAAAATCTCGAGTTGCCGCTATGACGACAACCACTTTTCGTGCCATCTACTCTTATCTGGTACGGTGACGGTTTTTTCTAAAAGGAAATTTGAGGAGATTTTAAAAACTGCACCTTTTAGATGAAAAATAAAGTGAGTTTCAATATTGACATATAGATTTGTTTCAAAAATTAGAAGCATTCGAAACACTTCCTTTGCAATCCAGTAAACTATTTTTGCTGATCAAGTTTAAAACTGCTATGGGATCGGCTTTTTATTTTTCTTTAATTCTTTCTTTAGTTTTTGTGTCAGAATTGACTATTTTTCACAACTGTCGTATCTTGTTTATCTTTATTATGAATTAGTATTTCTTTTTCTATCTTTTAAACATGCAAACTTAAGATTTGTTTAGCAGGACTACCTTTTCACCGAAGGTAATAGACGTAATTGTTGAACGAGAACTTCTTACCAGTACGGTGGCCATCTTGAATGCTATTTCATTTTTTTTTTCGCTAAAATTTGTTGCATTTCTTTTGTATTTCCAAGTTAGCCTCGCATTCAAGACAATTTTAAGAAGGGTGCATTTGCTGGTGGTTGGAACAATATGTGAAACACCAAGACTTCAAATTATTTGAAAACATAACCCGGCCAACTCAAACGCGTAAAACATTATTATAAAGCATATGCCCCCTCGGTATCCCATAATTCAAGATGGCCGCCTATCAGTAAAAGGTTTATTAAAGAAAAATACTTATTAACCAGAATACTTAAGTAGATGTTTTTTATTTTGCCTTTATTGGTAGTCAGTCTAGTTGGCAATATTCACACTGTCATGATAACCTCAATGACTTCTTAGACAGCTATTTGGGCTGGTATTTTATCAAAGTTGTAAATAAAGCCTTTTTTTAAATCGCAGCCGAAGGACTTTTTACTTTAAGCAGGGAACGAGTAGGTGGATTTTCATTAGTTATAAATAAAATAAAATATATTGGTGTGACGCACAAAGGTGGCAGGGGGTGGCAGGGGCCGCGGGAGCAACTTAAAAACTGGGCGGGGAGGAGGGCTAAGATTGACACCATTTTAATACTTGATACCGAATAAAAAAGTCTGTCTGTCTAGATCTGTCAATGGGGGAAAAAATTTGTTTTTAGGGGGGGGGGGGACTAAGATTGGAAAATTGGAAAATATCAAAGACTAGTAGGGGAGAAGGAAAAAAGTGTGTGTGGAGAGGGGGGGAGGGGGGGCGTGATCCCTTCCCCGGCCCATCTTTGGCGAGGAGAGAAACCCACGATACCTGAGCTTCGTAGAAAGTGTGACGAGAAGTTCATGGAATTCCCACCCCCTCCTCTCTCATATTCTGCTCTATGTCACTCTTACTCAACCATGCTTCTCCAAGGAAATAAGAAACTATTATATGGGTAAAATATCAATTGCCTGCTGGCTTCAGTATGCTAGAAAACCTGTGGTGTTCCTTCTTTTTATTCAAATTATAGTAATTGTAATATATATAAAAGTGAGATTCTTGTGAAAACCATTAGGAACGAACTAAATTCTATTCAATCCATTGATTGTGCTAAATTATGCGCTCTTTTATTCAACGCCAAAGATTAGAGTGATTTTCCTCAATCGTGTAAATAATTGGTAGGCTAATACAGGTTAGCAGATCTTATTTCCATCGTTTTCGTCTCAGGATTACACAGTACACCGCACTAACTCAACTAGAAGTCTTTCTATGGTCTAAGGGAAATTAATAAACTCTATAAACTGGAGCTAGAATCGACAAATCATGATTGGATTGTTGGAACTGAGGAAAATCTTTCATTTCTTTCATTCATTCTTAACTGCCCTCTTGAAAATTTGGAATTTAAAATGGCATTATCAGGATGGTGGAGCAAGTGTCTACGCCCACACTATTCACCACAAGCCGTCTTGTTCCTGTTTATGTGCTTGACAGCGTGTGTTCTCTTTGCTCTTCCCGTATCAAATACTACCAACCAGCCATGCATAATTATCACGGAAGCCCTTTTAAGGTTTGACGTAATATCATTGTCTTCGCCTGAAGTGCTTTTCCGTGCCAGCTGTTCTGTTTCAGATGATAAAGCGAAAAACAGATATTGCACGCCGAGTGACTGAAAGCAATAAATCATTCATCATTGCTATCATTAATTCATTCGCCGTTATAAGAATGACGGACGTACAATCATGGCTTTACGTTCTCTTTGAACCAGTTAATCATAAAGCACGAAACCAATCACAATGCTTTATAGTTTTTGAAGCCATTTGAGGTACGTCAACAGAACTTTTTAAGTAATATTTCATAATTTCGTCTGTTAATATTGAAGTGAAAAAAAGAAAACAGGAATGAGAAAACTAATTGACTCACTAACATCTGGTAAGTTGTTGCACCCTGTTAAAATTTGACAGTATTAATCGAACCATTGGCTTTACAGGGGAGTGTAGATGCAGTATGACGATCAGCTTTTAAATTGAACTTTTGGGTTGAGCAGGAAATCTAGGAAACTTTATCTCGGATGGTTGCAACGAAGAGTTTCCCATAACAAATAGTAGGGAGTGATAGGGGGTCAGTATAAATCAACACCGGTAACGACTTTCCCCCACGTTTCCAAGAAAAGCAAAATCTTTCACCCACGCCTCCTTTAAGACCAAAAGGTTCTTATTAGCTTAGATTATCTTTATCATTATTTAATGCTAAGCTTTTGGCTCATGAGATTCTGAGACGGGAATGAAAATTCAAAAAAAAGACAATGTAGTTTAGACATCCTTACCCTCCCCTCCCCCATAGTTCTAAAATGACTCTTGGTTTGCTGCATGAGTTGATTTCTCACCAGTCGTTCCGTATGTCGAGCCAAAACTAATGTTTACTATTAAAAAGAAAATGACTGCATCGCTAAATATGTAACGCTAAAATTATTATTCGGTTTGAAGATCTCTTTCCACTATGACGCATCGTAGAGGTACAAGAACTGAAGGAACTGAACTATCTTACCGGCGTATGTCTTCACCGATGCTGGAAGAAGCCTTCCAAGCTCACGGTCAAAGTGGACATCGCTTCACTAAAAAAACATTCACAAGACCGACTTATTGCCATCACTGTACTGAAATGCTTTGGGGATTCACTAACCAAGGATATACTTGTGAAGGTAAGCTTACAGGGAAGTTTTATAAGGCTTTCTTCGCGAAGTTCTTCGCCGAGAAAACACTTGATAAAGTCGAGGAGATGTTTGATTAGTTTAGCAATATCTGATCACGACTCATAAAAGACTTCAATTTGTCTTTAGATAACCAGCAATCAGAAATATTTCTCTAATCCTCGGTTTAGAAGGGTTATTGTTTGATTAACTTTGTGTATATGGAATAAGGAATCAGCCTTGAAGCATAGTTCTGAGGATAAAAATATTCCCTTGTCACGAAGTCGTTGCTAAAGATTCCTTACAGTAAACTTAACTCAAAGCTGAAATATTTTCCTTGAAAACGATAAATAAAGTCATATTCAAATAGAATATAGTTAAACGTGGTTTATTCAGGTACGAGGAACTGTAGAACTCAGAATAATAATTGCACTATTTTATTTAGTGTTCATTTATTTGTCAAATCAACTAAGTTTATATTCTTGTTTCAACGCGTTTTGATCGGCCTCAACTATAAAACAACTATTATATAAGTAGCCTATTATTTCTAATCATTCCTTTTTTCTTTAAAATTTGAAAGCAATTATTTATTCCTTTTATTTACGACCAAATTTATCAATGAAAAGAATTTAATAATCTGTTATATTACTATAGTAATTTTCTTAATTTTTTATATATTGTAAACCAGTAGTCGAAATGTCCCCTCAAGATAATATGTATCCTTATATACAGAGAGCTTTTAAATTATTTTTAAACTCTGCAAGTAAATTTCAACCCATACTTAATCTCCATTGCACAAGGCCGGCTGTATCAGCAGACTTGCGCTCAATATATTTTAGTGTTTCCTATCTCAACTTGACCATAGTGAACATTCTTATGAATAAATGGATTAAATAGATGTGTCTATCAATTATTAGTGATAGTTTGATGTTATCTTTTCGATTTTAATTGAATTAAAGCACTTTTGGAAAATTCAAAAAAATGACAAAATCATAATTGTAAATATTTCTTTAGTTATTAAACATGTTAATGTAATACGTGACTCACTGCAACGCTTCAGCTATATTTTCAGCTTTTTCCTGTTACAAATTTAGAAAACATAATTTTATATTCATATTGGCTGTTTGTAATAATTTACTTAGCAGCCTTAATTCAATTATTTTTATTTAGCAGTGTAAGGAATTTATGAACTCATTCTTCTATTTTGAGGCTAGATCCTGCATTATTTTTAGCATATCCTCCTTTTAGCTTCAATAATTACTATACACCAATGGATAAAAGTTTTGCATAATATTTAATTTTCCTTCTCATTAATCTGTTATTGAATTAATCAGCAAAATGAAATTTATGAAAACCTGCATTTGTGCATTTTAAACTGCTTACATTTTCTGTATAATTTATCATATATTATGTGATGTGGTAAAATCTCAAGTCAGTTAAATACTTGAACTAAAATGTATTATGTATACATTTTTAAATGAATTATTTAATTTCTTTCAAAATATATAAAGTTTTACTTATCATACATATATGATTTATCTTTTTGTATTTACTAGTTAGCAACAAGAAACCTGAGAGCTGACTCTTTCATACTATCAATTTTTACCAATTTTTACTTTTAATTTAAGAGAAACTGTCATGTTTGCCTAAAAAAGGATTTGTATTTCCTTCTAGTTTTAGTGACAGTTTGTAACCTGAGTTTTTAATTTTGTATAATTCTCTTGTTATTTAATCTCTTTACAGTTTGTAATTTTGTAACCCATGAACGGTGTCTCACCAACGTCATAACAGCATGTGTTTCCATAGCAACGACTTTAGTTAAAGTAAGTTTGGGTTATGAAATTACTAAATGTTTAATATTTTTAAAAATCCTTTGAAGGGTTTTGTCTTTTATTTGTTTATAGACAGGATGTTTGTACTTGATGTTATCAAAACTGTTAAGTAATGACGTAATGACATCAAAGGATATGTGAAGTGTTTTATAATGTTATTTCATAATGATATAAACTAAAATAAATATAGATGAAAATATCCGGTATTTTATGATTATATTAAAACAATTGAGTTCCAGCAATTTCTAAGACCATAGTATACTAATGAAAGTTCATATAATTAATTTTATTATTTTCGTTTTTACAGAACCCTGTAGCACACACTTGGGGAGGTAATTCATTTTATAGAAGAAAATTCTGCAATGTTTGTAGAAAAAGACTTGATGATTGTGAATCATTTAGGTGCCAAGGTAAGCCTTGATTACTGCTTCTTATAAGGAAACCTGTAGTCACACAAGGGGATGCTTAGATAGGACCATAATATTATATATAGACCATATTACATCCTTGGGACTAATGTTGTCCCATCAGAACTCATTCCCTTGAAAACAAGATTCTGTTTTTTATTGTATCCATATTCATGTGTCTTAAAAAAGAAGAAAGAAAAAAAGATACTCAATAGAATGACACATGGTCTAAAATTAAATTGAAAACTTTATTAGTCCCAAGATCAAGATAGATTACTATTAAACAAATGATCAAAAGGTTCAACATCCCATTTTACACCATGTCCCTATTCATGAGTTATAAAACAATGTTATTGATGTGCAGTGTTTCTTCTTTCTTAGTTTGTGAATATTTTGTACACGATACATGCAAAGAATTTGGAATCAGTGACTGTAAACAATCTGCAACATTCATCCCCACATCTAATAAAGTAAGTTTGTTAGGCACACACATTAAAGTACAATAGTGAAAAAAATTATGCAAGATTCTATTGAAAAAATATTCTTCAGCAGAAGCAATAAGTTATTTATATAATATGATAATCATTAAATGTGTTAGTCCACACAGATTTTAACCCAAACACATGGTCATCACTGGAGAGAAGGAAACATTGGTTTAGGTGCAAAGTGTGTGTATTGCAAAAGATCATGTGGGACTATGGAGTGCTTGGCTAGTTATAGGTGCAGCTGGTGTGCCCAGACGGTATCTATCTATGACTCATGTTATTATTTGTTACTATAGCAACCCCAGTTTTAGCTGACGCTAATCTTTCTCAAATTATTTATGAATCATTGCCAATGACAATGACACCAGACAGTATGCTACCCATGACTCATGAATGAAATTATTCGTGACCATGGCAACACCAGTTTTCGACATAATCCATATGCAAGTCTTTCTCAATTTGTTTATGAATCGTTGCCACGACAATGGCATTCATCATGAGTTCATCATTTTATGAAACAATCAATTTTACTACCATGCACATATTATTTAATATGCAATAAGCCTGGAGCGAGATGACGTTTTACCCCTGTCTCTAGACCATAATAGTTTTTAAAATTTTTGATTCCTTAGAGAATACGAGAACAATACTCATAATTAAAGAACAATTGCAGTGTGAAAAGGGTC
Organism: Actinia equina; assembly: GCA_011057435.1. Taxonomy (NCBI): domain Eukaryota; kingdom Metazoa; phylum Cnidaria; class Anthozoa; order Actiniaria; family Actiniidae; genus Actinia; species Actinia equina. The sequence continues at coordinate 455,847 of WHPX01000851.1, forward strand.
TAGAGATGGGGGTAAAACGTCATCTCCCTTCAGGCTTATTACAACGATAATTTGCAATTAATAGTTTGAAGACTTCATTCCTGCCAGTATTCTTATGCCATCACAGTCTGATATGAATGATCCAAGTTTGTCATAACATCGCCAAATCAAATTTTACTATCACTAAGGTTGCACCTCAAAGCCTAGTTCTCGCTAGGGATGCAAATAGATGCAATCTATGTTTGCACACTATAATAAGAAGTGCCCAAAGTGCAAATGCAAGTAAAGGGGATCGGAAGATTTCATTTTCTTGCATTGGCCTGTGATTCTTGTGACTTATGCTTGCATCACCTTGCATTGCATCCTTGCATTAAAACTTCTAAGATGCTTGAACTTGTGTGATTACATGGCAGGCATTTTTCTTAATTAAATACATAAATATAAGATATGACATTGGTTTATTAACTTTGACAGGCACACAGTGGATGCTTTGAAATGCTTCCAAAAGAATGTGGGTTTGGATATCTGCACAGGCTGTCTCTCCCTCCATTCTGTGTATCATTACCCAATATTGACCTGTGGGGTCCCTGGAGAAATTCTAAGACAGGGAACTTGCAATCATTACAGGGTAAGTTTTTGAAAATAATTAGGAACTTTCTGTGTATTATAATCATTGATATATTTTAACATAGTTTGTACCATTATACAAGAATAGCTATAATAAGGCATGCGTATAGTGATATATAGTGATACAACTATGTGAAAACTCTTCATTTAAGAGACACTGTGTGACTGAAGTCTTCTTTCGATATTAACTTTATAATAAACCTCTAAACAGGAGACACCTCAATTTTAAATGTGCCAACACCAATAGCATAAGTCCCACAGTCCTGTAGCAAGGGAATGGTATAGGAGGAGGGCAGCAAACATAGTCACACAATTGCAAAATGAAACTAACCCTAGTAAAATAATCATAGCAAAATATACCAGAACTATATTTAGATCTTATTAACCGAGCGGGAGGTCTGTACGGGATAATCTTGACCGAGGTCGAATGTACAGACCGAGCGCAGCGAGGTCTGTACTTGACCGAGGTCAAGATTATCCCGTACAGACCGACCAAGCTCGGTTGATAAGAGTTTTATTATATGACCACTTTTCATTGAAAAGGACAAAATGTTTTCGCCGTAAGATTGATATGCGATCGGACCGGTTAATACCGGAGAATCTAGACCGCGATGCGTCCTATCCAATCAGATTGCTCGATTTGCTAGTGTCCAGGCTCTAAGATTCACGGTCATATAATAAAAAAACATTCTAAACTATTTATCTATTTATTATTAATATTATAAAAAATTTTAGGTAGTTATGTTGATGAAGATGATGGTATTGTACCAGACCATCCAGCTACTCAATCGACATTTTCAGCAACCTCAAGTCATTCCTTAGAAACCAAAGGTAAAGCTATTTTCAATTATGGCTTATACTTCTCTTGACACTAAATTCTATCATATGATACTTTATTCACTCCCTGCATGCTGTATTAATGAATGGATGCACTGAAATAGGGGTGGGGCAGACAACCCCCCCACATACACACACACTTTTTCGTGAAAATGGTAGAATTGTCATTTGTCTCTGTTATAAACAGACAGACAGACAGATTCTATTTGGAGAATTGCACTGACCAGTACAAGTCATTTTCCTTAGAAATGATGTCATGAAGAAATCCCCCAAGCCATCCCTGAGAAAAAGCTGTGACTCGTTCTTAAATAATTTTTCTCTCATTGTATCAACTGATAATGCAATCCTTAATAAAATTGTAATTGAGAACGTCACTGATTTGGGATTTATTCTCTTTTTCCACATATAATTAGAAGTAGCTCATTTAGATGTTTATGATGGTAATATCCATTCACCAAAAACTCGTAAAACTATACCTGTGCCAAGAAATGTTCAAGTTGATCACCTTTTGGTGAGTATGATTTCAATCTAACAGAGTTGCCACTCAACTCTCTCTTTCATGCTTCATTTACTCCAACTTTTTTTTTCAATTATGTTTTGTTAGTAAGTAATTTGTTAAGTCTCATTGTCTCAATCTCATTGTCTCCACTGTCCACTTTTTTATGCATTCCCATTTTCCATCTTTTCTCCTTTGTATTTTCCACACTTCTTTATCAGCTCCTTTCCATTTGCTCTACTCGCTCTCTTAATCTTTTTTCCATTCACTTTCCCTACCTTTTTTCATCTTATCTCATTCACTCTTTCCCATCTCCCTTCAATTTATTTTATTCATGAGCTCTCTCTTCTCTTATTCGCATTCCATTTTACTTTCACTTTTACTATAATTTTTCCTTCAATCCCCTTTCCACTAAATCTTCTTTTGCAACATCACCTGTCCACACCCGTGTTCCTGAAGAGGACGGGACGGGAGAAAAATTGAATTCATTCTGATGAAAAACAATTGCATATTGTTCTTGCCATCTAACATGGCTGCTGTCAATATGCACATGAAAGTGCAAAAACATCTATTTCGAAATACCTTTTATTCTTTCTTTTCATTCCCTCTCCCTTTTACTTTCCCAGAATTTCAAATAACTTTTATTTAGATTCACCTTGCTTTAATTATTTATCTATTATCAGAATGAAGCACTGAAGAAATTTTGTATAAATGATGATCCTAATAACTATTATCTAGCTAAAGTAGTGGATCAAAGTAAGTTCAATTTAGGCTTGGCCTCCTATGATGGACCTAATATAATCCTAAATATTATTCTATGATGAAGCAGGTTGACCAAAGAGCTGTTTCCTCATTTACTTGATTGGGGGGCCATGAGATTTCTTACTGTATGCAGGGCTTAAAATAATGGCTGGACATCGGACAATGTCCGTCCAGAACTAGGACTTGTCTGGTCAAATCTTTGCCTTGCCGGTCATTTTGACCAGTAATGTTAAGCCACAAATTAGGTATAACTAAGCTAATATAAACTCATTTGGCCTGTAATCATGACTGGCGACTGATCAGCCATTATTTTAATCCCTGGAGTGAGCCTAAAAGTTTGCTCTGATTCTTGCAGCCCTCAATCCCTCTATAAAAGCATCCTTCCCTAATAAATATAATAAAAGAAAGACAGCTACAGACTTTACAAGGACTTTCAAGATTTTAAATACCTACCACATTTGGATGAATGAGTTTTCCACTAATAACTACTTTGCTTGCTGAATTAATTTTTGAATAATTTACAGATATTGAACGACCATTAGATCTAGAAGAAATGCCTGTCCAGTTCAGTGAGATCCAAAAAAGGCCTTTGATATTCCTTAGGATGAAGGTAACTACACACTGCAATCAGCTTTTCTTTCAAGGATAAATATTAACCTAATGACTGTAATTATTCAATAGCTATTACTGGTTTCATTTCCTTGATTTAAACCCATTTTTTCTCACTACTTATACACATCATAATTATAAAAGAAGTTCTTAATCTTTGGTCTTATTGTAACAAATCTTTTGTCCTAGAGTGCAGACAGAAGAAAAGGATACATAAGAATATACTCTGGCTTGCAGATAGAGTAAGTATAATGATATTTATTAAATAACTATAACTTGACAACAAGACAAATATTAGGGTTTTTATCTTACAATCAGTTGGGTCTGTTATTAGTTGTGAGAATTGTTCTTGGCCAGACCAACTCCCAAGGTCTTAAAATCTATGTCACTGCTGCCCTTGCTTTTAAAACATCAGCAGAGATGATCAAACCTCTGCCATGGCTTGGTTTGGTTGCAGCTGCTAATTTATTAATATTTTGTATTGCCATGAATAGTGTGCCATCGACATTCAGAACCCTACCAGTTTCAGCAAGTACCACAGTATTAGAGGTGCTGCAGTTAGCATTACAGAAGTTTGGCATCAGGGTAAGTACACACCCAGCCATAGATGAGATGAGTCCAGCAACGCTTCAATCTGGATTCTGGGGCCTGTAATATGTAGTTCCAAAAATTATCCATAACCCCCTCATGGAGGAATTTTTTAAAGACACCCCCCAACATCCCGGAAATTTCAATTTTCTTCCATACAAACTCTGTAATTTTTGTTCTTTCTCTGACCCCCCTACTCTTCAGAAATTCCAAATTCCTCTGTAGGGTGGATATGGAGGATTTCTGGAACTACACATTTTAATGGTAAATATAATTGGAGTTGCATGCATTTCTTTGCATATGTTTCAGCTATTTGACATTCCTTGTAAGCATTGCGTCCTCCAATATGCATTTCAAATTTGCATACATTATTGCAAGATTTCTGTGTTCAACAAGCATCACCCATGTACATTTTTACTGTCTAAATTTTTGCCTGATTGCACCATTAAATATTCTCTCATTGATAAAAAATCTGTCAACATTTAGGTATTGTGATGCATTGAAACCCTAAAAATCTCAGTCTATAACTTGCATTGACAATTATTATTTAGCATCTTTATTTTCATTTTGTTAATTAACTAGTATATGGCTGATCCTTTGTTTTCAGGATGCAAGAGTTGATGATTATGTTTTGACTGAAATGCACCTGCATCAAGGAGGTAAGATAGTCTAAGTCTATAAACTTTACATCACTGCTCAATATGTGCAAGCAGAGTGATGGCACAAAGTTGATGAGCAAATGAGTGTTCTCATTTTTATTGGTTACCAAATATATTTATTATTATTTTAGTGGAAGAGAGGTTTATGCAAAGTCATGAGAGCCCTTGGAAATGTCTCATGGATATTCGAAAGGTGAGCATAATATATAGCACCACATTGTCATATCAGCACCATTCTCCAAGGTATATTCATGCTATTGCAACATTATATTAGCATCATTCTAGCACTTGGGAATAAAATTTTTTGTTCACAATAAAGTGCCCCGCCTGTCAGTGCATGTTCTGATGCATTATTTTATATATTGCTGTTGTTATACTGTCTGTAAGTATACTATCCCACTGTCCCTGCTAACTATCCCATTCCTTTCATAATTTCATTTCTCAGCAACACCATTCCTTTTGCAGTGAACTCTCTTAGTTTGTTGCCTGTCCCAGCTTTCTCATGATCAGTACCTATCCCAGCCATCATAGTTGGAACTCTTGCACCTTTTATTCAATGATTTTCTTTTCTTTAATTGATCTCAATTTAACAGAAGTCTATAAGGCAGATGAAATTTGCAAGGTTCTACCTCCGTCGCAAGCTGGAGCCATGTGTTAGTAGTTGTTTGTGTGTTGGTAACTTACCTACATATCTAGTTGATAAAGCAAGATATGAAGCTGTTTTAGATGACATCTTGAAAGACAGTAAGTTAAGTTTAAGCTACAGTTAGTGCAAACACATATCCAAACATCAAGCAGTAGTCATGCATTTTAATTATCAAGGGAATACTTTAATTTATCATTATATTAGAATTCCCCTCAAATATCAGTACTAGTTAACACCTACTACTAAATTTGAAGAGATAACTAGCTAAAAACTAGTGTGCGCTGCATCTGTGTTTCTAATGAAACAGTAATGATAAAACGGTCATATAAACACTCCTTTCTACCACCTCTTTCTCTTTTACTCTGACAAAGGACTAGCGGCCGAAACGTCAGTTTTTTCGTCTTTTCACGGTCCAGCTGAAAGACAACTTGTTTTGACCTTTTGGCTCAAGAATCCCAATAAAAAGGACTAGAAAATGCTTGGTTTAAAACTTTTTAAATAATTATTATATTATTTTAAAATGAAAGTATGGTACCGTAAGTACTAGCTGTTTGTATTTAAAAAAATATATTTATTGATTTTTTTTTTCCTAGTTTCAGAGTATTGTGAAGTAGAATCTGTTCATCCTAGTTATGGTAAATATTTTATAGTGGAGTAATTCATTTTTTGTACTTACAGTCTGAGTAATGTACAAAACTTTAAAACAATATTCTAAAATGTTAAAGACATCTTTAATTAGCATACTAGTCTTGTAATAACTACTCACATCAGTTAGTCTTTCTTGTATTGTTGCAACTTTATTAAGCCCTCCACTATTAATTCTATTCACACAATATTTCCCACTCATCCCACTTTCTATAGGGACTGGTTGTACCTCAATCCTTGCCTTGCCTGAAAGTATTTATTGCAAGTAATAATAAGTTCTTATGAAGTCATTTTATTTAATTAATGCTTCCATTGTTGTTCTCTTTCTTATTTTAGGCATGGTGTTTGTTAAGCTACCTTCAGCAGATCTAGCGGCAGAGGCCATAGATAAACTCAAAGGATCTGTTGTGGATGGCAAAGATGTGTTTGTTAAGTTGCTTCCTACAATACATGTAAGTATACATGATGCTCCACGTTATTTTATTTCCTATTTCCCATTTTCCATGATCATCCCATCTTTTGTGATCTTAGTAACATATAATTATCAATTTACTTTTCAACATTCCATTATTTCATTCTAACTTCTTGTCTCCTACTTTCCTATAATTTCACCCACTCTAACTAATACAGATTGTTTTAGATCGTATGTAGTTCCAGAACTTATCCATACCCACCCCACAGAGGAATATAATATTTTTTGGAATAGGGTGGGGGAGTCAGAGAAACAACAAAAACTACAGAGTTTGTATGGAAGAAAATTGGAATTACCAGGGGTAGGAGGGGATCTCCATGAGAGGTATGTATAGTTTCTGGAACGACACATTTCTTAAAATTATTGTAGTTTGATTCGCTGTACTTTTATGTTATTTCTTGCAGCCAGAAGCACTTCCAATTGAGTGTCATCCTCTCTTGGTGTTTGTTAATCCAAAGAGTGGTGGTGGTCAAGGAGATGATATAATGTCAGCATTCCAAAGGCTACTCAACCCTAACCAAGTCTACAACCTTCTAGATGGAGGTCCTTTACCTGGGTAAGATGGCATAGCCAGGATTTTGTGTTTTATGTTTGAATTTTGCAAAACTTTGCAATGCAAATGAAAATTACTGCACAGTATAATATTCTAAAAAGCCACCATTCTGTTGCCATGAAGAGAGAGAGAGGGGGGGGGGGGGGGGGAGCTTGGCCCCTTTGGCATCCCTGCCTAATCCCTTGCTTTCTAACTTGACTGTATCTAGTAACAACAAAAACAATTTAGTACTTATAGATTGAATTATTAAGATATAATTTACGAAAATAATTATACTGCATTATTTTAAGCAAGCAAATGCATCTATTTTACTTTTTATTTGCTAACTAATTTATTCTTTTAGTTTTTATAACTTGCCCACTTTTTCTCATTTATTCATTCACTCCCTACCTTGTCCATTCTATCCTTCATTTGTTCATTTATTCCCACTGATGGATGGACAGACAGATGGACGAAACTCCTAACCAAATTATTGATTTTTCATTCATTCATGTTTCTGTTCACTTTCATTCACTACCAAACTAAAGGTCCATAAATTTATGGCATTCGTTTAATGTGAATGATATGTAATCTTGATATTATTGACCAAATATTTTCTACTCTCTCTCTTTGTCAGTTTATATGCATTCAAGGACATCAAGATGTTTCGTATTCTGATCTGTGGTGGTGATGGTACAGTGGGATGGGTGTTGTCGTGTCTAGATGATATTAGCTCTCTATTAAAGTGTAAGAAACCTCCCTCAGCTATTGTGCCTCTTGGTACAGGTCAGTATTCTTTGTTATGTGTAGCTCCTCACATGAATTTTGAGGTGGGGAAAAAATGGAGTAAAAACCAGAGAAAAACCCTCAAATCATGGAAGATACCTAATTTATAAACTCTACTCACACTTGTGATGGCAAGTCTGGGAATCGAACCCAAGACTCTAGATTGTTTTCACAACATTATTGCCTCTTTTTCATTGATTTTCAGGTAATGATTTGTCAAGAGTACTGAACTGGGGAGGAGGGTATTCCTCTGGGGAGTCACCATTATCATTACTTATAGCAGTAGACCATGCTAATACAGGTCTCCTGGACAGGTAAGTCACACAGTCATGCCTTTTATTATAAGTATTCAAGTTAAATTCATTGGTATTTGTATTATTAAGAGCAGAGTGATTAGGACATGGTCAGCCAGTCACATGGATTGAGCTGTATCCGACTACCTGCGCCCCCCCCCCCCCCCCAACCCTTTTTTTCTTCTACCCTGGACCAAATCAAGACCATAGGAATCCCAATTCTAATCAAGAGACACTAAGAGCGACAAGCTAAGCATAAAATAAATGAGTGAATGAGAAATTGACCTGTTGTTTGAAATGGGAAGACATAATAATTTAATGGCAGCATGGGTGGCAGAGAGGTGAGAGAGCTCACCTTTCACCAATGCAACCTGGGTTTGATTCTCAAACTGGGTGTCGGGTTTGAGTACTACAGTTGTTTGTAGGTTCTCTCCTGTGTTTCTTGTCTTTTTCAACTGGTTCCCTCCACAAATGTCATTGATCTTTTAAATTTAAATTGGAGTTCAGTGGAAGAAGAGTGACTTTCAGTGGAACCAACGTAAATCCCAATCCCAAAATCCTATAAACCCTTAATTGAGTCCCAAGAGGAATTGTTCTAAAATGCCCCTGATGACACCTGAAACCGCTTGAAAAAAGGACGGGTCAGAAAAAAATTAATGTGATTAATTAGCCAATCAGATGGCATCTTTTGCAATTATTTTTTCACTATAATAGGAAAACCATGAGGTGCGAATTCCAAGAATTTTTGGGCTCGCCCTGTGACACAAAATCAACTTTGAAATGACAAATAGTGTTGAAAACAAATTTGATTTAGAAGCAGAACAATTCCTCAATCAATGCATGATCAATGTCTATTATTAGTACAGCTAACATATTATAGATGGGCCAACCTAGTAATAAATCATACTGATTAATTAATTACAACATCTTGGTCTATTCCCCTACAGATGGTTCATAATATTTGATAATGCAGACACACCCTTGTCCGATACCAAGTCTAATGACAGTGCTATCGGCATGGGTTGTAACCGTGAAGATGAACCCAACATGTTTGTGATGAACAATTATTTTGGAATTGGTATTGATGCTGACCTGTGCTTGGATTTTCATTTGAAACGAGAAGAAGCCCCTCAAAAGTTTACTAGCAGGTTGGTACAAAGAACAATGCAACAAAGTGAATGAAAATTGGATGACTGAAATGCATAAATTGATTAATGATTAAATGATTATAATATATGGATGAATGCATGGTTAAATGAATAATTAAATGAATCATGAATGAAAGAATTAACTAATTAATGAATGGATGGATGAAGGAGTGAATGAACAAATAAGTGAATGAATGAACGAATAAAAGAATAGGTGAAAGCACAAAGGACAAAGGGGAGGCTGGATGGACAAAGGGGTGGCAAGATGAATGAAGGGACAGACGGACAAACGGACAAACGAGCAAACGAGCAAACGAGCAAACGGACAAACAAACAGAAGGACGGACGGACGGACGGACGGATCATCAGCAATATTGTGTATCATCAGCATCATTGAAACCTTTGCTTGAAGGATTCAGCTCAATTGAAAATATTAACTAACCAAAAATCATATTAAATTAATGTAATTTTGTATTAAAACACAGACTTCATAACAAGGGAGTGTACCTTAGAGCTGGTCTTAGAAAGATGGCAAAGAGGTCTTCCATATGCCTGTCAGATGAAGTTGAAGTTGAGGTGGATGGTGAGCAGATTACACTGCCAGCAGTAGGTGGACTTGTGTTTCTCAACATTGGCAGGTTTGTATACATTTATTGTTCAAACAATCATAGCTACTTATGCGTAATATTTTCTACTACATACTGAACATACCCATGTTCAGAATATGCCTAGTACATGCCAAATACCTCATAATACATAGTTGGGGGGGGGGGGGGGGTGGGGGTCACTAAAAAATCAGGCTCAAGAGGGGGCCAGTTTTACAATAACATGGAAAACAAGGAAAGAGCCATTTTTATACAACAACAAATAGGGGAGTCAGATTTCTTGTATGGGCTTACCAAACAAATTCCACCACCCCATCCCCTCCCCTCAAAAATGAATGGTCCCTGGTTGTTTTTTAAAGACAGGCAGACATTTACGATTCAGGGTGTGTTCCTTAGTACTGACAGTAACCATTGATCATGAATTTATTAAAATAATGTACTCATATTTTAGTTGGGGAGCTGGTGCAGATCTATGGGGACCTTACAGAGAAGAAGATGTAAGTAAAGTAAAAGAAGTCTGATTGAACCCAGAACTTCTAGCAATCTTTTATTATCTGTTCAATGATTTTTAATTAATTATTGCATTTTCAACAGGCTAATAAGATTGGTGATCTTTTGTTTTGATGACAGGGATTTAGTGCTGCAGACCATGATGATGGTATGATAGAGGTTGTTGGGTTAACTGGTGTCATGCAAATGGTAAGTCATGCTAAGATATGAATTAGACCAGCTTGCTACTAGGGTACCTGTTGGGTGCCCTTTTTTTTGGTGTCTGTTGGGTGCCTGTTGGGTGCCCATTTTGTGTCTGTTGGGTACCTGTTGGGAGCCAGTTTTGTGCCTGTTGGGTGCCTTTTGGGTGCCTATCACATCCCCTGGTCTCTCACCCATAGAGAAATCCCTGTACCATACCCCCCGAACCTCAATTTCATCTTTTGCGGGACCTAAAAACATACTCCTAGTGATCTCAATCAATCATCAGGACTCAGGGTCTTAAGTACAGTATACTTAGCCCATTATGATGCCTCCTGTCTTATAGATAATTTAATTATAATTTCACATCACTGCAAACAGAAATTAGAGTGCAGATAGTATATACCATCAAATAGATAGCTATAGCTAACAAATTACCAACTTTGTTGTATTGTTTGCCAAGGTCTAATATTAGTTAAAGAAATAGGTGAGCTGTGATGGGTAAACTAGTGCATGTGTGCTATTCAAGGACACACATTTTAAAATATTTTTAAACACACTTACAAAAACTGAAACAATATTTATTGTACGTGCTTTTCCCTTGTATAATTTTCCATGTTCGCATTTTTGCATTTATTCTTTTGCGTATTGAGTTGTCACTCTAGTTAACGCCCGTGCCCAGCTGGTCATGCCTCATTGAATTCCTATGTCTATTCTAATTAAGCGCTAACTATCCCTTATTTCATCCTAACTATTTCACAGGTATATTATTTGCACTCTTAGACTAATTCATTTTGTTTTTAAATTAATTAATTTGTAATAATTTTTGTTTGCCCTTGTAACAGGGTCAAATCCAGAGTGGCATGAGATATGGATTAAGAATAGCTCAGGGATCACAGGTAACATATAATCAGGGTATATTAGCTGGGGTTCACCCAATGAATTTTGCATATTCAGAAAAAAGACAGTAATATTTTTAAAACCTTTGTAAATTTATCATAATAAGGTAAGCTGGCTCAAAAACTTGAGTTACCCCAGCTTACAAGCATTCTTTATATTGGGGTAGAAGGTGGGATTTAACCTAGTCCTTCCTTTGACTCATATTTTTTGGGCCACCTGTGTTTGTCGCAGAAGCTGCGTAAGGAAGGGAAGGGTGTTTGGATACTATCTAGACTAACCCTTTTCTGCAAATGCTAGCTGAATTTCCTTTCATACTAAGGAACTATTTCCAACACATTCCTGGGTAGAAATGATAATGGCAAGAAGGGATGCATGAACTTCCATATTTTAAAAACATCCTCAGATGTATTATATTCTCATAATAATGCTCACAATAGAAGATGCTCTAAAAAAAATCTTTAATTGCCAATTTTGATAATACATTAATATCTAGATCAATATAAGGCTCAAAAGTGAACTTCCAGTTCAGATTGATGGTGAACCTTGGATGCAGTCTGCTGGCCAAGTAATTATCCGCCCAGCACTCATGCAGGTAACGCAAGTAGTCAGTCAGTAACACTATGTACACCTCTTGCACTGATACCAATGTACCACCTCTCCCTTTTACTCTTGCTCCCAAATCAGTGCACCCCCCCCTCCCACCCCCACACCATAGACCAGTCCAGACCCCCCTTTTAAAATTTTCCTGGGTCTACCCTTGACCGCATCTCCCACCTAACACAAACTTTCTCTCACTTCCCTGGGAGGGGGGGGGGGGGTTGCTGGGAATGCACATTGTTGAACCCATCCCTTTTATTCTGCACCAGGTCATTGAATGATATACCTTTTTGACCTTGGGCATAATGTTTTCCTACTTCAAACCACATCATTCTCTTGAGAATAAGATTCTTTGTTTGAGTCCTATCTTAGTCTTAGTATATTTATGTGTCTTCTCATGTCAAACTGTTAAACAAAGAAATGATACTCTAGGGAATTAATGACACATTCTGTTATGGGAAAACATTACAACCAAGCTTAAGAGGTCTAAGAGTAAATGCTTTGAACCCAGTTGTTGGAGTGTGTTTTGAAATGTGATGGTATTTCACACCAAACTTCAACAATTGGGTTCAAACCATTTACTCTTAATATATGTTCAATTGGACGTAATAGTGAAAAACTTTCTAAGACCATCACATTTCACAACAAACTTAAGAGGTCTATTTACGTAGATGGGGGAAGAGAAAACCAGAAATAACAAATAGAGGTGAAAAGGTAAACCATTGTATATTATTATTCATTTTATCTTAAAGGCTGCAATGCTGTCAAAAAGAAGAGTCAAAGCCAAACAACTTCATCAAAGGGCTGCAATATCCAGACCCACCTCTGCACCTAATATTCCAAACAGTGTCTTTTATAATGAGTAGAGAGAGCAACTTGTATAATGCTGGTATGCTCACAATAATCTTCAAGAGAAAGAATGGAAATGAGAAAATGAATGATTGAGATGGGAGGAACTGAAATCATATCCTCAATGTTTTTTATGAGCACTTAGAAGAAAGAGATTCCAAGTGATCGACATATTCTAATCTTCAAGAGAAGTAATGGGAATAAGTGTTTGAATGTTTGAAATGGGAGGAACTTAATATCTTCAACATTTTTTATGAGTGCACTGAGAAGAAAGAGATTTTAAGTGATCGACTTACTCTAATCTTCAAGAGAATTCATGAAAATGAGAAAATGTATTGATCAAAATGGGCAAAACTGAATATTACATATCTTCAACATCTTTTATAAGTTAGAAGGAAGAGTTTCCAAATGATTGACTTACAGTGCGACTACTCCAAACAAAGCCACCTCGACAAAATTTTCCACAAATTATCCAATCAAGAGTAGAAATCTAAACAATAGAATTGCTACAAATCGGACAAATATCCATGGGTTTACACGGCTTAGAAAACTGCCAGCACTTTTGTTGTCGAATATAAATGTGCTGTCGCATAGCAACATAGTGATAAGATGTAACAGTGTCAGCCTGATAATATCTTTGTCTGGAAGAAACAAACTGTGATCATAACTACTCAATGATTTATACGGTCTCTAATTTGCTTTCCTGTCGTATTTGAAGTCGTACATTACTATTCTTCTATATCTTTAGTGACACAAATCACTAATTTGCGACGAAAATATATTACAAGCTCTTCTTCATTTAGTTTTACCAACTGGAACAACGGAAGAATATTTAAATTCAAAATTTGCTGCTAATCTATTGTCTAAATACTTAAACCCTATTGGATAATTTGAGAAATTATGGGAATGAGGGAAAAATGATCGAAATGGAAGGAATGTAAATACATTGATCCTTTACATTTTGATCACTCATACAAACATGTTTCCTAGCGTACATATAGCAATATCATGCAGATATTATTCAATTATAATTATTACAATTACAGTACAAGCCATGTCACATACATAGAAAATACATTCACATAAATATTAAGCATTTCATACAGAAGATTTGTTTTTTTTTTAATAAAAACATTTTAAAATAAAACTTAAGACAAGTTTGTTGAGAAAACTGTATACAGTACATGGCAATTATTTTGTTAAGAAATTATGTAAGATAATTGTGTAACATATTAAGGTAAAAAGCAATCGTTTTCATTACTAGGTGATACTTCAGGTAATTAAATTATAGAATGATAAATAACATTCATTTTTGTAACATATAATTACAATCATGATACATATTGAACTCAATTAATGATATTTTTGGTAAGTTTGTAATTTTTTAAGCAACCCAGAAATTAAAAAGATAGGTAAACATTTTGATAAATGTTCAGAAATAAAAGTTATGTGTTTTTTTAACACTGAGTTAGGTGGGTTATATTTCATTACATCGATGGTGATGGATGTGGAAATATTCATCGTAGCGATGGATGATGCTGATGTAAACCATGTTTACAATTTTGCTACTGAGACAATTAATTAAAAAATGCTAATATAAAGTACTACCTAGATGATATTGTACAATATCTTATTGCCCTATTTCACTATGACGTCACATCAAAACAATCTATTGTTTAAACGCAAAAGATCTTGGTCGTTGGAGGGGGGTCAAATCAACGCAAATTCACTGAAAATTGATCAAAAATCTGTATCAATCTACAAAGAGAAGTAGAATAGCCAGCAAACGCTCAGAATATTTCTTAGTAACATATTACACAATCATGTAATATTTAAAAACCAGGCCATTTTAGATTGAACTGTTTTGTTAGGAGCAAATTTTGTTGAATTTCCTATTGAATTTGGCGATTCTATCCCCCGCATAAACAAGCAGTGAGGTCGTAGTGAAATAGGGCAATTGGCTGGATTTAATTCCGTTTTTTCTTCTTTGCGTGTTCTTTTTTTTCCTTTGTGGCCTTTGGCTTGGCTTGATCCTTTGCCTTCTTGTATAAGTAATACACCAAAATAACAGCCAATGCAGGCCAGGTTATGATTTGCGCGAGGCCTTTGAAATCGAGAAATGGTTTTTGATCAATGTTAATGAGCTCCGTTGTGAATATCAGATATGAATCAGCTATGATGCCCATGCCAAGATGAAAAATGGAAAAAAATACATAATTAGAAATTAGAAAAAGTGATACATTCAGGAGGATAAATCACATTTAGGTTTATGTATATATGAGGGAGGGACTATATATGCCGGGGAATTTTTAATTGGTAGTTTATTATTATTACCGTTGTTGTTGTTATTATTATTATCTTTTTTTTCATTTTTTCCCCCACTTTTTAACATGGGTTGGGGCTTGGTTATAGTTTTTTTTCCAGTAGGGATGGTATTATTAGTCTCTTAGTTTAACATCCAGACGTATAGCTACTCTGTAGAAGAGCTGAAATAAACTATTATTATTATTATTATTATTTATTGATGAGAAACAAGTTTTACATTTTACCATAAGATGGGTAGGGTGCACCAAGTATTTTATGTTTATAATTACGAACAGTGAATAAGACTTACGTGGAATGACATTTGTTGCCCCTTGTTTGCCATAACCTAAATGTGGTGGAATAATCAACTTGCGCTTTTCTCTGAAAAAGAAAACATATATATGATTATAAACAGTCTTACCACAGGAAGCCCAATACCTGGTTCTACCACATGATATATTCTAAAGCGTTCTTTAGCAAAAAATAAACTTTAATTTTTTACTCACCCAACACACATTCCTTTGATTCCCTCTTCCCAGCCTAATGTAAGATTTTAATCAATAGTTATATAGCATCATTATTGGTGGCATGCAGGTAATTCCAGAAATTATCCATACCCCCCACAGAGGAATATTTATGGTGTGGGGTGGGGTGGGGTTGGGGGGGGGGTTGGGTCTTTGGCCTTGGTGGGTATGGATAATTTCTGGAATTTCACAATAAAAGGACAAATTAATGACATGGCTGTCATGTTGGTTGTGTCTTACAGTGTGACCACTATAACCTGGGCCACCGAGACAGCGAGAATCAATCAAATTGTAGATGACCTCTAAAACAATGTCAAGCCAATCAGAAACCTAGACTGCACGAGAATGGTAATTTGTTCCTGATGTTATGTGTAACAAACTTGATAGTCATCCTCAATTTCTCGTGGGAACAAAAGTCACTTAATAGGATATGTTGAAAGGCTATCCTTTCCTGCTGTTTTCTGATTGGCCCCACTACTGAAAGTTGGAATCTATTGTTTTCATTCTACAATTTGATTGGTTCTTGCTGTCTAGGTGGCCCCAGTTTTAGTGGTCACACTTTAAATAATTCAAAGCCTAGTGCATTGGGCTAGACCAACAATCTAATACACATGCATATAGCACCATGAATACAGTATATGGCTGACTATAGGATGACCTACCTCTAATTACTCTTCCTCTCCCTAATTCAAACTTGATTGGCTCTCTTCCATCTGTTAATGATGAGTCAAACATCTTGCCATTTTCTAACATTCCCTGAATAACAAACATATGTTATGTTATGAAGGGGCGTAGCCAGGGGGGCAAGGGCCAAAAACCAACAAACACAGAGGAAGACCTAGCTTGAATCAAGGGAAAGATCTAGCAAACTGTACTCAATGGTGAGTCAAAGAATTAAACACAGACCCTAAAGGTGAGAGCTATTGAATGCACTTTGCAATAACTGCTACACCATCCTTGATTTCAAAAGTATAAGAAAGTCATAGAGATGGGGGTATTATAGATTTAAAGTTTTCACTAATTGTCTTTCTTTCCTTAACCTAGCTCTTCATGATATATAACAGGTATCCCAATCAACAATTTTATTAAATACATCCATGTTGAAATTCTAACCGTGTAGTGAACGGATACCACATCGCCAGTCCTTGCTTTTCTACTGCAACTTGCTGGTTTGTACTGAACAAGATAATAATAATAATAATTTTATTCTACTTGTGCATTACATAAATATCTCAATGCTCTTACAATATATAATTAAATAAATGAATATTAAATAAATTATGTATATCAATTATATCATTTAAAATATAGCAATAATAGCAGAAGAATAGAACAATGTAAGACAATGTGACCATTTGGCAACACAACTATAAAGTTAATGTTTTTTTTTCCTTTTTACTCATTCAAACACCAAATTATACTTACTTTGTGCTAGGACATGTAGACGTTTTAAAAAGAGGGATTTACATGTTTACACTATCAAGTCTTCTGCATGAATTATTTATAATAAATTTGCTTCCCGACAACTTTGTGTAGATTAATAAAGCTTATCTATACTCCAAGTTGGTCATAAAGTATCTTCGACTCATTCATTAAGATAAATATATTCAAAAGGAGCCAATAATTTAGAATAAAAATGAAAGAAATATAAAGTGGAATGGGATATAAATACGGCATAAAAAAATTAGCGAGATCGATTTAATGCAGGTGCATTTCTGAGTTTTCAAAACTTCAAACCAAATTATCAAACGCCTGCTTTTTATTACCCTGTGCTTAAAACCTCTTATACTAGATTGCTAACTTCAAAGGTAATTCTTTCTTAAAACTTTTTATATCAAGAATAAATCAAATGAGGTCAAATATTGGTTTGTAAGCATTATCAGTTAGATACAACAAGCATCAAATATTAATATTGATTTTGCGGGCTTCAATCAGATTCAAGGTAAATCGAAACGCTAAAACACCTTTACCTCAACAATTATTTCCAGATCATCCTTTCTCTTTGCTTCGCTGGAACTTGCCGCTATTAATGAACACCATAAGATTACCAAAAACATCCTTTTCTGAGGATAAGCGCGAGATCTCGGGATAAAAATACCTTAGGGCAGAAGAGAAAAGCCAGCAGAACTGTCCAATTAGTGAAAAACACAAGGCGTTCCTAACTATTTTAAAAGACACAGGAAACCCACTTGTTAAATAAGAGAATCCAAGATGGCGGACGAAGAGGAAGAAATGGAAGCGATGTCTCATCCAGAACTAATGGCCTTGTTTCGTATTGAGCTTAATAAATTGATGCAAGATCCCCTGCTGGCTGATTTGCCGTCGGAGCCGACAGTTGAGGAAGTGAATGCCCAGCTCGCCTTAGAACATGGTCGTGCTATTGTGGTTAATGTGAGACAAATGGATGATGTTGGAACCATTCTGCGTAAGTTTCTCATATGTATATCATTATTAATCTATTAGATTGTGACCGTAGATGGGGAGATGATGAATAAATTCTTTTCTGAAGTCACCAATGTGGTCATGATGACGATGATGATGATGATTGTAATATTAAATGTTGATGCAATGATGCTGTTAATGATATGATGACAACGATATGATATGATTATGGTGATGGTGATGCAATGATGATGATGATATGGTGATGATGATGATGATAATGATGTTGATGATGATGAATGATAATGAGGTTGATGATGGTGATGATGATGCAATGATGATTATGATATGATGATAATGGTTGGGGTGGTTGAGAGCAAGAATACTACTAGTGTACTAGTATCTATACATGTATTTATAATAATGTAATACTTTTTATAATAATGTGCTCATTTTTCATTATGTTTTGACATAAAAATGAAGCAATTAAAGTATAAATATTTGTTCTGATTCTCTCAGCTGTGGTTGTTGTTCAAAATGCTACTGTAGATGATCTGAAAAAAGCTCTTAAGAGACACATTACTCTAAAGCAAGAACGAGAGGGAGGGACAATCACTAACATCAACTGGTAAATATTTGCTTATGAGAAAACAAAAAATAGGTCTCAAATAATTGTCTGTTGACAAAATGCACAGAAGCTTGCATTTGCTGGTTATCCTCACACTGAGCCATTTTAGTCTCTTTCCATTCCCCTATGCAAGGGTGGATCCAGCCAAAAAAATTTTGGGGGGGGAGCTAATTGAGTTTCCTCCATCAACACAACAGAAAAAAAATGTATCTTTTTCTTTAGTTTAATTTGTTTTGTTTTTCTTCTGCTGAAAGGGGGGCTTCAGATCCCCTTCCCCACCACCCCCCCCCCCCCCTGATCCGCCCTTGCTATGGTCCACTTCTCTCGCCACAAACGTTTGTGAGGAGAGAAGTGGACCACAGGGGAATGGAAAGAGTAAAACAGCTGCAAGGGAGAATATGCATTAATTTGCTGATAAGGCATGGCTTTGAATTTTTGTATCATATTTTAAGGAAACATGTTTGGAAGACCTATTTGTTGACATATGATGGTCAGAAGCTAACAGAAGACCATAAACCACTTAAAGAGTAAGTATGAAGGTAGATTATCAATAGACTCTTTTAGCTTGGACATAACTTGTTCCATTTCAGACCATGTGTCATCCCCTAGAGTATCATTTCTTTGTTTAGTGGTTTTGCATGAGAAGAAACATGAATATGGATACAACTCAAACAAGGAATCTTATTTTCAAGAGAATGACACATGATCTAAAATTGAAAAAACAGCAACAATGAATTGTAGCAGAAAAGTTGTATTACAAAATAGACCATTTCACAGATCCCATGGCTCAACCTCAGCCTCGTCAGCATGTGATATTCTTTAGAAATTGCCTACAACTTGTGAAATTCTTAAGTGTTTCAATTGTTCGTTGATGTGTAAATTCCTTTCATTACTACAGACTGTAGTCAAATGCTAAAGAATAATTACACGCTGACGAGGCTGAGATTGAGTAACAGGATCTGTGAAATGGCCTATTATAAGCTAGAAAGGGGATTACAGAATGGAATAAGCTTAGGAAACAAGAGAGCTACCAACTCACACATAAACTATTGCCAGTGACCATAATTGAATGCTAAAACAGATTTTTGATTGTTTAGGTATGGAATAACCAGTAAAGATGTAGTCACTTTCACAAAAAGACTAAGACGAAAATGACAACAAATGGTGTATTTTCCTAACAATGAGAGCAATAGCTGGTTTAATTTCTCAGAAAATTTTTCATTTGTGTACATATGCATATAATGATAATAAATAAAATTATATTATTGCTTTAAAGATAAAATAACATTTTTTAATTATAATCTATCTCAAAATAATATCATTTTGTATTTTATTTCTTGCTTTAAATTTTCTTTTCATCTTTTGTTTTCTTGGTTTCTTCTTTTGTCTTTTTTTTCTTTCTTTTGAACTCCCTTAACTTAAATTTCCTTTTCCTTTTCCTTATCGTTTGCTTTTTTTACTCTTATTTATTTGCACTTATTAATTTTCATTTCATTTTGCTTTGCTTTATCATTCCCCGTACTGGGCTTCCTGTGATATAGCTTGAATTGACCAATCAAATCGAAGTACACAGTGTCCTTTAAAAATGGCGCCACGAAATCTTTTATGAACTTTGCATTGCCCCAGCGGAAACATTTCCAAACTATCCTACCATTAAAACTATTCCAAATTTACTTCGAAATTTATTAAGGTGGTTTAAAAAGAAGGAAATGAGCTTTATTTGCTCCTATCGGGATTGTAGTTTAGGCGAAACTGAAACGGGCAACGGCCGAGTTGAAATACGATCAAGTCTTCCAAAGAAAAGACCCAAAGATTTCAAGACTTTCAAATTAAACTGGCAAGAAAACGGTGATGCAGTACTTCATCACGACTGCTGGGAAACAATAAAAAAAGCCCTTCGTTCAAAGAGCAAGAAAAATGTACCCTTGTTAAGTACGACGGACAAATCTCTTCTCCGAGAAGCGAACAAAACTGCAGAATTCCACGACGCCGATCAGAAGCTCGAAGAAGAAGCGAAGCGAATATCTGAAATGATTCAAAAAGCTGAAAATTGTTTAGTGTTTTCAGGTGCTGGGATTTCGACTTCTGCAGGTATTGGTGATTATCGAGGTAAAAGTGGAAAATGGACTGAAGAAGAAAGGTAGGTTCACTGTATTAAAAGTTTTCATTTGAGATGTAGACCTCACCTGGGTAGCATAGTGGTCAAGGGGAGGAGATACAGAACTGTAAATAGTGGTCACTGATGCCTTTGTTAAGGACTGCTGCTCTTCTTTGTACAGTTAAAGAGGAACCCAATTTCTTTACTAGTTTCTCACACCTACGAGTAGTACACTAGTAGTAGAAGTATGTCAATCTTTGGTTATACTGTCTTTCCTTTAGTCATTTCATTTCTTTTCCATTTTCCTTCCCTCAGTTCCCTTTCCTTAGTTTCCTTTGCTTTCCATATCTTTCCTTACCTTTCCCTTCTTCTTCCCCTCCTTACCTATCCTTTCATTTTATGTATCAGAATGGTAACCACTTCAGGTTTGGAAGCTCAAGAAGATGATGAAAGTCATGACATTGAACGAAAAAAGAAAAAGTCTTATGGTATATTTATCGTAATAGTCTCATTTCTAGCTTGTAAGTTATTAGTTGGGGGTAGGCATTAGTATTTATTTTTATATATATATTTTTTATCAGATAAAGATCATGATGATAATGGGAGTGATGATAATGATGAGGATGATGATGAAATACCAGAAGAAGGAGTTCCTTATGAGCAGCTGAGACCAACTTACACCCATGAAGCAATCTACAAACTCTTCCAGATGGGATTCATCAAACATGTCATCAGCCAGAATGGTGATGGTCTCCATGCTTTGTCTGGTTTCTCTTTAGATCATCTCTCAGAACTTCATGGCAATGTGTTTCTTGAGAAATGTGAAAAGTGTGAAACTATTTATGAGAGAGATTACTATGTGCTTGATGACAATGGTAGTTCTTATTTTGAGGAATTAAATGAGTGTGGTGCTTCAGACATCAAAAAACCAAAAAATGCTAAACAGTGTGACATGTGTGGCTTGACTCACAGGACTGGTAAAAAATGTACAAAAGAGGTAACATCTGTTCTTAATGATTTTAATCAATATACACTTTAGCTTACACATTAATTTTAGGGTCTTTCTGCATGTTCTATTGTATGAATAGTCACCTTCGCAGTACCTGATGCCATCTTGAAAGGTAGCCATTCCTTTGCATTGAAGCAAGACCAACAATGATAGAGACCTTTTTTAACAGCTTGGGCAATAATTAGTCCCCTCTCTATTATTGCGAGCTCCCAATCTGGATCTCAAAGGAGCCCACGTTAATAATAATAAACTTTATTTTATATAGCGATGTTTCCGTATAGGTCAAAACTGCTTTACAATTAATATACATAAAACAAATTAATATAACTACACTATCTACAATATATACTAACAGTTTATATAAATAAGTAAATGGAATGGATGAACGAACGAATGAGTGAGTGAATGGATGAAAATACATGAATAAAAAATATTCTAAAAAATATATATTATATAACAGGCTACTTCTTAAAGATCAGGGTTTAGAAATTAATATTTCCCTCTTCCTTAAGTTATGCATTTGCTATGACCCTCAAGCTTGTTCGTGAACTAAGAATATCTAATAACTCAAAGATTTGTTTGCTGAAATTTGCTTATGCTATTTGTTACTGTCCTATGAAATTGTAAGTACTTTACCTAGTTGAGATCCAGTCGGTGGTATTTAAGAAAACAGAATATGATATGGTCAATGTGTTGCATTGGTCCAAGTTAGAACCACAAATAGAACAGAGAGTTATATCTAGCATTTGTTCATTTTATGCTGTATTTAACTACCCCCAGTGGATAAATCCAATGTTTTTACATGCAGTCCTTTCGTTACTAACTAATGTTATCATCATTTGTATTAGGGCTGTAAAGGGTTTTTAATGGACACCATAATAAACTTTGGCGATGATCTTGAAGAAGAGATATTTGGAAGAGCGACAGCTAATGCTAAGATGAGTGACCTGATGCTTTGTCTGGGAACAACGTTGACTGTTACACCTGCTAATGAACTGGTCGAGGTTGGGAAAAAGCCTCTCAGACTTGTGATATGCAACAGGTATTTTGGCCTCCTTGGGCAGCCTGTAGGATTTCAGTGCAACACTCTCCTCCATTGTTGCATAGAGATCCTAAAGACTCATCTTTGATCTCTGGGGTCAGAGGGTTCATTTCTACATAGGCAGTTGGGTCTCAATCTTGATTCAAGGGTGTTATTGATTTTCCTTTGCTCAGAAAACTCCAACACTCTAAATTCCAATTTGGTTTAAGAGATGGTAACATGGACCCTGACTTAGAACAAAATAAAATAACAGAACTATGGTTTAATAAAAGTTTAAAGAAATCATAATATTTTTAGATTTTTTGATTTTTTGGTTACAAATACTCGACGCATCAGTTACATTTTCCCGTGATTTGTAGAAGTGATTCAATTTTCATTCCCATACATATGAAAGAGTGTGAGATTAGAATGCTACTTTTTTCAGACAAAAGACATCACTAGACAAGGTTTGTCTCAGCATGGATGAGAGTGACAGACCTCTTGGCTCTAGAGTGTTTGGGGACTGTGATTTACTCATGAGAAAGATCATGTCAAACTTGCTCAAACCTCAAGAGCTTCAAGAATGGGAAAAGAAAAGGGAAGACAGGATGAAAGACTATGACTCCAAAAGAGCAACAACCATTTAAAAAGTTAGAAATCAGTTAGGTACAATGGTCTATGTTAATAATTATTACAATGTCTTTGCTCAAAAAAAAGATGGAGTTATTTTCTGTTCAAGCAGAATTAAGCTAAGAGGCATGATTTATCTCTTCTAAATATAGCAGTTTTCATAACAGTGGGAAAGGATACAGCAAATTTGTGACTGTGTCGTAGCCATACTATATTTGTTTCCTAGCCGTGACTATACTGCTATAGATGAATTACTGATCAGAACTTATACAATGTGAAGCCATTTCAAAGTCAAGCCATATCCAATGTCAGTACTGATGTTTTCTCCTCTTATTTATTGATCATTTTTGGATATTGGTAATTATAATATATTGACATTAACATAGATTTAAATCAAGATTTACAGCTGAGACGATGCCTGCAGTGGCCCATCTTCCCATAACACCTTGCCATCACATGCACAGTATTTTTTCGTATTTTGAAACAAACCAGCAGATCTTGCAATGATCCCACAACCAACCCTAGAATGGAAGAAGAAAAACAGATCAACATCGTCTAGGAAACTTGGTAGTGCACAATGGATTGGCATTCCCAATTTTCATTAAATAAAACACACATATATTAATTAACTTTGCGCAATTTTGACAGAAAAGTATGTACATCTGCCCATTCCCCACCCCCCATCCCCTGAAAGAGGGGGCATCAATCACAAACACATTCGACTTGAATATAATGTTTTCCATTTCAGAAGCACATACAGTAAGTCAAAAGCATTTTCTTAAATTTACTGGTAAGAAGAAAACCAATAATCAAGATGAGCTACATGTAAAATGGGAAAATCTTAAGCAGCCCAAAATAAACGGTTCTATTTCTTGCCATTTTCTTTTCAAAACAGTTGGAACTCCAGCGAGTCTAGTTTTAGATTTTATTTGGAAATACAATCAATAAGTTGCATCTGCCACCCAATACATACATTGGAGGGGTCAAAATAACCTGCAAGCTTTTTTTACCTTGATCCTGAGTTGCCAGTAGATTTGGAGAGTTCATGACCACCTCTTCCTAAGTCATCTTCCCCTTCATGAACAACTACGGCACGACCAATAATATCCCAAACCTGTGTAGTAATGGCTATTAATTAATATAAACATGTAGATATTGATATTGAATCTGATATTAAATACTTAGGCTCAGATTTCCAGCCACCAGGGTTTCATATGAGCCTGCTGGGTTGTTTAATATGTTACTAGATACAGTAAGATGGGGTGTCTTTGAACCATAAGTGACTGTGAGTTTAGGAAAACAGTCTACTGACAATCACAGGAGGAAATCCAATAAGCAAAGCTGTAACGTTATCCTTATACCCTTGCGCTGTTATCATAATAATATCTGGGATGACATTTATCTTTAGTTAATTGTATAGTAAGAAGTGATCTAAAATACGGGAAACATTCTTCCCAACTTAAGAAGTTCTATTTTTTTCCAACTAAAATGTTTAATTTGAAAATCAAATATTTTACCTTAATTTTTCTGTCTTCCATGCGAAATGTTGCTCTTCCTTCAGCATTTGCTACAATGTTACCCAGATCTCCAACATGCTATAATTTATAGCAAAGGGATCCCAAATTAAGAATTAATTGGATTAAATTTTCATTCAAGAAAGGAAAGAGTTGATTATTATCAAAACTAATCAAGTCCATTATATTTAATACATACCCTGTTTTCATCCTTAGGTCCTCCATGCTCATGATTTTCTGGATTGAAATGTTTCCCTGTGCTAATAATGTGTGAAAATGTTAGCTCAAATTTTAGTTTGAGTCCAAGTCAGGCTATTTAAAATGTTGAATCATTTGCTTTTAAACAAGACTGGACAAGTACAAATTAGCCAGGGCTGGTGTGGAAAAACAAGAGAAAAAGGACACACCTGTATTTTCTAAATTGTTTTGTAAAAAATCATTCTCTATTGTACCTGTTGCAACCATTTGAAAGATCTCCATACTCATGGATGTGAAAGCCGTGAAGCCCAGGAGACAATCCATCTATTGTACCATCAATGACACAAGTATTTCTTGAAACCTGCAGCAGGAAAAACGAGTATTAAGATTGCATTATGTTTTTGATGTACCAGTGCAGTGTGTTGATGTAATGTACCAACTCAGTGTGATTAAATACCTGCAAATTAAATACATACATACCCTATTATTTAGTACCTCTATTTGATAATATTTTAAGTTATGAATATATAGATTGCTGTGATAACATACCTGTACAAACCGGGTCAAACCCTGCACTTTGTTTGTCCCTTCTATCATTGCAACTGCTGCTCCAAGATGTTG
The DNA here is from genome assembly GCA_011057435.1 of Actinia equina. Classification (NCBI taxonomy): domain Eukaryota; kingdom Metazoa; phylum Cnidaria; class Anthozoa; order Actiniaria; family Actiniidae; genus Actinia; species Actinia equina. Next base: position 481,496 of record WHPX01000851.1, read on the forward strand.
AGGTTGTGAATCTGATATACAACAAAAACCCTGATTTCAAATGATTGATGTCCACCCAATTAATGCACAAACCAAGTACTCATGCTCCAACCAGTTGTTGCAAATCACGAGAAACACCAATAGACCTATCGCGAATTCATTTTGACTGGTCATGAAACAATGTTTTGAAGTCGAGACTGAACTTGATTCTATTATTCATCAAGTTCAACCTCGACTTGAAACCATTGTTTCATGACCAGTCAAGCGAATTCGCCATAGGTCTATTACAACACAAAATTAAGAGATTAACAATTAGAGTGCAAACCATAATATATTATCTGAAATAAAGCTAACTAATTGGTACAAAATAGCACCAATGAAACAACTGAAAACAAAAGAATTAGATGTGTTTAGTGCTATATTTCATGGACATATGGTTTGCACTCTACTAAACAATACTTACCGCCACCAGATCCATGACCCCTTAGAATGGTCTTCAGCCCAGTGCCTTCTAATATCTCTTGAACTCTACCTGATGCTAGAGTAGTATCAACAACAACACTCTCTTGACTGAGATCCACTGTGTATGAGTCGATGCCTGTCAACAGAGGGACTTTTTTTATTATATTTGTTAATCAGATTTAGCAGTTCAAGAAGATGTTGGTTCCTATCCCTAACACTGTACACTTGAAACTCTTCCTCCCCTTTGCAATAAAAACAATCATTAAAGTGCTACTACGACGAAAATCGCTCAAACTTGGATTCAGCTGAAACTTCCTAAAAAATACTCTTTAAAGGTCCAATAATCACTGTATGAAGTGTTTTCTCGATATTCAGGACGAAAGTATGATATTTTTACAATTATTTTTTGGAGTCTGTGACGTCATACACTCAACATCAAACATTAATTGCTACATATATTTCTTTGTATATAAATCCTTAATTTATTTTATTCCTGTGAAGCCCAAAGGGTAGCTAATGTGCTTATTTCACATAACTTGTGACAATAATTTATATTTTGGGGGTGTTTGGGTATTTCTTTCTCCATTTACTATTGATATTTTGATCATAAACTACAAAGAAATGTATGGAGCGATGTTCGATATTGAGTGTATGACGTCACAGACTCCAAAAAAAAATCGTGAAAATATCATACTTTCGTCCTGAATATCGAGAAAACACTTCATACAGTGATTATTGGACCTTTAAAGAGTATTCTTAGGAAGTTTCAGCTGAATCCAAGTTTGAGCGATTTTCGTCGTAGTAGCACTTTAAAGTTTCAGAAATATTGTGTTTAAAATTGTTTATGTTTTTAACTTTTTTTATTAATAAACCTCCCAATCAATGCCACCCATCTACCCTAAGTATCACCCACAAGCTATTCAGAAAATCCCTTCAGACACATAATGTCAAATGTCACAGAGTCATGATTGACAGCTAGTGACAACTGATGACTCACCCTCGACACCTTCCAGAGCTTTTGTGATCTTACAGACACACTCTTGACACATCATTTTCACTGCAAATTCAATCTACCAAATAGAAAACAATACAACTGCATTGCTTATTCAAGCAACAAATCAGTAATAGTGGCTTTTGTTTCTAAAAGAAAAAACTGTCGCATTTTAATTTTCTCACCTTCGTTGGTGTTGGACTTTGGCCAGCCATTATGCACGACGCAAAGTAACACACCCACTAAAAAAACCTGTATATCAGCTACCGAAAAGGCAATCTTGCTCCCTTGACAATGAAATCTGAATATTAAGCTGAAATATGGCGATTTTTCCGCAGAAATTTAGGTCTTCTCTTTGCAAAACGATTTCTCAATTTTAAATAGTTTTAACCAGGCGTTCTGCGCATCTGGACGGGTAAGCCTGGTAACATTGACATGCGCAGTAGCAGGTGCACGTGAAAGCCCGGGAAAAAGAAAATGGCGGACCAAAGTGAACAAGAAGAAAATCTCGAGCCTTTGGTTATATTTTACGACAGTGAGGCCTCAAACGGGAACGTTTATTATGGAGATGTCATCGAAATTGCTGCTACTTGTCATCCTGGTGTGGTGGTGGGCTCGTTTGAGAGGCTGATTAACACAAAACAAAACCTTGGCTCCTTCGGTGAGTTGAATGGGTAGCCACACGACGCGACAAAAGGACGAAATCTTTCTCAGAAATAGTCTAAATACTGTTATAATATCCTAGATGCGCACTCTATTAATCCAGTTTTGTATATTTTAAGCCTCCTTTAGGTTCTATCTTTCAAATATGCGGTTGCTTCGTTGAACACTTTTTTTTAATTCGTTAACGCATTTTGACATTCCAACTTCAAAAAAATCAAGAATAATCATGACAACATAGATTGTCATGTTATATATTCTATAAATTCAAGCTCTACAGATGCTAAGATAATTTAAAACAGGCCTTCATTTATAAGATTTAAGCAAATATTCATTTTCGCCATTAATCATTACTCAGATTCATTTTGGGCGTACGCAAGACTTATTCAACACTTATCTCAAGTTTATAAATTTGTACCATGTTTATAAACTGTTTTTTCCTGTCCGCTATAAATTCTTTCACTGTTAATGGGCGTTGATTTATTCCTCGTAAATCATTCTTTTATTTAAGTCATTTTGTAATGATTTCCATTCATTATTTGTCAAAAATTTATTTCCCTTATCATAATCGAACTATATTATTCCTCTATGGATCAGTAATAACACTAATCTAAAATCCCCAAATTTTTGCTATCCTAAATTTTTCAAACAAAACATTCAGTTATTTATACCTATGATCCAAACCAGACAGCTCAAATTGGTTGCAATTATTTCATATTAAAAATTCAAACATTAAAATCTTTTCAAGCATGATGATAATCAGTGAAGTGTGAATAAAAAACACAGTATAAATCTTTCAATCATTTTCTTTATCCTTCAAAAGTATGACATAAAAATGATAAAACAGAACAATTTATGAGTAGTTTGTTACTTACTACAATGATTATAAAAGATATAAAATGATATATGTGTGGAGTTATACTCAAACGAACATGCATATCTTGAGTTGATATTTTGATCGAAAATTAAACTCACCAGACTGACCGGTATTTGCACTAAGAGTGTTGTTTTTTTATGTTTGATTGTGAGTTCTACAACTTCCAAAAATCTTTTTTTTTCGATTTATGTCAAGCATATGAAAAGCTCAGAACATTGAATATTTAATTGACAGAAGGCAAAACTTCCAGCAACACAAATTTATGTATGTCACAGAGATTCTTCATTTTCTTCAAGAAATTTTAAGGTTCAAGTGCTATATACTTTACAGCTTTTATTCCATCCTGACTAAATGATTATATGTTTTGATTTCAGCAATTAATGAATCTGGTATCACGGAAGACTTACTTGAAGGCATGCCGTTTATAGATAAAGTGACGTATGACTTCCTGGACTGGATAGGTGAAATGGTTGTCTTAGCACAGAAAAAGAACAATACCCGTTATTTTCCAGGTATTTTGAATCAATGATTTTTTCATTCATGATAAGGCCTACTGAGTCAATATTTTTTCATTACCTATATACCAAACTATGTTAGAGATACTGACTGTATTTTGCACAAAGAAATCTAGAGGCATTATCAAATTTTCATTCCCACCTATTCAAAGTGTACTCTAAGTATAATATGACATTAACGATAGCTAATTGCATGGCTAAAATACTAGCTACTGGCCTGTTAGATTGGAGTGATCACATAGTTCCTGTTATGAAACAGACCTCTTTAGCTTGGCCGTAATATTTACAGACCATAATGTCTTTCTCTTGAGAATAAGATTCTTTGTGACTAAGTGACATTTAACATCATTGAAATAATTCTGGAGGTAATAGATCCAGTCTTAGTGCAATGTTTTCCCATTACAGACCACATGTCATTCCCAATAGTATCATTTCTTTGTTTAACGGTTTTGTATGAGAAGACACATGTATATGGATACAATGTAAACAAGGAATCTTATTCTTAAGGGAGTCAGACACGTGGTCTGAAGCGGGGGAATTTATGTCCAAGCTAAAGGGGTCTATTGGGTATGACTTATAGAAACTTTCTTAACTTATGATAACCTTATCTTTTCAGTACTCTGCGCACATGGTGGATATCAATTTGACTTCCTGATACTGTTTGCTAACCTCGAGAGGAAAGGAATGCCATATAGTAAATTTAGTGACTGCAATATACATTTTGCTGATAGTTTTCTATTCTGTCAGAAGGTGAGTAAGCCGGTACTATCATATTATCTTATAGGATCTCATATTTTCTCATTTTCTTGAGAATAGTTGGACTGAGACTATATAGATTTGCTAGTTATACTTATGTTGCAAGAGTAAACCATGTAGACTGTCCTTACAATTTAAAAGGTTTAAGGATCCTAGGAGTATTTCAATTGGGCAGCAACAGATTATCTATTTGAATTCATGTAGCTGATAATAATGGAATATAGTATACCTGTATTTACCTTATTGTCATATCATTATTTTTTATCCAGCTTCAGCAAGATGGGAATAAGTATTTACAAGACACAAGGCTTTCAATAGATGGACTATTTCGCAAATTTTTCCCCAAACACACAATAAAAGGTATTGGTATGCTCATCTGATCAAGTCATGTTATGTCAAATCTCAAGGGGACCAGAAAAGATTATTAAAATAACCAGGATTCTAGATGTCCAGGGTATAATATTATACAGTCTTTTGTGAAACAAGGCTTAAGCTCAATCCAACAGAAAGTTCAAGACAAGGCTGCAAATTGTTGACGATCATGGAACAAATGTCTGGTAAAAATGGCCATTTGACAAGTCAATGATTTGACTTGGATTTTTACAGGCCAAATGGTTCAGCCAAGTGTGTCTTTGGCCTGACAAATGATCTGCATATCAATTTTTTGCAGCCTTGCTTGTATTGTGCTGTCAGTGTACCAGTAGAAGTTTTTCAAGTATATATTCAATTTACTTGATCAATTACATTTTTCATTTATTATAATGAAGAAAAATGATTTTTCCTTAGGACGTCATCGAGCTATGGGGGATGTCAAGGCTATGGTGAAGATATTCACACAAACTCCTCTGAAAAATGTTCTAAACCTTATGTCAGTCTCTACTACATTAGAAAGGTATATAATGTACTGTTTTCACAATAGTGACAGATGTTTAGCTATCACAACCAGAAAGCTTTGTGTCCCTAATAGAATTGTAAATCTCACAGCCATGACTTAATAGTGGAGCTCACAGTAAAATCTCAAAAAAAGATCACACAATTTTTCTAGTTAGAAATTACATCAAGTCTCTTGTATTTTCCTGTTAGCTTGGCAGCCATGATCATTTCAGAAGGATTCTATGGGATGACTGAAATCCTAGAAGGGAAAATAAAGGCGATTTGAAAAGAAAAATGTTTTACATATTTGATATAGATCAGTGCAATTGTAATCAATATTGCTTACAATGACAGTTGAATCTCTGGAAGCAGCGTTGAATAGCGTTGCTCGTCTATGAAACTTGCTGTTACTGCAACTTTTCAAAAAGTTTTTTTAATAATAATTTGATTTTTTTTTTTTTCTTTCAGAATAAAATATTTTGTTTCTCAGTCTAGTTCTAAAGAACAACAGCTGATTTTGGAAGGTGAGTTTTGATAATTAATACAGTACAAGTAGGTTAGAGTTCAATGATGAACCTTGCCGATAACATGCTTAGATCCCAGATCTTAACTTCAGGGCCCGGTTGTACGAAGCTTGGATAGTGCTATCCAACGGATAAATCTTATACAGTGAATAAATTTATTGGATAACAGCATCGACTTATCCACTGGATAGCGCTATCTAGGCTTCGTACAACTGGGTCCAGGTCTCGAAATAGTCACGTGCAGACTTAAAAAATGTTAAAGGCTTACGTGATTTTTTGAGCTGAGGGGAAAAAAATACTTACAAGATTATGTGTCTTTTTCTGATATTTTAGTATTCTTTTTTTTTTCATTTTCCGAGTGATAAATTAGCAAATTACTTACTTGTGATTTTGTCATTTCTTGCCCCACAGAAAAAATGTCCTCTTTGGATGCATGTAGTCGCAACATGTGCAGTAAACGTCTGATCAGAGAGGGGTTGACTTACGACCTTTTAAAAACCGTTTTCCAGAAGTGCTCCTCGTACATGGATTTCTGGCAAACCCTGAAGAAGATTGGTATAGAACGTAAAATAGCTAAGCATTTCACTAGTCAGTTTAGTGCTATGGGACTTGAGAACCAAGGCTCTTTGGGATATGCCTTGCACGCTGCTATGCAGAACGGCTCATTAACGAATGGATCGTCCCAGGATAGCAATGGACACGCTAATACGGATGTTAACGGCAATTTAGGACCCGACAAAAGGAATTCCATAATATCAGGTTCTTCGAAAAGCAGCTTACCAACCTCTAAGAGTGATGAGACACATTCCTCTAAAGCCAAGGTTGTGATAGGGACAACAGATGCGGAAAGGGCAACCAGTTCATCTAGGGCATTTGAAGAGCGACCTTTAGATTATGCCGTCACATCTTCTGCAGGAGACGAGAGGTTAAAAGCATACTCTTTACTCAGGTCTGCTCTGAAACAACAGGACAACGAGAAGGATGATTCTAAAAATGTTTTAGCGGCTAATGGAAGGGAAAGAAGATCTTGCCAAGAAACTAGTACAGGGATTGAGTCTCTCTCATCTGAAAATACTAGTAGCTCAGGGGATCCCTCTGTTTGCAATGGGGACGAAAACTGGGACAGTGAAATCGAGAACACAGTCACTCGGGGACATTTTGTTTTGCAATTTAATGAAGTAATCCCTACGAGTATTGTATTTGAGGACGTTTCTTCGTCATCAGGAGGACCATCCACAGAGAAGCATAGAGATTTGAAGGCCAGCAACTCAAAGAGAGCACCCACGCAGCCTGAGACAAATCCAGGGAAACGAAATATAGGGAATATGGAAGACAGTGAACAGGAGAAAAGACATGAGTATGGACAGGCTAAGAAAGGCGGTGAATCGTCTGTAGGATTTATTAAAAGTAGGAAAAACCCCAAAAGCCATCAAACAACAGTAGATTTAGTACGTAGCAATAAAATGACGAAGAAAGAAATTCCTGCGACTAAAAGTAAATTCAACGGCGATGCAGTTTCTTCTGAGGACGGGAAACAAGGAACTTTAATTTCTTCTGCAGGAACAGAAGGATTAAAGCAAGTAGGCCATAACAGAAGTGCTGGAAACTTGCCAAAAGTAACAGATGAAGCAGATAATAAGACCTTGAGTTCCCCTGCAAAAAAAATTGGACGAAAAGTAATAGACGATCAAAAACGTATCAAGACTAACAGAAGAAGCAAAGTTTCGTCCAAGAAGACACCAAGCTCTGTGACATTTGTCACGCCTGTTGAACGTGCTTCCGTTGACCCCTCTGATTTACCACAAGGAGATGTAGAGATGACAACGGTGTATGTTGGGGATTTTCCTATATTGGTGCCTGCGCAAAAGCAGTCTGTTCCTTGTGAAGACAGTTTAGGTCAGCCCACTCGTGAAGATCAGGAACTGGAAATAGGAAATAGACACATCTCCACGGACGGAAATACCATTTCTAGGGAGGAAGGTTTCACTCTCCAAAATGCCGAAAGCCCTAGAAATCCTACCTCTGAGGCAGAAGGAATGGTCTTGTCAAAGGAAATTGAAGGTAGAAAGCAAGACATGGATGGCTTTGAGGAATTAGCACAATATCTGGAAAAGACACCATTGCAAAACACCACCGTACCAGACAAAGTACAACAGACATCTACTAGTGAATCGGTGTCTTCTTCGTCGCATGAAACTAGTGACACTGGAAGTAATCTTGGCTACATTCATCAAACGTCACCACCCCCTTCAACTGAAGAAAACGACGAGCAAGGAAAGAACCCTAGTAACGTCTGTCCATCGGATGACAATGCTGACACCTCAGGGGAGACCTCCGGGGACCAAGCATCAGTGCCGACAGAACAAGTTAACCATCAACCTACAGCACCCACAACTGAAGAACATTCTCCTTGTGATATGGAAACGGAAGAAACGATTAAAACTGACCGAGATTCAGAGAACGTTTGTGGTGATATTGAAAATCAAGCAGTTACTGACCAAGGTGGCCTAACAGTGGATCCTTCAAGTGAAGCTGACATCAACCCAAATATGGCCACCCAGGAGCAGTTGAATGGTTTTCTCGAATGTCCATGGCCTAGTTCTGATATCGTTTACCCAAATCCTGCCATGTACCCAGTACCTCAACAATATCCCTTCCAGATGCCATACACAACAGCGATGCCGTCTGCTTATGGGTTTTACCCTTCATTGCCTCACATGATGACAATGATTCCTGGACCTCAACATGTCCCCTACCCACCTATGTCTTTTGCTTCTCAAGGAATGATGCCGTTCGGGGGATTTCCACCAAGGTTTCCCATGCAGATGCCGATGTTTCCACCCCCGATTTACCCCACTGGCCAAGAAGGTCAACGACCTTACCTTGACATGTCTGAGCATGAACCAACACAGCAGACACTCAGCAGTTCTCCAGAGGTGCTAGGTATCCCTGATAACAGAATTCAAACCTTAGAGCACCAGAATATCAAGACACCAACAGTAATTTCAAATGTATCATATTCTACATCGTCAGACGATCATTCTGCAAGAAGCTCTCCATTTCCGGTTGATGACAGTTCTAATAAGACAACGCCTCTCACCACCCCCCACAGGTCGCCAATAGATGGCAACTCTTCCGGTGCATTATCATCCAGTGAAAAAGGAGGTAAAAGCGACCTCACTCAGAACAAACGTAAGGAGTACAGGAAAGACGCAAGACCCGCAAGGTATCACACTGATGAACGAAGTCGTCGCTCAAACAGGAATGGACCTTGGAAAGGAAGCACTTATAGAGATAGAAAAGATATTTCAGAAAAGGGGCCGCGTGCCGATCTTGGAGAAGCGGCTGGAGATAAGACAAGAGGACGTGATGGTGGGTCAAAAAAACGGACGAAAGTCAAGAAAGAGGATAGTCATTCAAGGCATGTGCAAGAACTAAGCGATCAGGATATAAAATTGGATAGCAGTTCTCCTAAAAGGCCGTCAAATTCACCAAAATCGGAACAGTTGACACCAAGAAGAGAGGCAAGAGACGTGAAGTCTGCGCATGGTACGTCAAAAATATCACCCCACAACTCCAGGAATGTTCAATCTGGTCATGCATCGCCAACGATATCTAGATCTGAAAAACTAACCCCAACAAGGAAAGTAGAAGAAGATCATTCATCCAAGACGTCACGCAGCGACACCAGAAGCGAAGAGTCAGGACCATCACCAAAAGAAAAAAGAAATGCTTCAACTGATCCTGTTATCCAGCAAATGGCATCTACTATCTCTAAATCTAGTGAAGCCTTATCAACAAAGTCAGCTCATACGGAATCGCACAAATCACAACGATCTGTTGAAATCAATAAACGTTGGCCAAAAGATCGTGTTGAATCCCAGAAATCTTCTCACACTTCGAAACTACATGCACCACCCAGCAAAACGTCAAGTCGCGACAGAGCTCTCAAGGTAGGTTCTATCTCTCCCAAAGAAGCTGCAAAACAGTCTCTGCCGGCACAACCCTTAGCGATGTATGATAAAAAAAACGAGAAGCTTGTGTCCTCAGAAAGGGAACCAAAATCACAGGACCAAAAAGATGAACCCGACGTAACAGCTTCTGGAAGCATAAGCAAAGAGGTTGCAAGGCACCGTCCGAATGAGTCTCGTAACGCCGAAGCTAGAAAAATAAAATGGCCACAGTCTGCTCTAGCAAATGAGAAGTTTAAAGAACTGCCAAAGCCACAACGAGATCCAAGTTCCAGGACTAGAAGGGTTAGAGATTCACATAGTAGTTGCAGCGAAAGAGAAAATAGGCCAGATGCCCACCGCCAAGGTGTGATTTCTCACGGAAATAAAGACGTGAAGGGTACAACAAAATCCACCGATGCTACAGCAGGCGAAAATAAGTTCAAGGATAATAAAACTACTAGTGAAAAGGAACAATTTAAGGAGCCCTTCTCAACTTTCGCAGAAGATTTAGAGACAAAGGGCGAGGATAGGCTTAAGGATTCGACTGGCCATCAAAGTGATTCAAGGAGTAGTAATAACTATAGGGATGTACTTCTAGGAAAACAGAGCACGAAACCTAGTTATAGAACTAATGAAACTGCATCAAGTGATGACGTGAAAGAGGGAAGCTCTAGTGCGATGGAGCAGCGACCCGACCCTCAACTTGCAACGACTGTGAAAAAAATTCAACCCATGCCAGAAAGTGGAACAATTAAGAATCTCGTTGGTACTCCACAGCCAGGAGATCGAGAGAAACCCTTGAGGAAGGAACATAGACAAGAAAAGGAACCTTTAAAGAAACAATCTTACAAGGAGAGCAGAGAATTGAATACACCACGTGGTTCGACCATGTCGCGTGGACCTACTCCTTACACCAGTACCAGGAATCCTGGCCGTTATAGACACTACGACACCAATAAGGATAACAATTTCCAATCTCGAAATACTGTATCGAAAGCAACCAAGAGTTAACTATTGAAACAAAGTTCACGTTTTGACTGTGACGTACGTTTAACATAGTTATAAGGAAATAGATATGCCGATCTTCGCGAACTTCAAATATACATTAGCGTTAGGCTTATTCCGCCACAAAGATATATAGGCATTAGAAGAGTTTGATGCATGATGGTCTAGCAGGGATAATAACGTTATATAAGGCTTGATGAACGAAAGATTTGAATCGAAAACTAGGCTACACTGCATTATTTTCAGGCTCAACAATTTTTGTTCCCATTTTTAGTGCCCTAAATCTTTGCAAGATATTCATGCCCCACTAGTTATTAGAAGGAGCAATCATGATATAATGAATGACAGTTTTGCGACAACTATTTTTATAGCAAAAAAGACGGTTATTTTATAAAATTTGGACAATTTAGTAATTTGTAGATAGAGTATAATTTAAAAAGAACGCTGGACAAAAAACGTTTATCATTTTGTTAATGCTCTGTTGTTAAAATGCGCACGTTTTGGTTTTATAGTTTTAGCGTTTGAAGCCTTTGATAGTCTAGAATATTATTGTTTAATTTTTGTTAAGGAGAAATGATGAAAAAACTGGAAATCAATGAAAAGTTGTATAGGATGAAAATGCAAATAATGGAACAGTTTTGGATACGAGATTTGGCTATTGATCAAATGAAAACGTTTTTGTTAGGCTTTTAGGAAGTTGTAAAGAGAATGGTATTTTCAGTTGCAAAAGAAGAAACTTACTTTGTGTCTGAAAGCTCAAAATATAAGCTGTTGTAGCTTGCTTATTTATTTAATTGAAAATATGTGACCTTTGTAAAATGTTGCACAGTGTATGGAGATATTTCAAATGATAGTTATTGATATGAATTGTAATGATTTATAGGATTAAATAAATATTACTGTTGGTTAAAATATAGGGTTTTACTATAAATTTTCCTGGGCCGGGTTGTGCGAAGGGTGGAAAGCGCTATAGCGGATAAATCCTTATCCAGTGGAAAATCGATTCTGTTATCTGTTATCCACTGGATAAGATTTATCCGTCAAATGGCGCTATCCACCCTTCGTACAAAAGGGCCTGGAGTTGATGTTGATGTCATGCATGATCGTTTGACTTGTACTTGAGTTTTGAGGATTCTAGTTGACATCATGCATCAGAATTACATACCAATGACAGATATCATAGAACTGACCATCTGACCATTATAGTAGAGGGGATTAAGATCTGTATGAGTGGGAAACGACACTCGGTTAACCCGTAATCGTAGCTCTAGCCGGAACCGGAACTATACGCGTTTTGATTGGAAGAATTACTAAAAATCTATGGAAAGCCAAATCAATCTTACGGCACATCTTACCGTGTACTTGCTGTAAGTCAGTACCGTTTACCAATTTTTTCTCTCTCTAGAGTTTTAGGTGAAGAGCAAAAAGCCGATCGGCCTGGAGGGATCGGCGACCGAGACCAACAGCCAAGCCTGAGCCTTTGGGCTCCCTGTGTTATTGAGTCAACGTGTTATCTACCAGGGTTATCTACATTCAAGATGGCGGATATTTGGTGGTTTGTTGTTTGGTGTTTTTTGCCTTACTTTTCTTATTCCATTCAAGGACAAGCTCCAACATTAACGAGTATAAACTTTGAACACAAAGTATTTGGAAGTCCGCACTTTGTGATGTTCTACGGGCCATGGTAAGACTTTATGAATATTAATTTTAAGTCAAATTTGTTAGTTTGGCCAACACCGTCAAGAACACGAAAGAAAACTTTCAAAAAATTACAATATAGACATTTTCCTTTCGTATTTGTCTTGCTTATAGGTAGATTTTACCCACAAATTAGTTGCATAAGCCGTATTTTTGTTATTAAGATAGAAAACTTTACTTTTCTTTATGATGTCCTATGGATATTTTAATTTCTATCAACTACGAGATTAATTTTGTAAAAATTAAATATTATAATCAAGCTTAGGTTGAAAAGGTTATTTGTTGACTCAGGTTATTTCAATTATTTTATTAAATCGTAAGAGTAAAACCAAAATAAATGTTCCATTGAAATGTTTCATATTTTCTTTCTTTTCATAATAATCTCATTCTGTGTCTTTTCATACACTTTGGAGTCTCAAGTTTGTTTTTGCAAGATAACTGACATTCATTATTTACAATCACTACAGCCAATCAGAGCTTAACATCTGGATAAGATTGAAGTCACTTGATACCCAATAAGGGAAATACCTTAGCTGGAATCACGAATCTAAATTGATATTATTATTAAATTATATTGATATATTGTTATTAAGGGTAGCATTAGTGGCATATGCTACCAACCCATGGTCTTAAACCACCGTGGTTCCAAAAGTTTGGGTCACTGGTTTAAGCCCTGCAGACACCATATGTGAATTGAGTTTGTTAGATGTTCTCTCCTACTATGCTACACCGGTTTTCTCAGAGTTTTCTAAGTTCTCTGGTTTTCTCACTCCATAAAAATCTTCATTTGAGTGTAGTGTGCATAGAATATTGAAAACAGTCTATTGGTGTAAAAGTGCTAGAATGGTTAGACACCTAAATATAGAAAAAATATTTTTTTAATTCTGAAATGAATGTTATTTTCATTTGTTAGGTGTGAACACTGTAAGAACATGATGTCGACATGGAATGATTTATCCAATCACTATGCAAAGCAAGATAAGCTACATGCAATTAACATTGTTAAGGTAAGAATTTCTCATTTTGAACCTGGTTGTGTAAAGATAATGATGGATAATGATCCATGTTCGGCAGATAAATTGATTTATCAACTGGATAAGACTTTATCCATTGAATAGAAACAGAGCCCTGAAGGATTCAGGTGCTCCATATTAGTTTACAAAATATGCACATCAAAAGGGAGTAACTGTAGAAGTAATTCCAGCTACTTTTGAACTCAGAAAAACAAATCCAGTACAGAAAATGCATTTTCATTTGAATGAGGGTATAAAAGGTGCTCAATTATCAATTGTTTATGGTTTTCATTTTAAAAACATTAAATTTTCTGCAGGTTGATTGTACAGCTGATACTCCTTTATGTGCTAAGCAAAACATCAAAGCATATCCAACGTAAGTACTATGTATAAATGAAGACTAACTCTCTTGTTAGTTTATGAGTCATTTATGGGTGAATTGTCAGGCAGTATGTCTGGAATGACCCAGGGACCCCTTGCAGCATATCAAAATGCAGCTCAGTTTGGAGAACATATTAGTAGGTTTCCAATTATTCTCAGATAATTCAAATTATTTTCTATGCTGCTTTGACGTCACCTGCAAGAGGGGTCTATCATTGATAAATGAGATGTAATGACTCAATAAAAAAGAGTATTAGCCATTTTGAGGCTGAGGAAAAATTTGGTGAGGTTGGTATGATCATTACGTTAAAGGGAACAAATTTCCGAGATGGCATCTATTTCATCCTCTAAAACAGTCCCACAATGCATAGCAATGTCACCTCCACCCAACCTTGAAATTTGGCAAAAGATAACTCACCATTGTAGCCTCTTATGCATTTTATATTTAAATTGTTATTATTTGCATATGTCACATTATTAACAGAATGTATCTTTTAATATTTGTGATTTTGATAGCCTGCGATTGTATCATGAAGGATTGACCAAGAGATATAATGGGAAGAGAAGTGTTGCTGAATACATGAAATTTGTCAACCAGCTGGTATTTAAAGAGGTATATTAAGTCAGCCTTTGACTTGACTCGCATTTCATTGGTGGATTTAGGAGGGGGGGGGGGGTGTTGGAGTAGCTGGACACTCTTTCAGTTTAGGATACATTGTCCTGCCTTTTTTTACCAAACATTTCTCAGGATGCTGCAAATCACATTCTGATAACCATATTAATTTCTTTTGAGAGCATGCCCCTAGATTGGACCTCCTCTGCTTTCATTTTGCATAGTCAGTGGTAAGATTATCTTCAAATGCCTACTTTTAATCCCACTTCTCAGATTTCTGGGTCCTCCCCTTCCTGTTATTTGGATCTTTCTGTTATAGGACTCATAATACTGTACTATCCATTCTTATATATGAAAACTATATTGTCTGTTAAGGTCATAGTAGATTTTAAAAAACTGAATTATTTTCATAGCTATACTATTTTTATTTTCAGGTTGTCAATAAAGATTCTGTCACTATTGTAAACAATGTCAAAGTCTTGACCAAACAGAACTTTGATGAGCAAACAGAAATAGGACTACACTTTGTTAAATTCTATGCTCCATGGTATGTTGCCACATAATGTATGTTTTTTATGCCACACGTCCTGGGGTCAGAAGAAAAGGTTCAAAATAACTGGGTTGAGATATCCAGGGGGAATATTTTAGTGATACAAGTCCACTGGACATCTCAGGGGCAGCACCCCCCCTCCTCCCAGTTATTTACATTACTGCTGGGATACATGTGGCACATGATAACTTGGTTATTTGTTCAACCATGCTTACGCCCCTCTCCCCCCACACTTTTAAAAATGATGTGCCGCCCCTGCATTAGTTATCATTTAGTGGAAGATAATGGAATGTCTGAGATACCTGGGATTTGAGATAATGAACTTGGTTGTAAGTATAAATAACTTTATTTCTATTTTCCTAAGGTGTATCCACTGCATCAAGCTTGCACCCATCTGGGAGTCCCTGGCAACCAAATACAAAGACTCACAAGATATATCAATTGCAAAGGTATAAAAAGCACTGTCAACATTCTCTTAATCAATGTCTGGAATGATCTAAGTCTGGGTTAAGCTAACTCACAGATCAAACCCTAAACACCATCTGGGCTGATCAAAGTTAAAGCAATCAAACCTGAGACCCAAGATACTGGCCCCACTGATGCTAATGTGCTATTTTTTTTCACTTTTGACTCCCTAGAAAAATTTGGGGGGGAAATGCAGCTTTTAGTGTGAAAGGTCTCTTGAAATAGATAAGTTTTTTATTTGATACACTTTAGAATGATAAGGTTTAATTTAAAATCAATAAATAATGTAATTACAGATAGATTGTACAGCAGAAGGAGCAAAGTGCAGTCAGCATAATGTGAAAGCATTCCCTACACTCAAGCTCTTTAAAGATGGAAAAGAGGTAGAATTTAATAATAGATAATTATATCTTACATGTCTTATATTTTACTGTAACTACAGTATGGGCCATAATAAGCTACCAGCATTACTATTTTAATCACGTATTATTTTTCATAGATAAACCAATACACAGGTAGTCGGGCATTAAAAGACCTGGAGACCTTTGTGATGTCACAGATAGCTTTCCATATTAGGCCAGCTGCACCTGACAGCACACAGTCGACAAGTGAACATGTAGACCACTCCACTAAAGAAGAACCACCACCACCTGCTATGGAAGACAGTGAAGAGGATATGGTATGTAATGTACTAGATAGCAATCAGTCCTCAAGACAAAATGAGCTTTAAGTCACAATAGACAGTGTGAGTCATGAAGTAATTATCAAATTGTCATTGTCTCTAATCTAAATTTTATTTCACTTTCAAGATTAAACCTTATCAGCTGAATGAAAACAACTTTGACTCCTTGGTTTCATTTGGTACCACATTTATCAAGTTCTATGCACCTTGGTGAGTTGAGCTGTAGTCAGACTGTGTAATTTAATATCTGTAAGAGTATCTTTGGTATGATTCAAAAGCCTCAGTCAATCAAGTGTGGCAAGGGAAGGGGTGTAATAAGTGCAATGGCCTCTTCCCTTCTTACCTCTGTGCCTTAATTGGTTTCCATTCCTGTAACTAGCAACAAAGGAAAGTTAAATTTGTTAGGTCTTTGAATTAAGGGTTTTTCTCCAGGTTTTCTGGTTTCCTTTCTTCTGTGAAACCTAATAATCAATTTATGAGTTAACTAGCAATGCCTCGACTTTGTCAGCCCAGCCCAAAGGTTATTTCAGGGTTTGGTAAAACTGAAAGTTTGAAGTCTGAATTAACATTACCTTAATGTACTTACTTTATAATTGCCTATTCAGACTTTTTGCTTAAGTAAAAGCACACACACAACATGAACTTTAAAATGGTTTTTCCTAATTTTCTCATGCAGCTCCCCCACTGTTTCCATGGCAGCCATGTTTGCAAATTGAATGGTTAATCTCTATCATATTTACAATAGGTGTAGACATTGTAAGATTCTTGCTCCAACCTGGGAACAACTGGCCAAGAAATGTGCTGAAACAGCTGCAGGACCAAAGATTGCCAGGGTAAGATTTGATTTATTGGTTGTATTTTTACAACAGTGAATTAGCCAAGAAATGTTTTTTGATTTGTTGGATGTCTTACTCTGTGGAGTGGGGGGGGGGGGGGGGGGGGGGGTGTGTGGTGGTAAGCAGGTGACAGAAAGGTGTTGTCTGTAAATAGTCTCAAGAGTTTCAACACATGGATTATTATTAGAAATTACCATATCTTGGTTTGTGTGGATGAGAAATTTATAGGAAGCTCAATTATGTCTTTCTGTATAAATTTCATCTTGCGTTACTTTTTGTTTTGATGTTAGGTGGACTGCACTGCTGAAGAAAAACTCTGTCAAACCTTTGGGGTAAGTCAGTCAGATCCTGATCATGAGCTACAGTAAGGGACATATGGTTATGGTCTAGCTCATAAAATATATAAAAAATTAAATGGGAATTAACAGTAGCATTTCAACAGAGTAGCTCTTTATCCACTAAAATTCCCAGAGTACCCAGAGAAAAAACCTTGAAGCACAGGAGAGAATCCTGACAAGCAATTCTTACTCATATACAGCATCAAGTTTGGGAATCCAACCCAGGTTGCCTTGTTGGCAAGTGCACACTCTCACCATTGTGCTTCTAATGCACATTCTGGTTTTTATGGCATAAAGGGACCAGGAGTTTGACTACCCATCTACCCCTAGTATGGGATGTCCAGCCACCCTCTTAATCTGGGTGCCCTTATCGAGGTTATCAATCAAAGGCAGGACTAGACTTGTTGAGCCAGAGTAGTCCATTTCATTTCATTTCATGTCCAGCCAAACACTTAATGTGGGTGCACTTATCTAGGCTATCAATCAAAGGCAGGACTCTACTTGTTGAGCCAGAGTCCATTTCTTATTGAAGCATTTAAACCAAATTTTTTATACCCACCGTATTCAGACAGGTCTCTCATAGCTCTGAAAATTTCACAGTTAGCATAGTGATGAGTAATGATTGTGAGAGTGCTATATATACCCAAGCATCTTCACTCTGTGTGGTCAATATTTTCATTCGCTGTGGTTAATTTAAAGGCTATGTAATATTTAACTTTGTTTATAGAGGATAACACTTGACAGTAGTTCAACTGATAAACTTGTGGTCCGCTGTTAACATCTCTAGTTAATTAGAAACAGGACCGCCATTAACGTGATCATCGAGCCACGTGAAGGTCATTAATTTAAACCGTAATGGTGCCATGTGTCCTACAATTCCATAGACATAAAAAATCTATAAATTCTTCTAGACATCCTGTCCAGATATTTAGATATTATTCCTCTCCAGATTAATGGTTACCCCACCCTCACTCTCTTCAAAGATGGTCAACCAAAACAAGAATACAATGGGAATAGAGACTTGGAAAGTTTGTATAGGTTTGTAATGCAACACCATGACAAAGAAGAATTATAGATATAAAACTGCATGCTAGCGTTATCTTACTCTCAGCAATCTCTGTCCTGAAGAAAATATCCCTTGGGGGAGTGGGAGGGGAAGGGAAGAGGGTGGATCCTGATGAGAGTCGATTTCTCATGGTAAGAATTATTTGTTTTTGCAAGAGCTAAAGTTAAGTATGGTTAAACCTCTGGTGTAGAGATTAAGGCACACACTACCAGTGACCTTGACTGTAAATAGTTTTATAAATTATAAATATTGTTATTATTGATATGATAAAAACCCCAAATAAAAGGGAAATCATTGAATGCCAAAACTCAAGAGATCACAGGCAGTTTAAATGAGGCAGTGGGAATCTTAAATTTTTGACTAACATTCACTTCTTGACCCTTACCTTTTTCTCCCAATTTTTTCATACTCTTTTCCTTTCATCTCTTTCCCACTTCTATCTCCTTACTTCTCCATCCATTTTTCCCATTCCTTTTTCTTTTCTTTTTCCTCTTTCCTACTTCTCTACTTTTTCCACTTCTCTACTTTTTCCACTCTTTCCTCTTTATTTTTCTCTCATTTTAAACATCCCATACGTCTGCCATATTCTCTCTTATCGGTCTTAAATAAGATTAACTTTTATTTAAGTTTCAACGTATTTAATTTATGTAACTAATTGGGGATACTGAAATTAAACTGAAATGAAGAAATAATCAAAGAAACATAAAGTGTTTTTAAAAATCCTCTCAAGGTGGCAAACCAGTTGACTATTTACAAGCATGGTCGAGAAACTGAATCTGAACTAATCAGTGATCAGGACAAATACAGTCTCAGCTAGTGGCCACAGCGGGACTCGAACTCAGCATCACCGGGTTGCAAAAGGCTATGACCACACAACCATGCTTTCTCCTTTAAGTTCTTAGGTTTTTGAGCATAAAATACATCATAATTATATAACAGTATACATAAAATCTGCCATATATTATGTATACTAACATACAAATAATTAAAACTGTTTTGCATAATTTTATTTTTTAACTTTTAGAACTACCTATAAACTAATCTTTTTTAGATTGAATGGATTGTAAAGGACAATAAAAGTATATGAAAAATTATTCCTGAATAAACCATTAACCATTTTAAACACCCATAAATGATTCTACTAAAAAATTATAACTAATCCAAACCTGCTTTTCATGGTGGACCCAAAAGTCATCTTTCTATATGATTGACATTTTGATAAATCACACGGAAAGGGATAGACGGTCTAGGATTTTCCTGGTGGGAGGGGAGGGGAGGGGGGGTGGAGTAGGGGTGCAGAGAGGAAGTCCAGATACTGAAATTATATAAGTCACTTGTTGATCTGTGCTTTGTAAGTTAAAGCAAATGGTGTTTATTATTGATTAAAGAAAGAAATTTTACTCAAGGGAATGAAATGATGGGTTACTAAAATATGGGTTATCTTTGTCATTTTTTTCAGTATTTATCTTAGTATTATGCAACTTCTGAATGCATATATACTCAATTGAAGAATCGTTGTCGGGTTTAGGAACATAGAACATAGAAGCTGAGACCGAAAAGGCACATGGGAAGTACGTTAATTAGACGGCATGCTGTGACCGGCGACCCGTGGCATCATCCACTGTTTTTAATAAGCGCGCTTTTGGCATTCTAAACCGACTGCAGGAATGGCGCTAATGAATAAATTATAATATAATTATGTCATTTCCCATATGCCATTTCGGTCTCAGCTTCTATGTTCTATGTTTCTGAACCCGACAACGATTCTTCAATTGAGTGTGTACATCCAGAGCTCATAGGGTGCCATGCGTAACCTATGGCTAATTTACTAAAACTATTTGCAATATAAACAATAAATCAGAAGCTCCTATATAATACTGAGCTAAAATGAATAAAAGATAGGAGAAAACTTGACTTACTATTCCTCTGAATCACCTAAGACATGTCTATGCACCTTTACTAGAAAACCCTAATATCTATACTTTGAAACAATCATGTAATAATCTAAACCTTTTTTGCAATGTTAAAAGAAAGACTGAAAACTTATCTATGTATCGTGACTATCAAAAACTATCATCATCATAAGTTATCATTATCATCTAACATACTGCTCTCGGAAAAGAAAGTTTTTAATTGGAATTAATTTTTTTCAAAATGGCTAGCAGGTTCAAGTTCATCTATCAAGAAATTACACAGCTTTAATTTAAGAGCGATTAATCTAGAGATTAAACAGGCAAGCTATTGCATTTTTGTAGTTATTGTTGTTTGTGGTGGTGGTGTAATCGTTGTTGGTGTTATCGTTGTGGTTGTGGTTGTCATGGTTGCTGCTGTTGTAGTTATCGATTTTCGTCATTAGAGAGTTTTAGAATCTCGTATACCACAGTTGACTATCAGTGAAAACTTTTTTTAAACTAATGAAAAGGAATCGGCAAAATCTCCAAGTAGTAGAAGACAAAAGAATATTATTTTGTCTTGGTGAGAAGGTTTGTAAAAGGTAAAGTGAAATGCAGAGAAACGATGAAAACGTGGTGATGTTTGCCGTTTGTGGGAAGAAAAAACGTGAATCTAAAACTCTCTAATATCCAACATGGTTCTCTGCTAGCAGTCCTAATTCCACCTTGATGTGCAGATGGAGTCTTCTCTTTTGTGTGCGTGTGTGTAAAAAAGGAATAGGACTGTCCTAGCAGGGAACCATTATGGCACATTTACTTATAAATCGCCTTGTTTTCGGAGTGCACAGGGAGCCCACCCCAGAGATCGCTTAGAACATGGCTATTTTCTTTTCGATTTCCTTTTTGCAGATTGCACAAACACTAAGATGTTCAGCGCAGATCTGACATGCGCCATGCCCGCACGAGAAGATGATGTTTTTCTTCCTTTCCAGACATACACAGCAAGTTACCATCTCCTCCAATTTCTTAACCTTTTTCTCCGTTGATTGCAACTTTTCTTTCGCGTCCAGGTCCTCTTTTTCGACTTTAGGAGGTACGTTTTTTCCATCTAAAAGGAAAATGTTTAAATCTAGATCTGAAATCCTCGTTGAGATACGAATTTGCGAATGACTTTGGCATGTTTTTTTTTTCTGATTAAATGAAAGGGAATTTCAAATATTCTAAATTTTGATTCCCTTTGTTGACTTACCTTCAGTTGTCTTGTTCATCACCGGTTGCTTGCATTCTGGACAGCGTTTAGCTCGAACAGAACACCCTACAAAGCAGATTAGGTAGTGTGAGAATGTGAAGATGAATGTTGCAGTGAATAGGGGGAAAAACATAGCATAGCGATCTTACTACAGTCGAATGTTTTCATTACGGTTGGTGTGCTGAGATTGGATTAGGCGTACCACAACAAATAGATCTGAGAGATCAAGCAAGCATTTAATGCTCATAAAAGGCCATGCCAGTGTTAAGGCATGTCTTACAAGTACCTTCCGTAGATGAGATGCGTAAATACTGCGCACGAGAAGCAATTGGAATGTTACTAGTACCTGGAACCACCTAGTATGCGTCTTTGATGCAGTGCGCAAAAACGAAATCGGAAGCCACTATATTGTTAATGCGTACTTACCATGCGCAAAAACATGGAAAAGCCATTTCAAAGTTCAAACAAGCCATGTCAATGTTTATGCATGCATTCCTAAACCTATAACGATGATAAGATGCATGAAAGCGGCAATCGCGCATACAGGTATGCGTGCAATGTTCCAGTACCTTTACACAGGACAGCGTGTCCACATGGCTTGAATACAACGTCTGCTTCACCATCGATGCAAATCAAACAAGTCCTCTTAGTTTTCTTCACTGGTCCACTGGTCCCGTTCTGGAATTCTTCCTCCTCTTCCACTGGCATACCTGGCATTTTCTGACTGTCTCCTTTTGAGGCCCCTCCCTCTTCGGTTTTCACGCTTTTAGCTTGCAGTGTCTGTGCATTCTTAAACCCATCTATAGAACGAGTGGCCGTTTGGTTTTCGCTAATCTCTTGGTCTATTTTCATTGGTTCGCTGGCCTGCACAGTGTCTTCTTCCTGAAAATATGCAAGATTATTTTTATTCCGGTCTGGTATCCTAAAAACTCGTGCGTTCTGATTGGCTGTTTGAGCGGTCGGTATTTTGTATGTATCTGCCCGCGCGCGCGGTCCGGTATCCTTTGCCGCTAAACGACAAGACAAAACGATTACCAAAACAAGTAAAAAAAATACGGGAAAAAAATAAATAAGTTATTTACCGTCCTATAGTCGGTCCGGATAGGGAAAAACTGTGCCCGAGGTCTTGAACACGGACCGAGGCCGTTAGGCCGAGGTCCGTATATTCAAGACCTCGGGCACAGTTTTTCCCTATCCGGACCGACTATAGGACGGTAAATAACATATATATATTTATTTCAGTTCAAGGTAAGATCGCTTGACAAAGTATTTCACATCTATCATTAAAACTGTTTGTCTATCGCCAATTATCTCACTTTACTTACTTTTTTGCTTGCAAAGTTATTAACTATTTTCATTTTTACACTTTCAGTTGGATTTTTCTCTTCCTTTACCCTGGAGAAAGCAGATATCAATAGCATTTGAATATGACTATCATCGACAAACAAACGTCAAGACAAGAGTTCCTATTAACTCAGTAAACCCAAGACGTTTTTCGCCGGAATATACTACAGAAGAACCTTGATAAAAACGTCTAGCAATGTCAGACTCGTATCCAGTCGCTTCTCTGGTCTTATTGATCTCACGCTGTTGTTGATGGGAAGGATTTAGTGAGTTCCCGGTGGATCAAGGGAAGGACAACCACCGCGCGCAAAAAACAACCGTGAAACAAATGACGACTGGGTACGAGTCTGTAGCAATGTAATCATTGCACATAGATGAGACCCAACATAGATGAGAGGCATAACGTACACTCTTACCATCGTGTATCATTAGGTAAGATGCAAAAGAACATGGAAGCCATTTTATTATCAACTTTTTTTTAAATATATTTTTTTCGAATTGAAATCTTTAGTATACCTAACATTTTTTTTTGCTGGTATGATTTGTTCGACTGTAGATTTCCAGGCTTAATTCTTAGCTGTCCTTGAAATCACGAAAATTCTGATGAGATGCATGGAGAAAGCGTGCTGCTAAGTCATCACCATTTGACATGACATACTCCTAATACTACTGATCGGTACTTACTTGGTCTCTTCAAAGGCTTTCCTGAGGTCTGGTTCAGCTTTGGTGCCTTCACCGTATTCCATGGGAGTCTTGCCAGCCTGATTAGGTTGACGGACATTAGCACCACACGATATCAAGTACCGTGATATCTCTGTGTACGAATTAGTGCTCTTACCAAACAGACCAAGAAACTGTAAAATATGTTGGATAAATGTTGGGTTCAGTATTGTGAAGTCCATTTGTCAGGGTCGTTAGGAACACGCGATTTCTTTGTCACTGTTTTCGATGGTTACCTAAAGCTCGCAATAATCGGCCTTCAGAGCACACTAGGTTATCAGAGAGCTTTCCAAGTTTCTGCGACCCACACAGCTGTAGATGCGGTATATTTTTTGCTCGTACTTGGGCTTTCATCCACTAGCATCAAATAGAACTAAGACTTTATCTTGGGTCAATGCAAGTTTTCCCATTTCAGACCATGTATTGTGAGAATAAGATTCTTTGACGGAGTTGTATCCATATTCATCTATCGCCTCGTGAGCAATCGTTAAACTAGGAAATGATACTCTAAATGACAAGTGGTCTGAAATGGGAAAACATTACGCCCAAGGTAAAATTTGCTTTATTATTTTACAACGGTCTTAGAACACATACTTTTAAAAGTTGTCTAGGTCGTAGAAAGATGGCTTACGATTTATGTATGTAATTATTACCGAGCCCATTCCTACGGGGAATAATTTCTCGCGCATAAGGGAGGCGTGAAGAGGTGTATCACCATTCTCATCGGCTGCGTTGACGTCTGCCCCGTGCTGCTCTAAGATCTTGACCATCTTCAGGTATCCTTCATTTACGGCTAACATCAGTGGTGTTTGGTTGTTTTTCGTGCGATAGTCGACCTTACAATCATTCTATAAAACATACATTTTTTATTGTTATATTGGAACAGAGTGGTAATCGAGTGGAACTCGAAAATTGTCTAATTAAATATTTTTCTACGTATATCAGAAAAGAACGTCTTACAGGCATACAAGACTTACCTGTGCCAGGATGATTTCAGCAATGTCACAGTGATCATTGACAGCGGCCAAGTGCAGAGATGTGAAACCATCTTCTCTGGGCACGTTCACCAACTCTGGAGACTTAGCAAGTAATTTTCTTGCAGCACTATTGATAGATAAACCCATGGTAAGTTTTTAATTTACGAATTTGAAAAAGGTCTTCTTTATGACCATCTGTACTTACTATGAGTTGCCTTTGTACGCTGCTAAGTGCAGGAAGTTGAACCCACTTTTGTTTTTCAGCGTGAGGTTTATTTTCGGCGCGTCCAAGATCAAGTCAAGGATGTTGTTATTTCGTTGTGATATGGCGTCGTGCAGGGGCGTTTCTCCACCTACGTCCTATAATAATCAAGTATTCTTGGGTACGTGTGATGTCATAGCCGCCATGTTGATTGACTTGAACGAAAGATGTGGTCTATGGTCTTTTCTCATATCATCAAACATGGCGGCTATGTCTTCATTTCAGTTCATTTCTACTATCATTGGGATGACCGACACTACAAATATGAAAGCTAGTTAATTGAGAGATTACTTCCACTCCTATTTTCAAAGTCAAATTGGTTCTTGATTTCAAGAGGAACGATTGGATTTCATTTGCTTAAGACATAAAGGGTCCAGAGTTAAGTCTACTGTGCGCACGAGCCAGAAATTTAAGGCCAAGGCTAACGAGGCCTACCTTCATGTGTTAGCCATTCCTAGGTGGAATAAAAGACAGGTCTGCTTGAGTTGTATTTGCAATATTTTTTGATATAATTGTTTTAGGGGACGAAATCTATACACCTATTTAAAGATAAGCCCGTTAGAACAGTCCCACAATGCACTGTAATGCTAACTCGACCCAGTCTTTTCTTCAATCTCAGAACGGCTAATACGGCTTCTCAACTAGATCATGCTGAAAGATGGGTTGACTATTTAAGCGAATTACCTGCAGATTAACATCACAAATAGCTGTCTGCACCAGTATCCTAACAGCATTGTCATTCGATTCTTTGACAGCCAGATGTAATGGTGTGCATTTGGCTTCGTTGTCTGCGATGTTCGGATCCACACCGTGCGCAATCATTACTTTCATTGCTTCGCCGCTTTTATCTCTGGAAAAAGGTAAAAAGAAGGTCTGACTTTTCGCCAAGAAAATATCGCAAAGGGGGACATGTTCGGGCGCGTTGGGAACTATGGCTGAAACTTGTCTTGCAAAGCCACTTTTAATACAAAAAATCAAGGCTAAACTTGACAAATGACATCAAATGTATGAAAAGATCAAGTCTTCGACTTGGAAGCATATTGTTTCGTGGTCACAAATTCGGGAAAGGTTCATAGCACAAGTTCCAACTGAAAATTACGAATTATCATCGCATACCCATAAGCTGCATGATGGATGGCGGTGTATCCTTGTCCATCCTAAAAAGAACGATTTAAAAACAGTTTAATTCAATTTATTTCATGTATGCAAAGCATCAGCAGTAGAGAAAAAAGCCTGTGCGTAGGTCTTTTGGGGGGAGGGGAGATGTCACGTGGGCACAGTATGGTAACGCAATATGAATCTTTTGTACAAAGTTTGCCTCCTGTTCTACAACAAGGCTGCCGTACCCCTATTCTTTATCCATTTTCAAACATGTCTCTCATAAAAGATTATTTTAATGTAGGTTTATCGCAGATCTTTGGTACCTTGATTGAAGTATCAGCGTTCTTCTCAAGCAGTAGCTGGATAATATCACAGTAACCACTGTGGCATGCCATGTGCAGACAAGTCTTCTCAAGCAATGACGACTTATAATTCAACTGGAAAATAATCAAAGGTTATTTATAACTTCTTGTTAGCACGTGCGTAATAAGCCTGAAGCGAGATGACGTTTTACCCCGTCTCTAGACCATAATCCTTTTCACACTGCTTTTGTTCTTTAATTATGACTATTGTTCCTGTATTCTCTCAGGAATCAAAAGTTTTAATATGAAAGAATTTTAAAAACTATTATGGTATAGAGTCGGGGGTAAAACGTCATCTCGCTTCAGGATTATTGCGCCATCGCGGACGTCAATCAAAGCGTTTCTATGACATTGCTTTAAAAACACTTTGACTTACATCCATCAAAAACCCATTTTGTCGCATTGTCAAATTGAAGGATACCGCGCGTGCTATCGAGAAGAATACCGGTGAATCCTAGACCTAGACCTCGTGTAAATGACGTGTTTTTACGAAGCTTTGGTGGGATGAATATATAAAAGAAAGCCTCGTAACAGTCAAACTTCTGTGATCTATAGATTCCTGTCATTGATTACCTAGAGGAATTGTTCAGGGGGACAAAACAATAGACTGTCTTTTTCTTATGCAAAAACAAATCCATTGCTTTGTCACCCGGCACAATTTCCAATATTGAAAAACTTTGGTTGAACGAAAGAAAAGTAGTTGGAATTGTCTATTCAGTTCCATTGGTCTGAAGATTTTCAATTTTGCTTCTTTAGCAATTCTTTATACATACAGGGACAGATTCAGTATTTTTTAAGGAGAGGGTGAACACCCTACGATCAAGACGATTACAATATCAAGTATCAACAACGCATTAGATAGCTCATCTACGGGCGGAGGGGGTGGGGGTGGGGTGCGCTGACATAGGTTTGTTTTGAGTCCACTTTTTGTTTTATTAGACACGCGTCATAAAAATATTTATGCAGACCAAAATATGTTTTGTTTTACATAAGATATAATGCCTACCAGTTCAGGGCGTTCATCGAGTGCTTGCGTGACATGTGACACGTGACCCTGGGCCGCAGCTTGCACGACAGCCAGTCCTTCATCATCTTCTTTCTGTTTCTTCTCTTCCCCAGTAAACATTTCTGAGAATGCATCTGTCAATACTGTAACATGATTAAGCAAGGCAAGTTTAGCTGAGACAAGGTCATTAGTCTACGCAGCTTAGTTTAGCGGGGGAAACGAATCTTATGGTGCATTTGACGTCATAGTCGCCATGTTGCTTAAATAACCCAATATTTTCAGTTATGAATTTGCAGGAAGTGAAGAGTTGAATGATAAAATATTTTTATACAATTTGAATGATGCATCTTGGGAATATCAAGGTATATTCTTCCAATATGTTAATGAGTGTGATGTCATAGGAGGCATTATTAGATATTCAAAACTTTTCTGGGTCAGTAAAGTATCCTGTATAAAACATTTTCTAACTCAGGGTTTATAGAAAGGTTTTTGCAAATTTGTTTTCTCATAGTAATTTACGAATGATGACAAACTTATATGCCTCCTTTGACGTCATACTTATTAACATATTTGAAGTATTTTGTCATGGGCCTTCTAGCTTCGGTACAAGCAACACCATATATGGCATGATGAGCAAAATATATTCGTACCGAAGCTAGACCAGAATGCAGCATGTTCATTATCCCAGAAAAGGTCTATAACTGCCTACATGTATGGCAGCAATGTTATTTCTTCTTTTTATTTGAATGAGAAGGGACGCACGCCATCTCTGAAGTATTTTTATACCAGAACAGGATTTACTACTTTTAAAAAACTAATGATCGTTGACATTTTTTTCTCAAGATACTGACGTTTCTGGCCCAGAAACGCTCTGAGAGCGTGCTGCTTTAAGAGTGCTTGTAGTGGATGTTCGTCATCATCGTCACTATCTTCTTCCACTTCTCCATCTGCAGCTGCCTCGTGTAGAGTCAAGATGGCGGCGTTTACCATCCATTTGTCGTCATCCACTTTTATGAACACGTGATTGTCACTGTCAACTTTCTTCACTGTGCCTATCTTTCCCAACATCTGAAAAAAAGACAGCATATGGGGATTTTAAAAAGAGAAACGGTTGCTGATTTGGAAATCGTGGTATGTAGTTTCATGTATTTATTGATCCGTCCATCCATCCATCCATCCATCCATCCATCCATCCATCCATCCATCCATCCATCCATCCATCCATCCATCCATCCATCCATCCATCCATCCACACATCCATCCATCCATCCATCCATCCACACATCCATCCATCCATCTCCCATCCTTTGCTGTCATTTTCTTATCCATCCATCCATCCATCCATCCACACATCCATCCATCCATCCATCCATCCACACATCCATCCATCCATCTCCCATCCTTTGCTGTCATTTTCTTATCTATCCATTCATCCCATCTCATCCCATCCCATCCCATTCCATCCCATCATATACTGTACCGTTTTCATTCTTTGGTTCCATCCACCGTGTCCATCTTGCAGTTTTTCCACCAAATCCATTTCTTCACTAACCAATACTTTATCACCAGCTTTAAAATGAGGGATCTAAAATAAATAACAAATCATCACAAGATGAAAATATATACTAGCCTCGATATAAAAGAAACAAAAGATATTGTCCAATATTTACTGACACTCGGTCATGTAGGATATCATGGTATCGATTCCATTACTGTTTTTTGTCAGACCCTGACGATAGCCAGGATGGCCGAAAGCAAGAAGGTCATTAAAAACTTTAAAACGGAGAGGGATTGTTAATCGTTATATAATATTCTTTCCTCTCTCTCTCAGGTTACTATACCTTAGCGAGTGCTTGTGGGGCGAACCGAAACTTTGCACCATCGTAATCTACAATGACGTCACCAGACTTGGTAAAATCATGTACAACACCGATCTTTGGAATACACTGCGAACACAAAGTAAGGCAAGGAAACATAGAAGGGGGGAATAAAATAAAAAAATTATTATTATTATTATTATATACATATATATACACACACATACACCAAAACTCAAATATTCTGACATTTATCGGATATATATACTTATATATATGTCCCCATTTTTCTTTGGTCTTGCCTGGATTAGTATTTACAGTTGAGCGTTACACTACATCATAACCGATTAAATATGGTCATATATAAGTCCGTGCGCCCCAGAAGGAAATATTTATTTTATAGTGGAATCGGGGGTTGTCTTTGTTCAAGATCAGTAAATAGAACGGTACAGTTGCATAACCTTCGCACTGTCAGTTATTCATCTGAAGATTTAAATTGCATTTTAGTTTCGGTAATCAGGCTCATTCGTTATGACCCGTTATGAGTTGATCGATTACAGGATTCTGTATCTGATTTACAAAACTTTTTCACGGTTGTGATTTCTGTTGTGTTTTTCTCATGAATTATTAATGAGTTTAATATATATACATATATACAGCCATTTGCAAAAATTATGGCCGTTTCAAATATAAATACAAATATATCAAAAGTATATCAGACACGACGGAATATCTATCTTGATATTTATTTCAGAAAGCCCTAGTGATAGACAACTCGAAAAAAATATCACAGATGGTATCCCATAATTTTTGATATGCTTTTGATATACTTGTACATAGATATGGAAGCGGCCATAATTTTTGCAAAAGGCTGTATATATATATATATATATTACTATATTACTATATTACTTTTGTTATGTGTACTATATTATTTACTGTATTTTATCTTTGTGATGTGTTGATAAAATGATCGAGTAGTTACTAGATCCGTTTTCGTATCTAGACTACTTGTAGTCCAAGAGCTGTGCAGGTCAGTTAAAGATGACGAACGCAGGGGCGTAACCAGGGGGCCCTTTGAACGTAGATTTTACTTCTTCTGAGCTATGTTTTTTCTTAAGTACTGCAATCTGTACTTTACAATTTACAACCTATTTATTGTAAAATTCTAAGATTCCAATTTCTCATTAAAGTCGGGCTGCACGCAGGCTATACTGCCAACAAACTAACGTACAAATTGCTATAGACTATTAAGAAGTAATCAAAGGTGGTTTATTTACCTTTTCCATGTCTTCAGTCCATCCTCCATGACCCTCAGCTAACTCTATCAGCTGTTCCTTTGTGATGTTAACCTTAACTTTGTCTTCAGTGGTAAAGCCGCTGACCGTCTTCTTGGCTCGTATTCGTAGTCCTGGAAGATGATCTCTGTAGTAGAAGCCTCCGGTTTCTGGTGTGGTTGATAGTATATCGATCTAAACAGATTTAATGAAAAAGAGAGTTACTATAAGGAACGATCGGACGAACGAACGTAGTAAACGAGGAACGAACTACGGAAAGTGTGAACGAACGAACATATGTAGATGAAAGATCGAACGAACGTATACACAAACGATCGAAAGAACGGACGAGCGAATGAAGGAAGGAATCGGAACACATGAACGGGCAACAGAAACACAAATATTACCATTCCTTTGAAACCAAGCCTGTACACATTCTGCTTGTTACTTCTGTCCCATTTGACTGAAACAATATTTTTAGCTCCATTCTTCCAGCTTCTTGTATCTACAACGGTCCCCTTCCCACCTGGACCACCATCTTGTGCTCCCCAGCGCCAATCAGGTCCTCTTTTTACTTTTGCACCACTAAAAGTACCTCTTGCTTGGATCTTTGTCGCACCTTCGCGTTTGCCAACTTGGACACTAGATTAAACATCCACAGATCAACTTATTTCTATTTCACTTTACATCTGTCGTAAACGCGGTACACACAACGTAGAATTAATCCTTACCTATTTACGTGTCTTTAATTACCCAAGAGTATCATTTCCTTGCTTAAAAGTTGGGCATGAGAAGATATGAATATGGATACAACTTAAATGCACAATCTTATTCTCAAGAGAATGACACGTGGTTTGAAATAGGAAAACATTATGTCCATGCTAAAGAAATCTTATTCCACAATTAAGCGAATGTTTGACTCACCGTTCTCCATTTTGGTATTCCATCCGAGAAAACACACACTCCAAGTCATGGGTATCTGCCATGTAACAGCTTGTGCAGAGATCATAGTTATCACACGTCATACATTTCCAACGAATACCAAGAACAGGCTGCTGATTGCATCCATCACACATAACAAAGATATGTTTTCCTTCACTAGACGCTGCAAAACGAAAAACCAGAATACTTTATGGTTTAACATGGAAAAGGAAAAACACTATTTTTACCCCATAATAGTAAATTTAGCGTTTGGCATATACCGTGTTTCCTTTATTAAACCAGTTTAGCCTAGTTTAAGAGCATGATTGTTTGCAAAAGTCAACTGCAATGTAGAGAATGTGCAACTTGTATATTAGCGAGGGCCAAAAGGAAGGCTGTCTGTGTAAACGAGAATGTTACCAAATGATTTAGCGCGTTTTTTAAAAATATTGCTTCAAATAATCTTGTTTTCTTCAATCAAGTATGGTGTCGAATGCGCAGTGAGTTGTTCACATTGTATCTGGAGGTAATTTTCCTTGTAACTCAATAATATTTGGTTTGTCTCTGATTTCAATTTATGATAACTAAACGTTTCGACCGTATACCAATGGCCTTCATCAGTAAAATGATGGCTTAAACATACTTATTTAAGAAGCCAAGCATTTCAGTTTACCTGTTCCACTGCTGTCGTAGACTCTTAAATCCATCTTCTCATCGAAGCCTGCTCTATAGTTGGCTCGTGCACCAGTGTCCCATTGCACCCATACTGTACTCTCAACACCATCTTTCTCGTTTTGTGCTGCTTCTACTACTGTGCCTACACAGCCCTCTCCGCCATCTTGGTCTTCCCATTCCCAGTCTGGGCCACGTACGACACGACAGCCTAAATACATTCCTCTTGAATGGTTATAGTCTTTCAGTTATTTACTGATACAATCTGTAAGAAATAGTAACCAATAATAGTAGACCATTTTCAAATTACCACTGTGTTCCTTGATTGCAGGCTCCTTTGCTCAGTTTATTTCACAGCAAAAAAAGAATATTACAACTCTTTTGCTGGTATACAATAACCTTCAGCTCGAGATTCTATTATTATTATTATTATTATTATTATTATTATTATTATTATTATTATTATTATTATTATTATTATCGAACGTATAAAGCTTAAATATTTCGAACTCGTAAACCAACAAAAGAGCAATAGACCATTTCACAGATCCCGCGGCTTAACCTCAGTCTCGTCAGCGTGTAATATAGAAATTGGCTACAACCTGTGAAATTTTAAGTGTTTCAATTGTTCGTTGATGTGTAAATTCCTTCTATTACTGCGGACTGAAGTCAAATTCTAAAGAATAATTCCACGAGGCTGAGGTTGAGTAACGGTGAAATGGCCTATTCATGGATGTCAAGTTCGTCAATCTATCCATCAGCACCCTTTGTGTCTTCTCCAACAAATCATCAGAATTTGTAGAAATGACGAATGAATTAGGTTCAGAGAAAAAGCAGCAGAATTATATATTTAGGAGTTTAACGAAAATCATCATCAGATCCACTTATTACATTTTTTGTTGTCGTAACAAAGCATGGGATAATACTGAATTGATAAAGTTTTAGCTTTGAAAATTTTCAAGTGTTCGTTAAGTCATATTCGAGTAGTCAATTGTAAATTGCCTTTAAGTAGAGATATTTATTATAATTTCTGTAAAAGATACATAAATATATGAGTTCTTTCGATTCTCCAGTGGAACTCCATTGCGCGGTTTGTTATATCTTCCTTGGACAATTAACTTTTATCAAAACCATTTCGTATTTAGGTTTGAAAAATCTATTCATCTTGTAGAAAAACTAAGTATTTCTTAGCTATTTCGTAACCATTTTATTGAATATTGTTTACAGACAAGTTCTGCAGATCATTATTTTAAATTAAGATTCTCGATTCTCAAGCGCACTTAAAAATTACAATTGCGTCAATCATAAGATTTTGTACTGCGTCAGCACAAATGCAAATAATTCTAATTTTGCTTATTCGACTGAATTTTTAACCAACAATTCATATATCCTAAGACTAAAAGCTCAGATCTTTTAAAAAATACTATGAAATAATTTCGATTCATAATAGCTTTCACTTTCCCTTTCACTTTCACTTTTCTTACTGATGCATGAACTCCGTTCTATCGCAGCAAAATAGTTTAAGGTATATGGTTAATAAATGGGAATGATTTACAGTTCGAGTAGAGACGAGTTCGTGTCCAAAGATGTTTGATATTTATTTCCTGTGTCACACTCTATTGTTCGAAGTAAGTTAGATTTTTATAATCTATGCGAACACGAAAAATGTAAGTTTAACAAATACTTGATGCGATGTCTGTCGAAATCTTTCTGCTAGAGTTTTGCTTTTTTTTTTTTTTTCTGCTATGAATTTGCTCCTGTTTTCCTTCAATGGAAAGAGGAAGTAAATATCTTTGTTCGCTATTAATGACGAAACAGACAAAATTTAAAACCAGAACAAACTGGGATGGAAATTTTTAAAAAAATACGTGTTAGAGATGAAATAAGGTATAATTTCTGTTTAAAATATATATAGAGACTTTATACTTACCTGAACTGAATACAGCGATCTGTTATCTCAGTTTCTGCTTCGTTGGCAATGAAACTGACAAGTTTAGGGGATTCCCCCTTACTGTGCTGACACACTCACCCGGACCAATTGGATATCGATGCACTATCTGATTGGCCGGTTAAAAAATATTGAACTAAATGTCGCAATATGATTGGTTAATGATACATGTTTATCAAAGTGGTCCAGGTTGGAGTATGCGCACAGTAAACATAAATTACTGAGTGTAAATTCCCAAAATACTTAGGGGAGTAAGCGTTGCGTGACGACACTAATAGCGGCTGCGTAGTACTCTATCGTAGAAATCTATCTTAAATCTTGCGAAATGAAATGAAACAACTCAAACAAATGGTAAGAATGAAATAAGAAATGAAAGTGAAACGAAGTGAAACGCATGAAGAAAAACGAAACGAAACAAAATCAAATAAAAAGAAACTAAATAGAATAGAATAGTAATATGTAAGGAAAGGAAGTAAACATGCTGATTTGCATTCTTTTAATAGTTGAGCTATTAAATCAGTATTATTCCACGGTATTCCATAATATTTATCCACAGGTAAAACAATATCTGTAACTCATTTCTTGATACCATGAAGGTTTAAAATAATATGTTAAAATAATGATCAGATGAAGTACGTTCAGTTTCGCACCTAAAATACTCTCATTTTTAAGTAGTGTTCAGGCCATGTGCGACATTAATTTCGATGAAATTCAAAATCCCCTCGTATAAGCAAAGCCATTGGATCACTATTTTTACTTATCCATTGGTATTTAGGAGCATGTTGAAGTCGAATTTAGCCCAACCCTGCGTCAAGTAGTCTGCGAACATAGAAAACTTAGTACCATGTTAAGAAACATGGTTTCCTAACTCCATCGCACTTACACTTACCTCAGGTAAAACCTCGTTCCCACTCACTTACGCTTTGGGAAAATACACAGATATATAGGTGAATGTGATGAATATTCTTTTGTTATTTGCATTCATAGTAATACTACGGGGAATCCTTTAAAAATGCCTTTATTCAGCAAAATGTTCTACCAACGTTAGCAAAACCAAAATAAAGTGTATAGAAAAACCCGTAATGGAAATCCAACAAGTTAACTCATGTGTATTTTTATCCTGCAAATCTAGTTTTTTTCCTGCTTTGAAATGGGATTTATTCCCGTCATATTCAGGGATGCTCCCCCCCCCCCCCCCCCCCACCCCCAAATCCCACCGGAACTGGACCATGATGCCTTGCAGGGCAGGGTAACAGAGCCATGTGCCATTTCCAAGAAACACAGGAAAAAGAATTACATTTTATCAAGTTTATATTATATTATGTTATATTTATTATCACTATCATCATTATCATCTAACATACGGCTCTCAGAAAAGAAAGTTTAAAATTAGAATTAAATTCTTCAATATGTTTAGCAGGTTCAAGTTTATCTATCAAGAAATTACGCAGCTTTAATTTAAAAGCGGTTAATCTAGAGATTGAACAGGCAAGCTGTTGCATACTTTTTTTGTTTGTTAGTGTAATCGTTGCTGTTGTTATCGTTGTGGTCGCATGGTTGCTGCTGTTGTAGTCGTTATCGTTTTTCGTCATTAGAGAGTTTTAGAATCTCGTTTACGAAGGTAACATCTACATAATTTATTTGCAAAATCCAAAAGTACACCTAGCAAATTCGTTAGTGAAAAGGAATCGGCAAAATCTCCAAGTAGTAGGTGAACATAAGAATATTTGTCTTTGGTGAGAAGGTATGGAAAAGGTAAAGTAAAATGCAGAGAAATGATGAAAACGTGGTGATATTTGCCGTTTGTGGGAAGAAAAAACGTGAATCTAAAACTCTCTAATATCCAACATGGTTCTCTGCTAGCAGTCCTAATTCCACCTTAATGTGCAGAGGGAGTCTTCCTTTTTTGTCGTAAAAAAGGAATAGGACTGTTCTAGCAGGGAACCATTATGGCACATTTACTTCCATCGCCTTGTTTTCGGAGTGCACAGGGAGCCCACCCCAGAGATCGCTTAGAACATGGCTATTTTCTTTTGGATTTCCTTTTTGCAGATTGCACAAACACTAAGATGTTCAGCGCAGATCTGACATGCGCCATGCCCGCATGAGAAGATGATGTTTTTCTTCCTTTCCAGACATACACAGCAAGTTACCATCTCCTCAAGTTTCTTCAACTTTTTCTCCGTTGATTGCCACTTTTCTTTCGCTTCCAGGTCCTCTTTTTCGACTTTAGGAGGTACTTTTCTTCCATCTAAAAGGAAAATAATTGAATCTAGATCTAAAATCCTCCTTGAGATACGAATTTGCGAATGACTTTGCCAAGTAGAAATTTTTAGTTTTTTTCTGATTAAATGAAAGGGAATTTCAAATATGCTAAATTTTGATTGTCTTTGTTGACTTACCTTCAGTTGTCTTGTTCATCACCGGTTGCTTGCATTCTGGACAGCGTTTAGCTCGAACAGAACACTCTACAAAGCAGATTAGGTAGTGTGAGAATGTGAAGATGAATGTTGCAGTCATAGGGGAAAAACATAGCCTAGCAATTTTTACTACAGTCGTATCTTTTCATTACGTGTGTGAGAGATCGGGTAAGGCGTACCACAACAAATAGATCTACTGAGAGATCAAGCAAGCATGTAGTGCTCATAAAAGGTCATGCCAGTGTTAAGGCATGTCTTACAAGTACCTTCCGTAGATGAGATGCGTAAAAACTGCGCACGAGAAGCAATTGGAATGTTACTGGTACCTGGAACCACCTTGTATGCGTCTTTAATTGATGCAGTGCGCAAAAACGAAATCGGAAGCCACTATAATGTTAATGTTAATGTACTTACCATGCGCAAAAACATGGAAAAGCCATTTCAAAGTTCAAACAAGCCATGTCAATGTTTATGCATGCATTCCTAACCCTATAACGATGATAAGATGCATGAAAGCGGCAATCGCGCATACAGGTATGCGTGCAATGTTCCAGTACCTTTACACAGGACAGCGTGTCCACATGGCTTGAATACAACGTCTGCTTCACCATCGATGCAAATCAAACAAGTCCTCTTAGTTTTCTTCACTGGTCCACTGGTCTCGTTCTGGAATTCTTCCTCCTCTTCCACTGGTATACCAGGCATTTGCTGCTGACTGTCTTCTTTCGAGGCCCCTCCCTCTTCGGTTTTCACGCTTTTAGCTTGCAGTGTCTGTGCATTCTTAAACCCATCTATTGAACGAGTGGCCGTTTGGTTTTCGCTGATCTCTTGGTCTATTTCCATTTTTTCGCTGGCCTGCACAGTGTCTTCTTCCTGAAAATATTGATTTCAGTTCAAGGTAAGATCGCATGACAAAGTATTTTACATCTATCACTAAAATTGTTTGTCTATCACCAATTATCTCACTTTACTTACTTTTGTGCTTGCAAAGTTATTAACTATGTTCATTTTTTCACTTCCAGTTGGATTTTTCTCTTCCTTTACCCTGGAGAAAGCAGATATCAATAGCATTTGAATATGACTATCATCGACAAACGATTCAGTAAACCCAAGACGTTTTCGCGTGAATATAATGCAAAAGAGCCTTGATGCAACGTCTAGCAATGTAATCATTGCACATAGGCATAGCGTACACTCTTACCATCGTGTACCATTAGGTAAGATGCAAAAGAACATGGAAGCCATTTTATTATCAACTTTTTTTTTTTAATTTTTCGAATTGAAATCTTTAGTATACCTAACATTTTTTACTGGTATGATTTGTTCGACTGCAGATTTCCAGGCTTAATTCTTAGCTGTCCTTCTTGAAGTCACGAAAATTCTGATGAGATGCACGGAAAAAGCGTGCTGCTAAGTCATCACCATTTGACATGATATACATGCTCCTGATACTACTGTTCGGTACTTACTTGGTCTCTTCAAAGGCTTTCCTGAGATCTGGTTCAGCTTTGGTGCCTTCACCGTATTCCATGGGAGTCTTGCCAGCCTGATTAGGTTGACGGACATTAGCACCACGCGATATCAAGTACCGTGATATCTCTGTGTACGAATTAGTGCTCTTACCAAACAGACCAAGAAACTGTAAAATATGTTGGATAAATGTTGGGTTCAGTATTGTGAAGTCCATTTGTCAGGGTCGTTAGGAACACGCGATTTCTTTGTCACTGTTTTCGATGGTTACCTAAAGCTCGCAATAATCGGCCTTCAGTGCACACTAGGTTATCAGAGAGCTTTCCAAGTTTCTGCGACCCACACAGCTGTAGATGCGGTATATTTTTTGCTCGTACTTGGGCTTCCATCCACTAGCATCAAATAGAACTAAGACTTTATCTTGGGTCAATGCAAGTTTTCCCATTTCAGACCATGTATTGTGAGAATAAGATTCTTTGACGGAGTTGTATCCATATTCATCTATCGCCTCGTGAGCAATCGTTAAACTAGGAAATGATACTCTAAATGACAAGTGGTCTGAAATGGGAAAACATTACGCCCAAGGTAAAATTTGCTTTATTATTTTACAACGGTCTTAGAACACATACTTTTAAAAGTTGTCTAGGTCGTAGAAAGATGGCTTACGATTTATGTATGTAATTATTACCGAGCCCATTCCTACGGGGAATAATTTCTCGCGCATAAGGGAGGCGTGAAGAGGTGTATCACCATTCTCATCGGCTGCGTTGACGTCTGCCCCGTGCTGCTCAAAGATCTTGACCATCTTCAGGTATCCTTCATTTACGGCTAACATCAGTGGTGTTTGGTTGTTTTTCGTGCGATAGTCGACCTTACAATCATTCTATAAAACATACATTTTTCATTGTTATATTGGAACAGAGTGGTAATCGAGTGGAACTCGAAAATTGTCTAATTAAATATTTTTCTACGTATACCTGTGCCAGGATGATTTCAGCAATGTCACAGTGATCATTGACAGCGGCCAAGTGCAGAGATGTGAAACCATCTTCTTTGGGCACGTTCACCAACTCTGGAGACTTAGCAAGTAATTTTCTTGCAGCACTATTGATAGATAAACCCATGGTAAGTTTTTAATTTACGAATTTGAAAAAGGTCTTCTTTATGACCATCTGTACTTACTATGAGTTGCCTTTGTACGCTGCTAAGTGCAGGAAGTTGAACCCACTTTTGTTTTTCAGCGTGAGGTTTATTTTCGGCGCGTCCAAGATCAAGTCAAGGATGTTGTTATTTCGTTGTGATATGGCGTCGTGCAGGGGCGTTTCTCCAACTACGTCCTATAATAATCAAGTATTCTTGGGTACGTGTGATGCCATAGCCGCCATGTTGATTGACTTGAACGAAAGATGTGGTCTATGGTCTTTTCTCATATCATCAAACATGGCGGCTATGTCTTCATTTCAGTTCATTTCTACTATCATTGGGATGACCGACACTACAAATATGAAAGCTAGTTAATTGAGAGATTACTTCCACTCCTATTTTCAAAGTCAAATTGGTTCTTGATTTCAAGAGGAACGATTGGATTTCATTTGCTTAAGACATAAAGGGTCCAGAGTTAAGTCTACTGTGCGCACGAGCCAGAAATTTAAGGCCAAGGCTAACGAGGCCTACCTTCATGTGTTAGCCATTCCTAGGTGGAATAAAAGACAGGTCTGCTTGAGTTGTATTTGCAATATTTTTTGATATAATTGTTTTAGGGGACGAAATCTATACACCTATTTAAAGATAAGCCCGTTAGAACAGTCCCACAATGCACTGTAATGCTAACTCGACCCAGTCTTTTCTTCAATCTCAGAACGGCTAATACGGCTTCTCAACTAGATCATGCTGAAAGATGGGTTGACTATTTAAGCGAATTACCTGCAGATTAACATCACAAATAGCTGTCTGCACCAGTATCCTAACAGCATTGTCATTCGATTCTTTGACAGCCAGATGTAATGGTGTGCATTTGGCTTCGTTGTCTGCGATGTTCGGATCCACACCGTGCGCAATCATTACTTTCATTGCTTCGCCGCTTTTATCTCTGGAAAAAAGGTAAAAAGGATGTCTGACTTTTCGCCAAGAAAATATCGCAAAGGGGGACATGTTCGGGCGCGTTGGAAACTATGGCTGAAACTTGTCTTGCAAAGCCACTTTTAATACAAACAATGGTTCAAAGTCAAGGCTAAACTTGACAAGTGTCATCAAATGTATGAAAAGATCAAGTCTTCGACTTGGAAGCATATTGTTTCGTGGTCACAAATTCGGGAAAGGTTCATAGCACAAGTTCCAACTAAAAGTTTCGCCTCATCATCGCATACCCATAAGCTGCATGATGGATGGCGGTGTATCCTTGTCCATCCTAAAAAGAACGATTTAAAAACAGTTTAATTCAATTTATTTCATGTATGCAAAGCATCAGCAGTAGAGAAAAAAGCCTGTGCGTAGATCTTTTTTGGGGAGGGGAGATGTCACGTGGACACAGTATGGTAACGCAATATGAATCTTTTTTACAAAGTTTGCCTCCTGTTCTACAACAAGGCTGCCGTACCCCTATTCTTTATCCATTTTCAAACATGTCTCTCATAAAAGATTATTTTAATGTAGGTTTATCGCAGATCTTTGGTACCTTGATTGAAGTATCAGCGTTCTTCTCAAGCAGTAGCTGGATAATGTCACAGTAACCACTGTGGCATGCCATGTGCAGACAAGTCTTCTCAAGCAATGACGACTTATAATTCAACTGGAAAATAATCAAAGGTTATTTATAACTTCTTGTTAGCACGTGCGTAATAAGCCTGAAGCGAGATGACGTTTTACCCCGTCTCTAGACCATAATCCTTTTCACACTGCTTTTGTTCTTTAATTATGACTATTGTTCCTGTATTCTCTCAGGAATCAAAAGTTTTAATATGAAAGAATTTTAAAAACTATTATGGTATAGAGTCGGGGGTAAAACGTCATCTCGCTTCAGGATTATTGCGCCATCGCGGACGTCAATCAAAGCGTTTCTATGACATTGCTTTAAAAACACTTTGACTTACATCCATCAAAAACCCATTTTGTCGCATTGTCAAATTGAAGGATACCGCGCGTGCTATTGAGAAGAATACCGGTGAATCCTAGACCTAGACCTCGTGTAAATGACGTGTTTTTACGAAGCTTTGGTGGGATGAATATATAAAAGAAAGCCTCGTAACAGTCAAACTTCTGTGATCTATAGATTCCTGTCATTGATTACCTAGAGGAATTGTTCAGGGGGACAAAACAATAGACTGTCTTTTTCTTATGCAAAAACAAATCCATTGCTTTGTCACCCGGCACAATTTCCAATATTGAAAAACTTTGGTTGAACGAAAGAAAAGTAGTTGGAATCGTCTATTCAGTTCCATTTGTCTGAAGATTTTCAATTTTGCTTCTTTAGCAATTCTTTATACATACAGGGACAGATTCAGTATTTTTTAAGGAGAGGGTGAACACCCTACGATCAAGACGATTACAATATCAAGTATCAACAACGCATTAGATAGCTCATCTACGGGCGGAGGGGGTGGGGGTGGGGTGCGCTGACATAGGTTTATTTTGAGTCCACTTTTTGTTTTATTAGACACGCGTCATAATATGTTTTGTTTTAAATAAGATATAATGCCTACCAGTTCAGGGCGTTCATCGAGTGCTTGCGTGACATGTGACACGTGACCCTGGGCCGCAGCTTGCACGACAGCCAGTCCTTCATCATCTTCTTTCTGTTTTTTCTCTTCCCCAGTAAACATTTCTGAGAATGCATCTGTCAATACTGTAACATGATTAAGCAAGGCAAGTTTAGCTGAGACAAGGTCATTAGTCTACGTAGCTTAGTTTAGCGGGGGGAACGAATCTTGTGGTGCATTCGACGTCATAGTCGCCATGTTGCTTAAATAACCCAATATTTTCAGTTATGAATTTGCAGGAAGTGAAGAGTTGAATGATAAAATATTTTTATACGATTTGAATGATGCATCTTGGGAATATCAATGTATATTCTTCCAATATGTTAATGAGTGTGATGTCATAGGAGGCATTATTAGATATTCAAAACTTTTCTGGGTCAGTAAAGTATCCTGTATAAAACATTGTCTAACTCAGGGTTTATAGAAAGGTTATGGCAAATTTGTTTTCTCATAGTAATCAATATTTTAATTTACGAATGATGATAAACTTATATGCCTCCTTTGATGTCATACTTATTAACATATTTGAAGTATTTTGTCATGGGCCTTCTAGCTTCGGTACCAGCAACACCATATATGGCATGATGAGCAAAATATATTCGTACCGAAGCTAGACCAGAATGCAGCATGTTCATTATCCCAGAAAAGGTCTATAACTGCCTACATGTATGGCAGCAATGTTATTTCTTCTTTTTATTTTAATGAGAAGCGACGCACGCCATCTCTGAAGTATTTTTATTCCAGAGCAGGATTTACTACTTTTAAAAAACTAATGATCGTTGACATTTTTTTCTCAAGATACTGACGTTTCTGGCCCAGAAACGCTCTGAGAGCGTGCTGTTTTAAGAATGCTTGTAGTGGATGTTCGTCATCATCGTCACTATCTTCTTCCACTTCTCCGTCTGCAGCTGACTCGTGTAGAGTCAAGATGGCGGCGTTTACCATCCATTTTTCGTCATCCACTTTTATGAACACGTGATTGTCACTGTCAACTTTCTTCACTGTGCCTATCTTTCCCAACATCTGAAAAAAAAGACAGCATATGGGAATTTTAAAAAGAGAAACGGTTGTTGATTTGGAATTCGTGGTATGTAGTTTCATGTATTTATTGATCCGTCCATCCATCCGTCCGTCCGTCCA
The DNA here is from genome assembly GCA_011057435.1 of Actinia equina. NCBI lineage: Eukaryota > Metazoa > Cnidaria > Anthozoa > Actiniaria > Actiniidae > Actinia > Actinia equina. The sequence continues at coordinate 524,066 of WHPX01000851.1, forward strand.
TCCATCCATCCATCCATCTATCCATCCGTCCGTCCGTCCATCCATCCATCCATCCATCCATCCATCCATCCATCCATCCATCCATCCATCCATCCATCCATCCATCCATCCATCCATCCATCCATCCATCTCCCATCCTTTGCTGTCATTTTCTTATCTATCCATTCATCCCATCTCATCCCATCCCATCCCATTCCATCCCATCATATACTGTACCGTTTTCATTCTTTGGTTCCATCCACCGTGTCCATCTTGCAGTTTCTTCACCAAATCCATGTCTTCACTAACCAACACTTTATCACCAGCTTTAAAGTGTGGGATCTAAAATAAATAACAAATCATCACAAGATGAAAATATATACTAGCCTCGATATAAAAGAAACAAAAGATATTGTTTTTGTCCAATATTTGCTGACACTCGGGCATGTAGAATATCATGGTATCGATTCCATTACTGTTTTTTGTCAGACCCTGACGATAGCCAGGATGGCCGAAAGCAAGAAGGTCATTAAAAACTTTAAAACGGAGAGGGATTGTTAATCGTTATATAATATTCTTTCCTCTCTCTCTCAGGTTACTATACCTTAGCGAGTGCTTGTGGGGCGAACCGAAACTTTGCACCATCGTAATCTACAATGACGTCACCAGACTTGGTAAAATCATGTACAACACCGATCTTTGGAATACACTGCGAACAGAAAGTAAGGCAAGGAAACATAGAAGGGGGGAATAAAATAAAAAAATTATTATTATTATTATTATATACATATATATACACACACATACACCAAAACTCAAATATTCTGACATTTATCGGATATATATACTTATATATATGTCCCCATTTTTCTTTGGTCTTGCCTGGATTAGTATTTACAGTTGAGCGTTACACTACATCATAACCGATTAAATATGCTCATATATAAGTCCGTGCGCCCCAGAAGGAAATATTTATTTTATAGTGGAATCGGGGGTTGTCTTTGTTCAAGATCAGTAAATAGAACGGTACAGTTGCATAACCTTCGCACTGTCAGTTATTCATCTGAAGATTTGAATTGCATTATAGTTTCGGTAATCAGGCTCATTCGTTATGACACGTTATGAGTTGATCGATTACAGGATTCTGTATCTGATTTACAAAACTTTTTCACTGTCGTGATTTTCTGTTGTGTTTTCCTCATGAATTATTAATGAGTTTAATATATATACATATATACAGCCATTTGCAAAAATTATGGCCGTTTCAAATATAAATACAAATATATCAAAAGTATATCAGACACGACGGGATATCTATCTTGATATTTATTTCAGAAAGCCCTAGTGATACACAACTCGAAAAAAATATCACAGATGGTATCCCATAATTTTTGATATGCTTTTGATATACTTGTACATAGATATGGAAGCGGCCATAATTTTTGCAAAAGGCTGTATATATATATATATATATATATATATATATACACTATATTACTATATTACTTTTGTTATGTGTACTATATTATTTACTGTATTTTATCTTTGTGATGTGTTGATAAAATGATCGAGTAGTTACTAGATCCGTTTTCGTATCTAGACTACTTGTAGTCCAAGAGCTGTGCAGGTCAGTTAAAGATGAAGAACGCAGGGGCGTAACCAGGGGGCCCTTTGAACGTAGATTTTACTTCTTCTGAGCTATGTTTTTTCTTGAGTACTGTAATCTGTACTTTACAATTTACAACCTATTTTTTGTAAAATCCTAAGATTCCACTGAATTTCTTATTAAAGTCGGGCTGCACGCAGGCTATACTGCCAACAAACTAACGTACAAATTGCTATACACTATTAAGAAGTAATCAGAGGTGGTTTATTTACCTTTTCCATGTCTTCAGTCCATCCTCCATGACCCTCAGCTAACTCTATCAGCTGTTCCTTTGTGATGTTAACCTTAACTTTGTCTTCAGTGGTAAAGCCGCTGACCGTCTTCTTGGCTCGTATTCGTAGTCCTGGAAGATGATCTCTGTAGTAGAAGCCTCCGGTTTCTGGTGTGGTTGATAGAATATCGATCTAAACAGATTTAATGAAAAAAGAGAGTTACTATAAGGAACGATCGGACGAACGAACGTAGTAAACGAGGAACGAACTACGGAAAGTGTGAACGAACGAACATATGTAGATGAAAGATCGAACGAACGTATACACAAACGATCGAAAGAACGGACGAGCGAATGAAGGAAGGAATCGGAACACATGAACGGGCAAAAGAAACACAAATATTACCTTTCCATGTAAACCGAGCCTGTACACAATCTGCTTGTTACTTCTGTCCCATTTGACTGAGACACTATTTTTAGCTCCATTCTTCCAGCTTCTTGTTTCTACCACGGTCCCCTTCCCACCTGGACCACCATCTTGTGCTCCCCAGCACCAATCAGGTCCTCTTTTTACTTTTGCACCACTAAAAGTACCTCTTGCTTGGATCTTTGTCGCACCTTCGCGTTTGCCAACTTGAACTCTAGATTAAACATCCACAGATCAACTTATTTCTATTTCACTTTACATCTGTTGTAAACGCGGTACACACAACGTAGAATTAATCCTTACCTATTTACGTGTCTTTAATTACCCAAGAGTATCATTTCCTTGCTTAAAAGTTGGGCATGAGAAGATATGAATATGGATACAACTTAAATGCACAATCTTATTCTCAAGAGAATGACACGTGGTTTGAAATAGGAAAACATTATGTCCATGCTAAAGAAATCTTATTCCACAATTAAGCGAATGTTTGACTCACCGTTCTCCATTTTGGTATTCCATCCGAGAAAACACACACTCCAAGTCATGGGTATCTGCCATGTAACAGCTTGTGCAGAGATCATAGTTATCACACGTCATACATTTCCAACGAATACCAAGAACAGGCTGCTGATTGCATCCATCACACATAACAAAGATATGCTTTCCTTCACTAGACGCTGCAAAACGAAAAACCAAAATACTTCTATGGTTTAACATGGAAAAGGAAAAACACTTTTTTTACCCCATAATAGTCGCTTTCGCGTTTAGCATATACCAGTTTAGCCTAGTTTAAGAGTATGATTGTTTGCAAAAGTCAACTGCAATGTAAAGAATGTGCAACTTTTTTATTAGCGAGGGCCAAAGGAAGGCTGGCTGTGTAAACGAGAATGTTACCAAATGATCTAGCGCGTTTTAAATATTGCTTCAAATAATCATTACTACTGTTTTCATTGCTATACACAATTTAAAGGATTTACATTAGGGTATAAAATGTCAACGACAAGTTACTCCTAATTACGTTTCGACATCACAATTTTTTTAAATTATTTGTGTATTTACTTGTTTTCTTCAGCCAAGCATGGTGTCGACAAGTGTTCGGTGATTGTTCGTGATTTCCTCAACATGCGCAGTGAGTTGTTCACATTGTATCTGGAGGTAATTTTCCTTGTAACTCAATAATATTTGGTTTGTCTCTGATTTCAATTTATGATAACTAAACGTTTCGACCGTATACCAATGGCCTTCATCAGTAAAATGATGGCTTAAACATACTTATTTAAGAAGCCAAGCATTTCAGTTTACCTGTTCCACTGCTGTCGTAGACTCTTAAATCCATCTTCTCATCGAAGCCTGCTCTATAGTTGGCTCGTGCACCAGTGTCCCATTGCACCCATACTGTACTCTCAACACCATCTTTCTCGTTTTGTGCTGCTTCTACTACTGTGCCTACACAGCCCTCTCCACCATCTTGGTCTTCCCATTCCCAGTCTGGGCCACGTACGACACGACAGCCTAAATACATTCCTCTTGAATGGTTATAGTCTTTCAGTTATTTACTGATACAATCTGTAAGAAATAGTAACCAATAATAGTAGACCATTTTCAAATTACCACTGTGTTCCTTGATTGCAGGCTCCTTTGCTCAGTTTATTTCACAGCAAAAAAAGAATATTACAACTCTTTTGCTGGTATACAATAACCTTCAGCTCGAGATTCTATTATTATTATTATTATATTATTATTATTATTATTATTATCGAACGTATAAAGCTTAAATATTTCGAACTCGTAAACCAACAAAAGAGCAATAGACCATCTCACAGATCCCGCGGCTTAACCTCAGTCTCGTCAGCGTGTAATATAGAAATTGCCTACAACCTGTGAAATTTTAAGTGTTTCAATTGTTCGTTGATGTGTAAATTCCTTCTATTACTGCGGACTGAAGTCAAATTCTAAAGAATAATTCCACGAGGCTGAGGTTGAGTAACTGTGAAATGGCCTATTCATGGATGTCAAGTTCGTCAATCTATCCATCAGCACCCTTTGTGTCTTCTCCAACAAATCATCAGAATTTGTAGAAATGACGAATGAATTAGGTTCAGAGAAAAAGCAGCAGAATTATATATTTAGGAGTTTAACGAAAATCATCATCAGATCCACTTATTACATTTTTTGTTGTCGTAACAAAGCATGGGATAATACTGAATTGATAAAGTTTTAGCTTTGAAAATTTTCAAGTGTTCGTTAAGTCATATTCGAGTAGTCAATTGTAAATTGCCTTTAAGTAGAGATATTTATTATAATTTCTGTAAAAGATACATAAATATATGAGTGCTTTCGATTCTCCAGTGGAACTCCATTGCGCGGTTTGTTATATCTTCCTTGGACAATTAACTTTTATCAAAACCATTTCGTATTTAGGTTTGAAAAATCTATTCATCTTGTAGAAAAACTAAGTATTTCTTAGCTATTTCGTAACCATTTTATTGAATATTGTTTACAGACAAGTTCTGCAGATCATTATTTTAAATTAAGATTCTCGATTCTCAAGCGCACTTAAAAATTACAATTGCGTCAATCATAAGATTTTGTACTGCGTCAGCACAAATGCAAATAATTCTAATTTTGCTTATTCGACTGAATTTTTAACCAACAATTCATATATCCTAAGACTAAAAGCTCAGATATTTTAAAAAATACTATGAAATAATTTCGATTCATAATAGCTTTCACTTTCACTTTCACTTTCCCTTTTCCTTACTGATGCATGATAACAGGAAAGCATTAACTAACCTTGGTTACTCGATACAACTCCGTTCTATCGCAGCAAAATAGTTTAAGGTATATGGTTAATAAATGGGAATGATTTACAGTTCAAGTAGACGAGTTCGTGTCCAAAGATGTTTGATATTTATTTCCTGTGTCACACTCTATTGTTTATAATCTATGCGAACACGAAAAATGTAAGTTTAACAAATACTTGATGCGATGTCTGTCGAAATCTTTCTGCTAGAGTTTTGCTTTTGTTTTTTTTCTGCTATGAATTTGCTCCTGTTTTCCTCCAATGGAAAGAGGAAGTAAATATCTTTGTTCGCTATTAATGACGAAACAGACAAAATTTAAAACCAGAACAAACTGGGATGGAAATTTAAAAAAAAATACGTGTTAGAGATGAAATAAGGTATAATTTCTTATAATATATAAATGTAAAATATATATAGAGACTTTATACTTACCTGAACTGAATACAGCGATCTGTTATCTCAGTTTTTGCTTCGTTGGCAATGAAACTGACAAGTTTAGGGGATTCCCCCTTACTGTGCTGACACACTCACCCGGACCAATTGGATATCGATGCACTATCTGATTGGCCGGTTAAAAAATATTGAACTAAATGTCGCAATATGATTGGTTAATGATACATGTTTATCAAAGTGGTCCAGGTTGGAGTATGCGCACAGTAAACATAAATTACTGAGTGTAAATTCCCAAAATACTTAGGGGAGTAAGCGTTGCGTGACGACACTAATAGCGGCTGCGTAGTACTCTATCGTAGAAATCTATCTTAAATCTTGCGAAATGAAATGAAACAACTCAAACAAATGGTAAAATTGAAATAAGAAATGAAAGTGAAACGAAGCGAAACGCATGAAGAAAAACGAAACGAAACAAAATCAAATAAAAAGAAACTAAATAGAATAGAATAGTAATATGTAAGGAAAGGAAGTAAACATGCTGATTTGCATTCTTTTAATAGTTGAGCTATTAAATCAGTATTATTCCACGGTATTCAATACTATTTATCCACAGGTAAACCAATATCTGTAACTCATTTCTTGATACCATGAAGGTTTAAAATAATATGTTAAAATAATGATCAGATGAAGTACGTTCAGTTTCGCACCTAAAATACTCTCATTTTTAAGTAGTGTTCAGGCCATGTGCGACATTAATTTCGATGAAATTCAAAATCCCCTCGTATAAGCAAAGCTATTTGATCACTATTTTCATTTATCCATTGGTATTTAGGAGCATGTTGAAGTCGAATTTAGCCCAACCCTGCGTCAAGTAGTCTGCGAACATAGAAAACTTAGTACCATGTTAAGAAACATGGTTTCCTAACTCCATCGCACTTACACTTACCTCAGGTAAAACCTCGTTCCCACTCACTTACGCTTTGGGAAAATACACAGATATATAGGTGAATCTGATGAATATTCTTTTGTTATTTGCATTCATAGTAATACTACGGGGAATCCTTTAAAAATGCCTTTATTCAGCAAAATGTTCTACCAACGTTAGCAAAACCAAAATAAAGTGTATAGAAAAACCCGTAATGGAAATCCAACAAGTTAACTCATGTGTATTTTTATCCTGAAAATCTAGTTTTTTTCCTGCTTTGAAATGGGATTTATTCCCGTCATATTCAGGGATGCTCCCCCCCCCAATCCCACCGGAACTGGACCATGATGCCTTGCAGGGCAGGGTAACAGAGCCATGTGCCATTTCCAAGAAACACAGGAAAAAGAATGACATTTTATCAAGTTTATATTATATTATGTTATATTTATTATCACTATCATCATTATTATCTAACATACGGCTCTCAGAAAAGAAAGTTTAAAATTAGAATAAAATTCTTCAATATGTTTAGCAGGTTCAAGTTTATCTATCAGGAAATTACGCAGCTTTAATTTAAAAGCGGTTAATCTAGAGATTGAACAGGCAAGCTGTTGCATGCTTTTTTTTGTTAGTGTAATCGTTGCTGTTGTTATCGTTGTGGTCGCATGGTTGCTGCTGTTGTAGTCGTTATCGTTTTTCGTCATTAGAGAGTTTTAGAATCTCGTTAACGAAGGTAACATCTACATAATTTATTTGCAAAATCCAAAAGTACACCTAGCAAATTCGTTAGTGAAAAGGAATCGGCAAAATCTCCAAGTATTAGGTGAACATAAGAATATTTGACTTTGGTAAGAAGGTATGGAAAAGGTAAAGTAAAATGCAGAGAAATGAAGAAAACGTGGTGATATTTGCCGTTTGTGGGAAGAAAAAACGTGAATCTAAAACTCTCTAATATCCAACATGGTTCTCTGCTAGCAGTCCTAATTCCACCTTGATGTGCAGAGGGAGTCTTCCTTTTTTGTTGTAAAAAAGGAATAGGACTGTTCTAGCAGGGAACCAGAATGGCACATTTACTTCCATCGCCTTGTTTTCGGAGTGCACAGGGAGCCCACCCCAGAGATCGCTTAGAACATGGCTATTTTCTTTTGGATTTCCTTTTTGCAGATTGCACAAACACTAAGATGTTCAGCGCAGATCTGACAAGCGCCATGCCCGCATGAGAAGATGATGTTTTTCTTCCTTTCCAGACATACACAGCAAGTTACCATCTCCTCAAGTTTCTTCAACTTTTTCTCCGTTGATTGCCACTTTTCATTCGCGTCCAGGTCCTCTTTTTCGACTTTAGGAGGTACTTTTCTTCCATCTAAAAGGAAAATAATTGAATCTAGATCTAAAATCCTCCTTGAGATACGAATTTGCGAATGACTTTGCCAAGTAGAAATTTTTAGTTTTTTTCTGATTAAATGAAAGGGAATTTCAAATATTCTAAATTTTGATTGTCTTTGTTGACTTACCTTCAGTTGTAATTGTCTTGTTCATCACCGGTTGCTTGCATTCTGGACAGCGTTTAGCTCGAACAGAACACTCTACAAAGCAGATTAGGTAGTGTGAGAATGTGAAGATGAATGTTGCAGTCATAGGGGAAAAACATAGCCTAGCAATTTTTACTACAGTCGTATCTTTTCATTACGTGTGTGAGAGATTGGGTAAGGCGTACCACAACAAATAGATCTACTGAGAGATCAAGCAAGCATGTAGTGCTCATAAAAGGTCATGCCAGTGTTAAGGCATGTCTTACAAGTACCTTCCGTAGATGAGATGCGCAAAAATCACGCACGAGAAGCAATTTGAATGTTACTGGTACCTGGAACCACCTAGTATGCGTCTTTGATGCAGTGCGCAAAAACGAAATCGGAAGCCACTATAATGTTAATGCGTACTTACCATGCACAAAAACATGGAAAAGCCATTTCAAAGTTCAAACAAGCCATGTCAATGTTTATGCATGCATTCCTAACCCTATAACGATGACAAGATTCATGAAAGCGGCAATCGCGCATACAGGTATGCGTGCAATGTTCCAGTACCTTTACACAGGACAGCATGTCCACATGGCTTGAATACAACGTCTGCTTCACCATCGATGCAAATCAAACAAGTCCTCTTAGTTTTCTTCACTGGTCCACTGGTCTCGTTCTGGAATTCTTCCTCCTCTTCCACTGGTATACCAGGCATTTGCTGCTGACTGTCTTCTTTCGAGGCCCCTCCCTCTTCGGTTTTCACGCTTTTAGCTTCCAGTGTCTGTGCATTCTTAAACCCATCTATTGAACGAGTGGCCGTTTGGTTTTTGCTGATCTCTTGGTCTATTTCCATTTTTTCGCTGGCCTGCACAGTGTCTTCTTCCTGAAAATATTGATTTCAGTTCAAGGTAAGATCGCATGACAAAGTATTTTACATCTATCACTAAAATTGTTTGTCTATCACCAATTATCTCACTTTACTTACTTTTTTGCTTGCAAAGTTATTAACTATGTTCATTTTTTCACTTCCAGTTGGATTTTTCTCTTCCTTTACCCTGGAGAAAGCAGATATCAATAGCATTTGAATATGACTATCATCGACAAACGATTCAGTAAACCCGAGACGTTTTCGCGTGAATATAATGCAAAAGAGCCTTGATGCAACGTCTAGCAATGTAATCATTGCACATAGGCATAACGTACACTCTTACCATCGTGTACCATTAGGTAAGATGCAAAAGAACATGGAAGCCATTTTATTATCAACTTTTGTTTTTTAATTTTTCGAATTGAAATCTTTAGCATACCTAGCATTTTCTTTTTTACTGGTATGATTTGTTCGACTGCAGATTTCCAGGCTTAATTCTTAGCTGTCCTTCTTGAAGTCACGAAAATTCTGATGAGATGCACGGAAAAAGCGTGCTTCTAAGTCATCACCATTTGACATGATATACATGCTCCTGATACTACTGTTCGGTACTTACTTGGTCTCTTCAAAGGCTTTCCTGAGATCTGGTTCAGCTTTGGTGCCTTCACCGTATTCCATGGGAGTCTTGCCAGCCTGATTAGGTTGACGGACATTAGCACCACGCGATATCAAGTACCGTGATATCTCTGTGTACGAACTAGTGCTCTTACCAAACAGACCAAGCAACTGTAAAATATGTTGGATAAACTTGGGTTAATGTTAGGACCATTCTTCAGGGTCGTTAGGAACATGCAATATCTCGGCGTATAAACTGTCACTTTTTCATAGGTAACCAAGGCTCGCAATAATCGACCGTCAGTGCACACTAGGTTATCAGAGAGCTTTCCAAGTTTCTGCGACCCAAACAGCTGTAGATGCGGTATTTTTGCTCATACTTGGGCTTCAATCCACTAGCATCAAATAGACATCAGACTCTATCTTGGGCCAATGCAAGTTTTCCCATTTCAGACCATGTATTGTGAGAATAAAATTCTATTTATATATCGCCTCGTGAGCAATCGTTAAACTAGGCAATGATACTCTAAATGACAAGTGGTCTGAAATGGGAAAACATTACGCCCAAGGTAAAATTTGCTTTATTATTTTACAACGGTCTTAGATAGTAATCTTTTGATTGACGGAATCCAATCGACACATACTTTTGAAAGTTGTCTAGGTCGCAGAAAGATGGCTTACGATTTATGTATGTAATTATTACCGAGCCCATTCCTACGGAGAAGAATTTCTCGCGCATAAGAGAGACGTGAAGAGGTGTATCACCATCCTCATCAGCTGCGTTGACGTCTGCCCCGTGCTGCTCAAAGATCTTGACCATCTTCAGGTATCCTTCATGTACGGCTAACATCAGTGGTGTTTGGTTGTTCTTCGTGCGACAGTCGACCTTACAATCATTCTACAAAACGTACATTTTTCATTGTTATATTGGAACATAGTGGTAATCGAGTGGAACTCGAAAATTGTCTAATGCAAATTACCCATACAGACTGATTGCACTTAAATATTTTTCTACGTATATCAGAAAAGAACGTCGTACAGGCATACAAGACTTACCTGTGCCAGGATGATTTCAGCAATGTCACAGTGATCATTGACAGCGGCCAAGTGCAGAGACGTGAAACCATCTTCTTTGGGCACGTTCACCAACTCTGGAGACTTAGCAAGTAATTTTCTTGCAGCACTATTGATAGATAAACCCATGGTAAGTTAGTAATTTATGAATTTGAAAAAGGTCTTCTTTGTGACCATCTGTACTTACTATGAGTTGCCTTTGTACGCTGCTAAGTGCAGGAAGTTGAATCCACTTTTGTTTTTCAGCGTGAGGTTTATTTTCGGCGCGTCCAAGATCAAGTCAAGGATGTTGTTATTTCGTTTTGATATGGCGTCGTGCAGGGGCGTTTCTCCAACTACGTCCTATAATAATCAAGTATTCTTGGGTACGTGTGATGTCATAACCGCCATGTTGATTGACGTTAACGAAAGATGTGATTGCACTTGCTTATAACATAGAGGGTCCAAAGTCAGGTATTTTGCGCGCACGAGCCAGAATGTTAAGGTCAAAGTACGAGGTCTACTTTCAAGTGTTAGCCATTCCGAGCTTGAGTAAAAGACTAGATCGAGTTGGATTTGCAGAGCTTTTGAGGATTGTTTTAGATAACGAAATAGACGCCATGTTGAAAATATGTCCCGCAATGCACTGCAATGCCAAATTGACCCAGTCTTTCCCTTAACCTCGGAACGGCTAATGCAGCTTCTCACTAGATCATGCTGAAAGATGGGTTGACTATTTAAGGGAATTACCTGCAGATTAACATCACAAGTAGCTGTCTGCACCAGCATCCTAACAGCATTGTCATTCGATTCTTTGACAGCCAGATGTAATGGTGTGCATTTGGCTTCGTTGTCTGCGATGTTTGGATCCACACCGTGGGCAAGCATTAATTTCATTGCTTCGCCGCTTTTATCTCTGGAAAAAAGGCAAAAATAATATCTGTGATTTTTCGCCAAGAAAATCTCACAAAAATGAACATGTTCGGGCGAGTTGGAAACTATGGCTGAGACTTGTCTTGCAAAGCCACTTTTAATACAAAAAATCAAGGCTAAACTTGACAAATGACATCAAATGTATGAAAAGATCAAGTCTTCGACTTGGAAGCATATTGTTTCGTGGTCACAAATTCGGGAAAGGTTCATAGCACAAGTTCCAACTGAAAATTACGAATTATCATCGCATACCCATAAGCTGCATGATGGATGGCGGTGTATCCTTGTCCATCCTAAAAAGAACGATTTAAAAACAGTTTAATTCAATTTATTTCATGTATGCAAAGCATCAGCAGTAGAGAAAAAAGCCTGTGCGTAGATCTTTTGGGGGGAGGGGAGATGTCACGTGGGCACAGTATGGTAACGCAATATGAATCTTTTGTACAAAGTTTGCCTCCTGTTCTACAACAAGGCTGCCGTACCCCTATTCTTTATCCATTTTCAAACATGTCTCTCATAAAAGATTATTTTAATGTAGGTTTATCGCAGATCTTTGGTACCTTGATTGAAGTATCAGCGTTCTTCTCAAGCAGTAGCTGGATAATGTCACAGTAACCACTGTGGCATGCCATGTGCAGACAAGTCTTCTCAAGCAATGACGACTTATAATTCAACTGGAAAATAATCAAAGGTACGACGATTAGTTGATGTTATAACTTCTTGTTAGCACGTGCGGAATAAGCCTGAAGCGAGATGACGTTTTAACCCGGTCTCTAGACTCTTGTTCTTTAATTATGACTATTGTTCCTGTAACCTCTAAGAAATCAATTTTTTTAATGTGAAAGAATTTTAAAAACTATTATGGTATAGAGTCGGGGGTAAAACGTCATCTCTCTTCAGGCTTATTGCGTCATCGGGGACGTCAATCAAGGCGATCTATAGATTCCTTCCATTGATTACCAACAAATATGAAGAGCACCTCGACAATAGACCCCTTGCACTGAGTACCTAGAGGAATTGTTCTGTGGACAAAACAATAGGCCGTCTTTTCTTATGCAAAAAAAAAAAATCCATTGTTTTTTCCCCCAGCACAATTTCTCTTGCGAATCAGTGCAAGGGATCTATCTATAAACTGAATCTAAGCAAATGTTGAAAAACTTTGGTTGAACGAAAGAAAAGTAGTTAGAATCGTCTATTCAGTTCCATTGGTCTGAAGATTTTCAATTTTGCTTCTTTAGCAATTCTTCATACATACAGGGACAGATTCAGTATTTTTTAAGGAGAGGGTAAACACCCTACGATCAAGACGTTTACAATATCAAGTATCAACAACGCATTAGATAGCTCATCTACGGGCGGAGGGAGTGGGGGTGGGGTGCGCTGACATAGGTTTGTTTTGAGTCCACTTTTTGTTTTGTTAGACACGCTTCATAAAAATATTTATGCAGACCAAAATATGTTTTGTTTTACATAAGATATAATGCCTACCAGTTCAGGGCGTTCATCGAGTGCTTGCGTGACACGTGACACGTGACCCTGGGCCGCAGCTTGCACGACAGCCAGTCCTTCATCATCTTCTTTCTGTTTTTTCTCTTCCCCAGTAAACATTTCTGAGAATGCATCTGTCAATACTGTAACATGATTAAACAAGGCAAGTTAAGCTGAGTCAAGGTATACTCTCAAATGCACTATCGATAAAAACATTCCCTATTTGCCTCTCTCCAAGTTAATTTTAGACATTAATATATGTAGATAAGTGGACTTAAAGTCTAACGAAAAGACAACTTTAAGAAAGCTCTTAAAAGCACTAAGAAGCCCTTAGAGCGCGTTTATTTATTTATCTTTCTTTATGAATAATTCTATTTATTATTAATTTCTCTGGGAATAGAGTGCAGGTGTTGTGGCTGTTGGGTATTGGCTAGCCAATTACGAGCTCTTTTTGCCATTGTGCTGTTTGGGGCCAGGATATTACCCAGTTGGTTTGTTATCTACACTTTATTTCTTATATCAGTGTAAATAGGTGAGTGGGAAGATGGGATGGAAGTAGGGAGGGAAATGTTTATTTTATATAACTCTCAATTTAAATGATCATTAACATTTGTATTTCGAGATACTGACGTTTCTGGAGAGCGTGCTGCTTAAAGAGTGCTTGTAGTGGATGTTCATCATCGTCGTCACTATCTTCTTCCACTTCTCCTTCTGCAGCTGCCTCGTGTAGAGTCAAGATGGCGGCGTTTACCATCCAGATGTCGTTATCAACTTTTATGACCACGTCATCGTCGCTGTCAACTTTCTTCACCGTGCCTATCTTTCCCAACATCTGAAAAAAGACAGCATATGCTGGAGATATGGTGATTTAAAAAAGAGAAACGGTTGGTGATTTGGAATTTGTGGTATGTCGTTTCATGTATTTATCCATCCCATTTATTTATCAATTTATCCATCCACACATCCATCCATTCATCCATCCATTCATCTTCTCCCATCCTTTGCTGTCATTTTCTTATCTATCCATTCATTCCGTCTCATCCCATCCTATACTGTACCGTTTTCATTCTTTGGTTCCATCCACCGTGTCCATCTTGCAGTTTTTCCACCAAATCCATGTCTTCACTAACCAACACTTTATCGCCAGCTTTAAAATGAAGAACCTAAGATATAAAAATTCATCACAAGTTAAAAATGACTAGCCTCTGTAAAAAACACAGAAAAAATATATACAATCATAATATCATCAGGGTACAAAGTGTACGTTTTATAAGTTCAATAGCAACAATTGTTATTTTTGGACACTAGTGATGGCCAAAACGTAGGTCATAGTAAGACTTTCGGTTGATCTTAGAAAATATGTTTGTCAATCAGAATCAAGGAAATTTGCAAACCTGATTTCCAGGCCACCAAACGAAAACAAACGCGTTGCCGGTAAGCACTTGATAATAGTGACGCGATATTTACACTCATTTTATGCTGGTCAATTTTCGCGAGCTTCGTCGGACACCTCAGTTTCGCAGTGACTTTATTTCTACGTCATTTCTGATCAGTGGACCAAATATACTAGAGTGTAATGTGTACCCATTTCAGACTACTTGTCACTCTCTCGAGAATAAGATTTTTTGTTTTAAATGTATCCATATTCATGTGCCTTCCCATGCGCAACCTTTAAAAAAAGAAATAATACTCTAGGGAATGACACGTGGTCTGAAATGGGAAAACAGTGGCTGTTGGTTGACAAAAAAGCAGATATTTCTTTATCGTTTTATAGTATAACCCACCCCCGTCTCTCTCTTTCTCTCTCAGGTTACTATACCTTGGCGAGTGCTTGTGGGGCGAACCGAAACTTTGCACCATCGTAATCTACAATGACGTCACCAGACTTGGTAAAATCACGGACAACACCGATCTTTGGAATACACTGGAAAGATTCAACAGAAAGTAAGCATTACTAAGAATTATTTATATCTGCTATATTATATTATTGTTTTGTGATACGTGTCGATAGATGAGCTATCGCATTCGTACGTGACTGGCTCGTGAAATTAAAAGTGTGCATAACTTTCACTTTCCTTCTAAGAGATTTCTTTATTGAAAGACTTGTTTATCATGCAGAAGTGTAGCGCGGAGAGTCCCAGAGCTGGGACCACGAGTGCATGCGCAAAACTGCCCGTCTAAACCACAGAAACACCTTTACTATAACTGGTTGCAAATCATTTTTTAGGGTGAATTTTAAGGTTGGACATTAGCCTTTCTCTCACTAGTTAAATCAACTATCTATCGAGCAATTATCAATTAATTAAACAAGGATTAATATATTAAAAAGATATCTGCCATTAAGCTTCATTTTCCTATTTCTAAACTGTTTTTCGGAAGCAGTACAATATTTTAACGATTTACAATCGACTTCATGTATAAAAGTCGCCTGGCAAAGCAGATTCCAACATGACTGCCAGTACATGACCATGCGAACTTTTTTATCGGTTATAAAGACGTTATCAGAGGTGGTTTATTTACCTTTTCCATGTCATCATTCCATCCTCCATGACCCTCAGCTAACTCCATCAGCTGTTCCTTTGTGATGTTAACCTTAACTTTGTCTTCAGTGGTAAAACCGCTAACTGTTTTCTTGGCTCGTACTCGTAGTCCTGGAAGATGATCTCTGTAGTAGAAGCCTCCAGTTGCTGGTGTAGTTGATATTATATCAACCTTAACAGGATTATTATAAAAGTCAGTTAGTGTTTTGCACATCTTGAGCATTCCCATCTTATTTTCTTGTATTTGAAAAAAAGTGAAAACGAACGAACGAACGAACGAACGAACGAACGAACGAACGAACGAACGAACGAACGAACGAACGAACGAACGAACGAACGAACGAACGAACGAACGAACGAACGAACGAACGAACGAACGAACGAACGAACGAACGAACGAACGAACGAACGAACGAACGAACGAACGAACGAACGAACGAACGAACGAACGAACGAACGAACCGAACGAACCAACGAACGAACCACGAACGAACCGAACGAACGAACGAACGAACGAACGAACGAACGAACGAACGAACGAACGAACGAACGAACGAACGAACGAACGAACGAACGAACGAACGAACGAACGAACGAACGAACGAACGAACGAACGAACGAACGAACGAACGAACGAACGAACGAACGAACGAACAAATGAACGAACAAGCGTATAGAGGAAAGTTCGAACAAATGAAAAGAAGGAAGTAAACAAATATATTACCTTTCCTTTAAAACCAAGCCTGTACACATTCTGCTTGTTACTTCTGTCCCATTTGACTGAGACACTATTTTTAGCTCCATTCTTCCAGCTTCTTGTTTCTACCACGGTTCCCTTTCCACCTGGACCACCATCTTGTGCATCCCAGCGCCAATCAGGTCCTCTTTCTACTCTTGCTTGACTAAAAGTACCTCTTGCTTGGACTTTCGTTGCTTCTTCGCGTTTGCCAACAAGTACACTAAGCGAAAGTATAGACAAAACTCTGTGAGATCGTTAGATCGTTTGCAAGCGTCGCTGCAAGACATTTACATTCTTCTCAGATAATTCTTACAGCACCAAGTGAGCGTCGGAAGCATCTCCTTTTTAGTTTATATTCTCGTTTTTGATATTCAATAAGAGAACAAAATATATGCTCGCGGTAACGAACAAAAACAAAAAGAGCATTTCATTTTATAAAAGTCATCCAACATGGCGGCTATGACGTCACACGCACCCCAAGAATAATAAGACACGGATTCGGATACGGATAGTTCAATCCGGCAGTTCAACACAGTACATTTTGTACGGTACCATCTTACCTTTCTCCTGTCGTGTCAATTCTTTTAAAAATGCAATCCAAGCTGTGGGTATCTGCCATATAACAGCTCGTGCATAACCCATAATTATCACAATTCGTGCAGAACCATAGCAAACCAATGACAGGACTCTTGGCACATCCATCACATGTGAACCTAAATCCATCGATCTTCACTGCAAAGTAAGACAAACTATAGACTTTAAAACCAGAAAATCGCAACTATAGTATTATACTACAACTACAGACACCCGCGGGACCGTCATTTGGTGTTCGTTATAGCGAAAGTCCGAATTACACGGATCCCGCATTCATTGTTCTACCTCTAATGTTTCTACTGACGTCGGACAAGCTAAAATGTGTTTTTGACTACAGCATGGAACAGACACCGAGTAGTGCTAACACTTCTTCTTTATTTACCATGCAAAGTTCTTGATAAGTATTTAGCATAAACTTTCGACTTTAAGCTATATTATGTCCTCTAAAGTGCCCGATATAGCGAGAAAGCGTAATTTCGTAAATAGCCGAGTCTGTAGAAGTGATAGGTAGTCAATGCCAGTAATTTGCTTCTGTCCGCCGCAATAGCAAGGTGTCTGTAATATTATATTTGACTATAATAGAGTTAACTGCTTTGAGTTCACTGTAATTTAACATGTAGAATGTCCAGATTTAATTTAAAGTTCTTTGAGGTAGGAAGATGCGCTAGTTCCTTGGGGTAGGAAGATGCGCTAGTTCTTTGAGGTAGAAAGATGCGCTTACTCAATGATTGAAAATTTAACTCTATTGAAGTTGCTTAAAATTTAGCTAATTTACCCGCCGTTTTTAAGACACACACTTGTGCTAAATAGCTTAGAGGCAATAAAAATCATGTAATCAATCGTCGTGCTTAAACGTTTGCTGGCAACAACATTAAGAAGGTCGAAAATTAGCCTTTATTATTATTATTTTGATGTAAGCAGTGCCATGGATAACGAAAGGATTATCTTTCAACTCATACCTGGTTTTTCTGCCCCACTGCTGTCGTAGACTCTTAAATCCATCTTCTCATCTAAGCCTGCTCTATAATTGGCTCGTGCACCAATGTCCCATTGCACCCATACTGTACTCTCAACACCATCTTTCTCCTTTTGTGCTGCTTCTACTACTGTGCCTACACAACCCTCTCCGCCATCTTGGTCTTCCCATTCCCAGTCTGGGCCACGTACGACACGACAGCCTAATGACATTCCTTTTGAATGGTTGTTTTTCAGTTATTTAGTAAAACGATCTGTGAGAGAAATTACAAATTCATTAATTCTAAATGAAAAGGGGACCATACTGCTTCGCTACTCGATGAACACCAGCTCTTAATTAAAACTCGCCAACGGAAAAAATAACGAGCGAGAATAGAAGCAAGTCTATCGCTTAAAGTGCCTATACCACCTAACTCAATATTTTCACTACTGATTCTACATAAAGTTAATATTTGAATGGTAAAAGAATTTCATATGATTAGAGTGATACATCTTGAAGATATCAAAGTTTTTATCAGAGTTTAAGAACACTCAAATCAAGAAATATTTTTCCCTTCAACTATTCACTTTATTTGTGGCATCGGTGGCTTAGTAGTTTACCACCGGCTGTGTTCGGGGTTAAAGCCCCGGCTCACTGGATCATATTTAAGCTCTCGTTTAATGTGTTGTCCTCTCCTTTAGTGCAACGAGGGCTTTTTCTCCGGGTTCTTCAATTTTCGCCCTCGCGTAAAAATCAACATGTGAGTTGAGTGTTGTATGCTTGTAAATATAGAATGTAGTGGTATTGCATGTGGAGTGAACCTCACGCAGAAAGAGCCCCGTATGGGGAGTGATGTTTGTAGAATATCAGTTCTTCACTTCATCTAGAATCAGTATTGTAAATATTGAACTATCGTTATGTGCACGTAAAGATTAAAGATAAGTAAAAATGCGAAAGAGCAAATCCATAAACAATGCGTGCTTTTCATTCTTTAGTTGAATTCCATAGTGGTTTTTTTGTCATTTCTAACAATTTCTAATAATTTACTAACAAGGGTCAATGATATCGACTTGATAGAACTCGCTTTTTAGGCTCAGATGGCTCTTTTCAAATTGCTGCTTTCCAAAAATATAACAGAAAAATATCTTTTATCTTTGAAAAGCCTACCTTTTTCAAGGTTCAGATGGCTCTCTGCCCGACTATTGTTGAATTCAAAATAAGCCAAATGACTGCTTTCCAAACATATATCAGAAAATTTTCTTCAATCTTTGAAAAAGCCTATTTTTAACTATTTCTTAATCATTTTATGACACATACGTGGTTTAAAGATTTTTCGAATTTTTCTAGATCTATTAATCCATCATAATTTTGTGCTTCGTCAGCACAAATTTCAAATAATTCTTTGCTTATTCGACTACATTTTTAACAGCAAAATAGTTATTACATCTGTAATATATATTTCCTAATATTATGAAGACTCAAAGTTTAGATCCTGAAAAAATGATTTCGATAGTATCGAACCTTCAAGGATTGATCAGTGCCATAATTTTCACTTTATTTTCCCTTACTGAAGCTGTACAAACGGGAAAGCAATGACTAACTTGGTTACTTCATCTGAACTCCGTTCAATCGTAGCAAAATAATCCAAGGTTTTCAAGGCGTTAATAATTTGGAATCGGAATTACTGATCTTGTAGACGAGTTCAGTTCGTGTCCAGACGTGTTAAGTCTTCGCCGTATTGTTCAAAGTAAGTTAGATTTTTATAATCTATGCGAACACGAAAAATGTGAGTCTAAAGAAATACTTGATGCGATGTCTGTCGAAATCTTTGTGATAGAACCGTATCATTGAACTTGAACTGAAGTCAGTTATGAATTTTCCCGTGGTCTCCTCGCATAGGAAAGAGGAAGTGAATATCTTGGATAACTATTAATGGCTAAGCAGATAAAATTTAAAACCAGAACTGGGATGGAAATGTTTTTTTAAATAAGCGTTAGAGATGAAATAAAGTATACTTTCTGTTTAGATATATATCGGACTTAATACGTACCTGAATACAGCGATCTGTTGAGTTACCACGATCAAATTAACCCGAAATGTGGGTTTTAGGGGATTCCCCTTTACGACAATTTCGCTTTCAAAAATTCTCAGAATCGTGACGTAATCGTCGGATTTTACATTTAAAAAAACAAATATTTGCTAAATGAAATTAAATAACTCAAACAAATGGTAAAAATGAAATGAAACGAAGCGAAACGACATGAAGCAAAACGAAACGAAATGCTTACAAGATGCAGTAAAAAGAAACTAGATAAAATGGAATAGTGATATGCAAGGAAGGAAAGTAAATATGCTGATTTGCATTTTTTAATAGTTGAGCTATTAAATATTCCCAAGAAATGTCACGGTATTTCATATTTATCTACAGTTAACCAACTCTCTGTAACTGCGTTTCTTGATACCATGAAGGTTTAAAATAAGATGTTAAAATAATGTTAAGCTGAAGATGAAGTAGGTTAAGTTTCGCAGCTAAAATACTCTCATTTTTAAGTAGTATTCAGGCCATGTGCGACATTAATTTCGATGAAATTCTAAATCCCCTCGTATAAGCAAAGCTAGTTGATCACTATTTTCATTTATCCATTGGTATTTAGGAGCATGTTGAAGTCGAATTTAGCCCAATCCTGCGTCAAGTAGTCTGCGAACATAGAAAACTTAGTGCCATGTTGAGAAACAGGGTTTCCAAGCTCCACCTCACTTACACTTACCTCAGGTAAAACCTCGTTCCCACTCACTTACGAGTTTGAACTGACGCTTTGGGAAAATGCATAAATATATAGGTGAATCTTATTAATATATATATATTTATTTACATTGTATTGACACTACGGGGAGTCCTTTAAAAATGCCTTTTCAGCAAAATTTTCTTCCAAGGTTAGCAAAACCGAAAACAACTGAATAAGCCTGAAATGAGATGACGTTTTACCCCCGTCTCTGGACCATAATAGTTTTTAAAATTCTTTCATATTAAATTTTTTGATTCCTTAGAGGATACAAGAACAATACTCATAATTAAAGAACAAAAGCAGCGTGAAAAGGATTATGGTCTAGGGACGGGGGTAAAACCTCATCTCGCTTCAGGCTTATTTGTGTGTAGAAAAACACGTATGTAATGGAAAACCAATGAGTTAACTCATGTATATTCTTTTCTTGAAAATCTACTTTTTTTCTTGATTTGAAATGGGATTCATCCCTGTCATTGGATTCAGGAATGCTTTTCTCCTCCTGACCTAGACCATGGTGCCTTGCAGGGCAGGGTAACAAGGCCACGTGCCATTTCCAAGAAACACAGGAAAACGAATACCACGTGTCACTCTTTCCTGGAATTTTTTTATTTATTTGACCCCTTCCCTTATTTATCTTAAAAAAAAACAGGATAAATTTCTATTTAGTAAATATTTTTGCATAAGAAAAGACGGCCTTTTTTACAAATATTGAACTGTACGTATGCATTTTATCATCTTGACTAAGATCGCTGTGTTTTTTAGTCAACTATTTTCCATGCAAATTCATTGTTTACAAATTACGGGTTTCCCCGTTTAAACTATAGACGCTTCGTAAGCACTTTTCCATTCGTATAATTATTTTAAAATTATAGTGAGGGTTTAGTTTCGTTCTATTCCCCTTAACTAAGGCCAAATACTAGAATGCTCTTGTATTCATTCTTGTTCAAAATATGATCATTTTTATTCGTGTTCGTCTCGATGTATTTCACTATTCTTTGTTATTCGATAGCTCAAGTCGAGTTGCACGATTTGCTGAGGAATCAGTTGTTTACAAAAGTGCTTATGTGCAAAACTTCTCGCTAGAAAACTAACACGACAAACTAACGTATTCTCACACTTAAACTTACATATTGTACTTGTCCAGGAATTTTGGAGTATTTACGATATCTTCATTCCAGCATTACGGTGTAAAACAGCAACTGTTTGGTCGTTTCTTCTTCGACACCAGTTCTCGTTTCAGAGATATCCGTGTTGGCTACACGTAATCCAGTCTATCTATTATGACTCAGTCCTAAATACATTCGCAACAACAAAGGGCTTTTTCTTCCTTGTTTTTCAGTTTTTTTCGCTTCCTACATTTAAAAAGCGCCAATATTTGTCTGTTAATTGCGATCTGATTACTCTTGAACAGTTTACGATATTTTGTTGCTTTCTATTTAAGACAATAACGTGACGAAGTGCCTGTAGCCTCGAATTGACGTTTTCAAATATTTCGAACGCGTAGTAGCACTATGCATCATATATTGATTGTTTTAACAGTAAGAACATTTGGTAATCACAACTTTTTGTCATACATAAAGTAGCATCCGACTAAAAGCGCCCAGCGATTCACATATGACTTCATATGGAAAGATGGTTTTGATGCCATAAAGAATGGTTTTACACAAGATAATTTTTCGCGCAGAATTTTTGGGTGAAATATTTTCTTGGCGCGCGCAGTAACGCAAACTGATGGCAACAATGTGGTGACAAAATATCATTACGTAACAGCGCGCCATTCGCCGTTGCTAATCGTCTTGTGTAACAGAACCTTAATGAAAAACATAAGCGATATAATAGAATTCTTCTTGTTATCATTTATTCCCTTAAATATTTCTTTAAAACTCTCAATCAAACGATTTATTTCTTGGTAACCTTGAATTTATTATTATTTAAATTACATAATTTATATATTCTAATGTTAATCTAAAGTATATCATTTGGAACCTAAGCAATATGAGTAGTATCTAAGTATTTTGGTTCGCAATGCACTGTGGGATTCATACCATTAAAAAACGGCGCGATTATTTTGCCACAAGCACCCAACATGCATTTCACTTCAACGGTTCTAACAACACTGCTAATATTACTAGAACTATTAGTTTATAAAGTTAAGAAAATTAATTTTGGTTAATTTTTAAGGTAAGAATAGATAACTTTGTCATGCAGCAGCCATGTTGGCTGGAACAATAGATTTTTGTTCGCCTCTCATTCAAGCACTTTGGGTAATTTTGATCGAGCAAAAACAAAGTCTTTAATGGACAACTTCGGCAGCCATCTTGGATTGCAAGACATTATTGGGGGTCCAGGGGGCAAGTCAAGCTTTTCTTACAGTAATGATGTCGATTGATATTAACAGCTCACTACAAGAGAATACAACAAAAGATGAATTAAAACGCCACATCGATCACTTTTACTTATAAAAGAAAGACAAACACACGAAACTCCGTTACATATTTTCCATCATCTTTGTCTTGTTTTGCCCCCTGGCAAGATGGCCGCCGTATCGTCGAAGTAGTCCATTCTCGTTGGAACAAACATGGCTGCGAGGTCAGAGTGTAAAAAGGTCTATCAAGACAAACATCAAATACCAAAAACCTTTCACTTTTAAGAACTATATTTAATCTGAAAACTCTAAAAAATGGAACTATAAAAATGTAGAATAAAAAATAAATTAAATAAAACATGGAGTGCAGGACTTGAACCCATCATAAAGAACTTATTCGTTAGCCTACTTTCTCATGGGTTTACTAAACTAACTGCACTCAACAGGCTTATTTTAACACATTTTTAAATAAATTCCTATTGATCATATTTTAAATGTCACCATGAATCCAGGTCAAGATGAGAGTCTTCGTAGCTTAATTATATCTTAGACCAATTATTTTAAACACGTTGCGATTTTTATTCGTTGAACGTGATCAATTTTGTTCTATCTTATTATTAAAATTTTTATTTATTTATTTATTTATTTTTTACATTAATCTCACGGATAGCCCTTGTAAACCTTTCTTCATTTGTTTAACTGTCTGCTTATTCGTCTCAGTCGTTATTCTCAGCCTTAGGAGACCTTAGGAAGCCTATGTCATTCGCATAACGTGACCTATTTTGTTGTAACAATATATTATTTGTAATTAATTATTTTCCTATATAAAATCGCTAGCACTGAAAAAATATTAAGGTTCAAGGGATGTGAGCATCCCTTCTTAATTTGAAATATGCATTATGAGGTTGACCCCCAAACTGGCCTTGATACTCCCGTGACTAAAGTTCCTGACTTAATGGGGACATGTGAGATCCTGGCCTATTCTCAAACCATTCTTTTCCTCACTGCCTGAGGATTTTATCAGCCCGTTTTGCATGGTCTCCTGAGTAGTGTTCGTCGTGTCTGAAGTTTTACTTTTATTGCGGGAACCTTTACCTCGGTGTAGTAATAGAACCATAATGCTCATAATGTGTCCATAGAAATACATGGACCTGAAAACAAAGGGAGAGAGAAAATTCAACCGCAGCCCAGTTAGCTCAGTTGGTAAGCACGGTCTGTTGTGCGGGAGGTTGAGGTTCAAGCCTCGGCCGGACCTACACTAAGGGCCTCAAGATAACTAAAGAGAAGGTGCTGCTGAGGAGAAGGTGCTGCCTTTGAAATAACGTCTGCAAATGTTTAGACCTTCACCTGACTTGTATGACCAAGCTAATGACAGTCCCCATTCAACTAGAGCCATTGAAAGGGGAGCAAGAGTTTATCAGTTAAATTATTGTCAAGTGTTATCCTTTGCTTATTTTATTTTATTCATGGTTCGGTCAGACAAAAATAGTAGTGCTGAGATGTCAGTCGATTCCTATATAGGGTTTTCTTAATGAGTGAGTGAAAAACATACGGTGCTAACAGGGTATATGATATACCGTATCAATAAAAGCTTCCCATTGTCTTCCAGTAATTTATTCAATCACATGTACAACGTGTAGTTCCGACCCGCTGTGGTAAGATACGGTACTACAATATGGCTACGAATTTTCCGTTGACTCCCTGTTTTCTCGCTTGGGACAAAAATCCCAGAAGTCACAAGATACAGAGATACGCGAATTGAAACAAAAAGGCATGTATCCCTTAAAAAAAGTTTATCACTTACCTCCAAAAGCGAAGCCCTTGCCAGGGATCCAATAAAACAAACGGTACCGTCAAATAACCAAGAATCATGGAAGTGATCAAACAAGTGATGACATCATACACACGTGACAAGATGACAGTCTTCTGGAATTTCTCTCTCCAACTGCGTCGAAACTGGATTTTGGGAGAAAGTCAAAATGCATGATTACGTTGAGAAATTAGTAAATCTCAGTGTAACTTCCCGATAGTTACGGATGAGTTAGAGGAAGGGGTCAAGAGGTGAAGAAGGAGTGTCCTCTCCTCTCAAGGAAGATCCTTGACGAATTCATTGTTCTGAACCTGACGGGAGAATCATTGCCTTACCGCTCTAGCCGCCTCCAGACATAACTGGGCACTAGTAAACGTCAAGTAGTAACCACCATAGAAGCCATGCCATGCAGCAGAGAGCGCGAACACCGCCAAAGTACGATGTTTGGTCATTCGATCATACACACACCTGTTGTCAACGGACAAAAATATGTAAAAAAAAAGCTCTCTCTGCTACTTTTTAACTCTTTTGCGCGGGCACTGGTAATGCTAGCCTTCTACGCAGCCGCTATAAGCGTTGCGTGACGGCACTAATAGCAGCTGCGAGCTGCGTAGGAAACTATGGTAATGCCAGCTGCATTTGTTATGCATGCTGGCTGCAATGCAACAATACTTCGCAAAACATTGCCGCAATTTGTTGCCCGTAATCATGGTCGGTTTTCAAATATTTCCATGAAAACGAAATGGTCGCCAATTTGGTTGAAAAGATAAGAGACTTCTGATGACAAGTCTTTTATTAAGATTGCAGCTATATAAACCAATAGTTACTGCACCTTAAGTTAGTTATAATCGTACCTCCTCAACCATAAGCCGGTTGATATATTCCAGTTATCAAATATCATTTTCATGTTGAGTGGGAACTCGACTTTAGGAATGTTGGCATGCAGCATGCCGTTCCACAGGGGCTGACCTCTTTCGTCGTAGCCACTAAAACCAAGCCCAACCAAGTTGTTGACTGCTTCAGCTGAAAAAAGGAAAAACGTATCGATTACGCCGATGAAAGGAAAGGAAAGGAAAGGAATGGAAAGAAAAGTCGGCCACGGCTAACTCACAGGTTTAACCCTGAAACAACCACTGGCTGATCTAAGTCAGGACATGGTTAACTCACAGATCAAACCCTGAAACAACCTAGGTCTGATCTAAGTCAGGGCAAGGCTAACTCACAGATCAAACCCTGAAACAACCTCTGGGCTAATCTAAGTAAGGCAAAGCTAACTCACATATCAAACCCTGAAACAACCTCTGGGCTGATCTAAGTCAGGGCATGGCTAACTGATAGGTCATGAGAGGAGAGCGCCGAAACGCTATGACAACCGTGGTTCTACAAAGCAACCCGCTCTGTTATCGAGTCTCTTTTATTAAGATTTAGTTTCTAGTTTGTAATTATAAATAAGTACCTCCTTTAAAAGCAAAGTAGTAGCGCATGCGCATAGTTACCATGGAGAACCATGCAAACATCAACCTCCATAAGAACGAACGAGTAGCAATGAATTCCTCATCTAAAGTTAGAAAACAATTATATAAGAACTCAAACGAGAAGAGAATAAAAACATAATGGAGCAAAAGATGCTAGAGTTTGTTTAAAAGGGTACTGTCATACATGGTACGACATGCCGTAACACTGAAATGGCTTATCGTATGAGTAGGAAACGTACGCGGGTATAGTCATACAGCACGTATATGGTACGACATGCCGTAACACTGAAATGGCTTATCGTATGAGTAGGAAACGTACGCGGGTATAGTCATACAGCACGTATATGGTACGACATGCCGTAACACTGAAATGGCTTATTGTATGAGTAGGAAACGTACGCGGGTATAGTCATACAGCACGTATATGGTACGACATGCCGTATCACTGAAATGGCTTATCGTATGAGTAGGAAACGTACGCGGGTATTGTCATACAGCACGTATATGGTACGACATGCCGTAACACTGAAATGGCTTATCGTATGAGTAGGAAACGTACGCGGGTATTGTCATACAGCACGTATATGGTACGACATGCCGTAACACTGAAATGGCTTATCGTATGAGTAGGAAACGTACGCGGGTATTGTCATACAGCACGTATATGGTACGACATGCCGTAACACTGAAATGGCTTATCGTATGAGTAGGAAACGTACGCGGGTATTGTCATACAGCACGTATATGGTACGACATGCCGTAACACTGAAATGGCTTATCGTATGAGTAGGAAATGTACGCGGGTATTGTCATACAGCACGTACATGGTACGACATCCTGTAACACTGCAATAGCTTTCCATTGTCTTCCAGTAATTCATCCAATCACAACGCGTAGTTACGGAAAGATAAGGTACGGCTACAATACTATATTTGTTATTAAAGCGAGTGGATTAAAAAATCATAAAATTCCTTTGGTTTTTGTACAACCACGATACTTGCCTGTATTCAGGATGGGAGAAAACCTAGGTGCAAATATGAAATAAATGACCAGACACGCTAAACTGGTTAGAGATTTTTCTATGACAGGTACCTGTTAGATAAAACAAAGACTATAAGAAAAACAAGTCAAAACAATACCCGTCCTGATGTTATTGAAAGTACTCACCCTAGAGCCCATATTGGAAGGGGAGGGGTACTTGCCACTAACTAAATCAATAAAATTGGCTCCCACCCGGGCTTTTTCCCCAAATCAAAACAACATGGTCAAGACAGTTTGTAGACTTTTAAAACTGCAATATGTCGATATTTTTCATTTTAAGACTCTTAATAAATATTTTTTTCTATTTGAGTTTTATAAATCCATATTAATGCTTCTTCTCAAGGATTACTGTTAAACAAAGGAGTAATACTAAAGGAAATAAAACGTGGGCTTAAAAGGGAAACATTGTGACTATGAGGAAGAGTTATCTTAAAAAGCACTTACTAGTGATGATGGCTCTTTTCTCTTTGAATCCTGGATACAATGACAAATAATTTTTTCATTAGAAATTATATTTAAGATGATGGTAATATTAATAATGATGATGCCTGATGATGACAATAAGACTAGATAAAGGTCTATGGGCCGCATTTGTTGGTCTATAGCTTACCTTTTCTATAAAGTGTCTACCATCAATGAAGTCTTTATATTTCCTATAAGTACAGGCAGGACCAGCTAGCAGTGTACTATAATGTAGTATGTAGCCAAAATATTCTAGGAGATTTGGTACTTTTCTGTTTGAATGAAAATTTAAATATAAAAAATTAATTAATTAATGTTGCATAAAACTAACATAAAATAGCCCTAATACCAGGGGCAATTTTAGAATGGTGCTGCAGCAATTTTTATTTATGTTTTTGTAATGGACATTGTAAATACATAAACACCAAAATAGGTTCAAGTATACTACCAGAATATATTTTCCCATTTTGCCAAACATCAGTCCATTTATGGAAAAAAATCTCTTTTGTTTAAATCCCATCCATATTTTAATGTATAAAGATTTCTTATATCATTTCTTAAATCATTACAGGAAAGCAAAGGTACAGTATTCTGTAAAATGTAAAACTGAAATATGAAAATGAAATGGAAAACTCAATAGGGAACTGAAATGGGAAACTCAAGTGGGAACTGAATGGGAAACTGAAATGCGAAGATCCGTACTTCAGTTGTTCTTTCTTCTGTTCAGCAGATAAGTCTTTTTCATCTCTGCCTCGACCTATAAATGAATTAATATAGTATTTACAAATGAATGACATTGTACTCTATGCTGCTGCACTCCATCAATTCATTTATTACTCTCCCCCCTTAATTTCTTTTAAATTGTAAGTAATGTCTACTCTGGTGTCTACTGACAATCTCAAAATACCATTTTAGTGGTTTACTGACATTTTCAAATATTAACCACAGGAAGACCAAAGAGTCATATATATATATATATAAGAATCATTCATATATAGAGGATATTACATGGGGCGCAGAGATAAGAATTTTATCTTCGAGTGTTCAATTGATCTAAATTGAACACGAGAAGATAAAATTCGTATCTCCGTATGCCCATGTAATGTTCTGTTTATTACATAGATATCGATGAAACTTAAATAAAACAAAAGCTCAAATATTCTTTATTTAAATAGCAAGCCAATTCAACAGCCATTTCTTAATGTGTGAAAGATATGGTATCTTCCACTGGTAAAAGATATCAAGTTTTTGAAAATCAATATCTTTCATAATCTCTCCTTTTTTAGTAACAGGCAGTGTGGATATGTACAACGTAGACTCACCATCATGGACGCTGAGAGAAATGTAAGTTACTCTTTGCACAATCATCATTAGAGGTCTAAAATATAATATTAATTAATAAAGAATAAATAAATAATATTGACATTTCATGCATGCAATTATTATAGATAGATTCCTGAGTGTGAGTAGTAGGTATATTAGGGCTTTTCTGGGTTTCATAAAAACTGATGCATTCTGGTCTAGATTGGGTACAAACAACACTATATAAGGCAAATGCTCTGCAGTACTTGTTCAACAGTATTTACCCAGTAAAATCCATTTTGTAACTTCCATAATCCGTCAATTGACGATATAGGTGTCCAACTGACAGCACAAACAGAGAAAATACAAATACATATCTGGAATTAAAAATATCAAGGTAGTGAATGTATATTATTTCAGAGGAAAGAAAACTGAGATTTATATTATTTCACCCACTGCAGTTTCTTCATGCAACTAGGGAAAATAATGATTCTCTCTCGAGCACTCCAGGCAACCTGCTTGCAATCTATGAATAATTTAACATCTAGTTCCAAAATGTATCACAGATCCTCTCTGAGCCTGGTCTTTCAGGGGGTTTGAGGAGACAAGGCAACATGGCCATTTAGATTAAAATAAATGACTTTTAGGTAACAAATTTGTGAAAAAAATCATATTTTTTGAAAACAAGTTTTATGTACTTTGTATTTCGTCTGACAGGGAACAGGGAAACAAAGAGAAAATTACTGGGGTAAAAGGGAACTTTAACCCCCTCCCCTCTGGGAGAGCCTCCTCTCAATACCCTTTGCAAAAAGCTACATCCCAAGGCAAGCCTCAACACAGAGTAAATATATAACACTTGGACTTTGACTCCTATATAATCTTCTGCATCACATAAACTACTAGGTAATCAGTATGTTACCTGTGAACAAACTTTGGGTTTAAAAATGAGATCAAAACATAACAGGAGAAAGCCATGCCAATAATAATGAAAAATTGCCTGCAAAGGGGTAAAAAACAAAGGTTTAAATGAGAAAATTTTATAATTTTCAGATTTAAACTAATCTCTTAATGAGGTACCCAATGGTGTGCATTGAAACATTCAAATTAAATCATATCTAATAAAATATAAAACCCTGTTTTTTTAGCCTTAAAAATCATAACATGTTTAAAAAAAATAGGTTTAAACATGTCTCAAACAAAATGTATTTTACAAGTCGTGATTTTGCAATATTTATCATTCAATGGGTTTAAGTTATATATTCATATATTTTTTTTGGTTACAATACAAAATAAACTTTTTAATAAACTCAACTATCCGTGCAAAATTTGTGCAAAGTTGGATGAGCAAAACATGTAATTAATTATTAACGGTGTCGCGACTCTTTTTGTTCAACTAACCATTTGAATGAAATCCAGCCAAACATTATTCCCCAGATTAAGCCAACAACATGCCTGACAGTAGACGAGACACGCTTTGGATTAAGAACATAACGATAAAAAATCCCCAGAGGATAGCACAGTAGAAGACACGACACGAAAATCAGCTGTAAAGAAATAAACAATGAGAATAACTAAGATTGAAGTACGAGGAATCTGGCAACGGGTGAATGAGGAAATTCTCGAAATCTTTAACTATTTACATTTGTTATTTACAAACGAATTTTAAAGCTTGCACACTTAAAAATTAAAAATCTGTGTCACATTAAACGAAATGCTGGAGTTTCAGGGACAGAAAACCCATTTTTTAGCTTCAATGCGATAATACAAAAAAGGAGGTGATATTTACTACTCAATAAACCTGATTCCACAACAAAAGATAGAAAGATAACTAGTATAGCTACAAATTCTAACCTGATCGTTTGGAAAAGTGGCTAAGACAGAACGTAAAAACGTGGTATTTTCCATCGTGAGATGGCTCGTGATGTTGACCATGTCGATCCGCGCACAATAATGACAGTGCGTGATATGATGTCACACCTGAAGTATTGACATGACAAGACCTATTCGAGCTGACTGAGAGGAATGTGGGCTCTCTGTACGAACTTGGATCCATTCCAAACTTATTGCATGAAATTTGTATAACTTTTTTTTTTTACTTTAGTTATCGTCAGTACGAAACAATTAAGAAAATAGCAAATTAAACTTTTGATTGGAATTTACTTTTTTCTTAGTTTCCAAAAATTTTCTAAACGTTTTGAAAGACTGAAGCTATTTTTATGACCATGGGTGGTGGGGTGGGGGAAGTTTTCCATCATGCTACGTGAAGTACTCCAACATGAAATATATAATATATGTTTGCCTTTTTATTCAATATGTAATTCATAAAAGGTATTTACATGAGACAACTTCATTATTTAGACTATACTATAGCTCGCACAGGGAACCCGGCTATACATTTTTTACTTCTTTTAGTAAATTAACTTTGCTCTTTGTGGGTTTCCTGTGTTGTGATCAGTTTACATAAGCTGTCGTTGGTGTTTTGTTTCTTATGGGATGCCTGTGACGTGTAACGCACTGCTTAATAAACTCCTCTTTTCAGTGTTTACTAGAGAGTGCGTTACCAACGGTTATTGATTTGAATTTGTAGTTGTTCGCATCATGACTTCTCACCTAGTGGGAACTGATACGTTATTCCGTTTCTATGCTGCGTCTTAACATGATCTGACACTGACTCATAAGGGGGTTGATACGTGTAACAGATGTTCGAGTTAAATAAATAAATATCAATAAATAAATCTCCTCTAAAAGTCAGGAAATTCAGCGAGAAGTTAAGCCGCGGCCATGTCACACGTTTCAACCCTTTCTATACGTTTCTGACCATCTAATAACAGTTGTGGAGTAGAATGTGTTCCCTCCATGTGTCAGCCCTTAGGGGGGTACTCTTGCTGGCTTAGGATAGGAATGTGCCGCTGAGCCCTATGAACCCTTACCCTGTTCCAGAGTAAAATCGCTGAAATTCATACCCTGTTCCAGCAAGATCGCTGAAAACTATACTCTGTTCCGGTATCGCAAAAACAGATACCCTGGTCCAGAGAGGAGAGAGCGTGATTTCATATACCCTGTCCCAGAGCGAGCGCGATTTTACATACCCTGTTCCAGAGTAGAATCGCTAAAAACCATACATAGTTTGGCGACACGTACCCCCCGGGTGTGTCAGGAAGGGAATCGATCAACTCGAACTAGATGAAGCCTTTAGCGTCCCCCCTCCCCCCCCCCCCCCCCCTTCCCTCCGTACCACAAAAAACTTATTTTTGTATTTGTCTGTTATAACTGAATAGCAAGATGAAGTTGCCATCATTCGTATTGTTTATGCAAGTGCATTGGGATATCTGTGTCCCGTGGCTAAAATCCATCAATTCTTGTATTATCTTCACGTTCTCGAAACTCTTCCATTATATCAGATATTTCTCTTTTCTTCTTCCCAAAGGGTCCTGTTCCTCCAAATGAGCTGTATATCTTCGTCACAAGTCTGGGGGAATAAAGGCGTTTTCAGTACTACAGCTACATCATCCAAAATGGCGTCACATGTACCCAGGAAAAGGTATTACTAATTAATTTTTAGAAGTGTTTTAATGTGCGAGATAAATATAGGTACCACTTGGTATTAATTTAGTGTAGGCTCAAAAAAGATTCCTGTTTTCAAGCGAACCAGCGGGCGAATAAGTGTTTCTCATTTAGACCACGTGTCATTCCCTAGAGTATCATTTCTTTAATTACTGGATGTGCAAGATAACCGAATATGGATATACAACTCAAATAAATTATTCTCACGAGCATGACAGCCATTCTGTAATAATAAGACATTACGCCCGAGGTAAAGAAGTCTATTAGTAAGAATTCTAGTTAGTTTCTTCCTATTTTCCATAAATAATTCCTATCTGAGATCGTCAAATAAATAAAGCATATAATAGCCTGCATGCAGTCAAAGAGGCTGCACGCAGGCTAGGCGCATTACTGCTGCTCTGATCATCGCGGGTAGAGACATAATGCAATACTATACGAGCAATATTTGAAAAATTATGTTTCTTCCAAAGCCAGGCACAGCTAGTGTGCCATGTTTGCTACTTTATAAAAGGAATATGAAGAAATGTTCGGCTATTTTAAAGCGATTGGGAGAGTAGCTGTGTACCGCCATCTTCCTCCCTCTTCCTTATCGTCGCAAACGTATTTTTGATTTGTCTGTCAGCTTCCTCATACTAAAACATTGACACACGTAAAATGCTAAACCGAGCTTTCTAGAGACAATATTGATTCCCGACAAAATCCCCCCAGTCCCCCCCCCCCCACCCCTCCCCCCTCCCTGATGCCCTCGCCGTAAGTAAGGAAGACCCTGTTGCCTCGAAAACTTACCCACAAGAAGAAG
This sequence comes from Actinia equina, assembly GCA_011057435.1. Classification (NCBI taxonomy): domain Eukaryota; kingdom Metazoa; phylum Cnidaria; class Anthozoa; order Actiniaria; family Actiniidae; genus Actinia; species Actinia equina. The sequence continues at coordinate 557,380 of WHPX01000851.1, forward strand.
GCTGCTTTGAGGGAGACACCAAAGGTTTCTTGAGTTTATTCGCGATGCAGTTTCTTAGTTCCAAGTAACAGTAGTTCTTGTAAGCGATTCCGTTCGTACCGCAAATAGGAGTATCGAAGAGTCCTTCCTTGTTTGCAGGACATGCTTTACATCCTGGTGGCGCTATGGACGAAAAACAAGGCGCTTAATGAATCAATGAATACTCTAAACTTTAGTCACTTTTCATGTAACTTGTGAAAAGCCACTTTAATTTGGGAGAGGAAAATGGGGGAAAGAAAGGGAGAGTCTGTGAACAGGCTACTTTTTAGACGTCATTACTGCATATAACTATGACTACTGCATTCAGCATCAGTAAAATCCTGCGCGGGCACATGGATAAATAATGATCGAACAGCAGTGTTTCCACTCATTCTTCGCTCTTTATTCGCGTATTTACTGATAAGATTGCAAAATGATTAGAAACTCTCATAGCATGACTGTACTGAACAGAGTTAGCAGAAAATGACATGGAATATACAAGCATCTTCCGACCACCACCACTACTCGCGCGATAGTGGGCCAGCTTAGGACGTTAGAAGGGGATATAAAACTCTTAGCTACCTATTACCTTTTATTTAACTCTCGTCATCCAGCCGAAACTCATTAAGGTTCATTTTCGTTAATAAAGGATCATAGGGAAAGTGAAACTTAAAATCTGATAAGTCGACTCACTAGGACCCCGTATACTAATTAAATTCTAGATAGCTTTGCAGTCCGATGACCAAGAAAATGTTATTGAAAATATACAAATGCCTTGCTATTGACGACATGTTTACGAATAACTGTCAACGGAAAACAGTTTCCCTGTACGTCTTCTCTGCTAACTGAGTAATTCAAATCAAAGTAAATAATTATTTTTTTTGAAACGCGCTGAAAAATATTTTGTTTGACTATAATGAGAACAGAAAGGCGACAAGAGATATTCAATTACATAAAAGAATGGTCATTAAATCCAATACCTTTTTCTCCCCATTTTGTCTGGTGTCCCCAGGATCGAACAGCAGATATTAGAACAAAGAGCCACAGAGCCAAAAACCACGTCCCTCTTGACGTCCACATGGCCTAGTCCTTTCTCACCTCTATAACCACTACTCCTTTCATCAAAAATATAATGAAATTACAATCAAATCTTTCAAAAATCTTTCCTTCGTAATATTTAGTCTCCGAGCGTAGCCTGATTCCCCCAGTTGTTTCTGTAATGTATGAGAAAAAATTAGACTTGTGCGGAGTTGCGCATGCGTTGTAGGTAAACTATGAATTAATTATCGCACGTGTTGATATCAACATCAGTTGTCAAGTATGAACGGGGACCTGCCTTTGTTGTCGAAATTTCCTTTATGTTGACCCTAGTTTTTTCGGGTAGGACAGACTTGAGTCTCCATAGCAATTAATTCTGGCTAACAAACTAGTACGTTTTTCGAAACTAACGCGATCTCAATTATTTCGAACCCGGCTGCCACCAAACAATCGTACTTTGGTTAATTAATGACAGCAAAAAAAAAACACTCGTAATTAAGCCCCTGGGATAATGCAGTAAAACCGCATAAAATTGAGTAAAGTTTGTTCTGAGAAAATTCGAAATCTCTTTTTTAAAAACTATCATTTCTATTTTTTTCCCCGACGTCTTATTTAGCTATTTTCATGATACCAGTACAAATTCAGACGGTGACAGAGAATATTGGTTCGAGAAGGCCAAGGGTTAAGCTAAGAAATAGGTACAATTTGCGAACCCTTCATTTGTGGCATTGTTGACTAAAATTCATCTTAATTTGACGGAAAACTAAAAACTATTGGAACTAGGCTGTTAGGAACACGTTCAAACACATTGGAACCTATGGTTAACTTTAGCTTGCGCTCGCAGACAATTACCATGACCAGTTGGTCAAAAAAAAAAAGTCACATCTTAACGATCACTGTGACACGATAAACAATAAAATAATACTTCATATATACATGTATGTGTACATGACAAGGGTGTTGATCCATGTAGTAAGGAATCAAAATATCCATCCAGGTTCTTTATTAAAGTTAAAAGGGATTCCCTTTACGTAAAGGACTGGACCGTTCAGGACTAAATCCGGCTTGCTAACAACAGTGAAACCAATGTTATATCTCGCCCCTGAATGAGTAAAAAGACTAAGGATCAACGTAAAGATGAATGCTTTATATATAGGCAACGATTATTTGTTGATCAACAAAGTCATGAGTCATTTATCTGAATTCTAAACTGACCACATTTATGGCTTGGTAGGTGTCTACTATTTCTGGGTTATTCAGTACTCTCATTTATCTCTCACGGGCTTGTCTCAGTCAAGACTGCTTCGTCTTCTAGACACTGAACAGACATCCAAGGGCCTGAGAAAACGTGGAGAATTTCTCGATACGAGGAAAAATATAAAGAAATTTAAAGATGATAGTGAAAGCTGAATTCTTTGTGGTTTTTTCGGCGGTGTTGCTGTTTTGTGCAGCAGGTGGAAAAGCAATAGTTACAGGTAACAGTGACTGAATTCGATTCAAAAAGTACAATTGTTTTTTACTATATCCAAAAGAATAAAATGATATCGTGAAGACGAACCAGTACTAATAACCAGAGAACTGTGAGCCCTACCTTACATTTCACTTAGTGACATCAATATATTAAACCAGAAGTTTATTTGATGGAACCCTATAACAACCTGTGGTCAGATCAATGAGGGCACGGCTAACTCACAGGACGAATTGGAATTTAGTGTTAGGTTTTATGGATGGAGAGAAACCCTGGAATCACGGGACGGGTCCAAAAAATCTACTTACATCTTTTATCAGTTCATACGTTCACTAAACAAAATTCGCATTATTTTAACATTCTCGTACCCCGTACTCTCTGAGCCCACGATTCACCAGACCTATACTTAGCCAGCGGACTGAGGTCATGACAATGGCCGGGTTCATGGGCTCTACTAACATGAGGGCTTGTAAGACTTTTTTATATTTCTCCGTTTTGTCATCCACATAAAGGTGGGTTTTGTAATAACTGTGCCAATGATCTGGAGCTGAAAGACGATTGGCCTTTGTGCACTGAGAAAGAAAACGCAGGAAATCCTCTTTGTGAGACGCGTGCGAGCAGTGAGCCCGCGATTACACGAAGGGACTCGGTCATATCACTGGATACACTGTACAAAGGAAACTATGGATACGAGAAAAATGTAAGGATTCTTCCCGTTTTATTTGCTCCTACTTACTCTTGTTTTGATCCTATTAGACTCAGGTCAAACGTCGAACTTCGCATGAGCCGAACATAATTGGAACAATGGACAACAAGCGGTCTTCCTTGATGCCATTAGGTTCGGCCCATGTGAAGTTTGACGCTTGTCAAAAGCCTTGGAATAATTTTACTTGGCCCTTGAAAAATATAGGAACTTATAATACATAGAAGCAGACACTCAATTGTACTTCGACTATTAGTCACTACACTTCATTCTGCATTGAAAATTCAAAGCATTGGTTACGTTTTGCTGAGTAAATCCAATTCAAAATTCATGTACAAATGTACATAATTTCGTACCAGAATTATAAAACTGTTCATGCATGCTTACACTGTGATTGCCATCGTTTTTTCTTCTTATATTATTAATAAGTAGAATACACTACTTATTATTTTATGAGCCAAGTAAAAATCACAATTATAAATGACTACTTTCTCCATTTCGGCCATTTGTTATTCTATGTTGCTTAAATCAAATCAAATCAAATCAATCTTTATTGTGCTCAATAGTTTACATATATAAATAATAATAGTTGAGATTGCAGGTGATAAGAGCACAGCCAATTAGAAATAGCAATAGCTAATCGAGCTAAGTGGCTTACAATCCACATTAATGATTATTATTTTTCAGAACATGGGAAGCACAAACATTTTTTTCTAACAGTCTTATTCCAACGTACGCTGGTACACTGACGCACTTCAATGTACTCACTGAAAACGTAAATTCTACCGACGCTTTGAAATATCTGCCCTGGCGTGGCGGATTGATGTGTATTTAACACAGAGATCGAAAACCCAAGCAGGAAGGAATAGTACAACCTCGTTCCCAGGGCCTTCTCTTCTCGCTTTTTTATTAAAAGCGGCGCTCGAAGGAAAACATCTTCGAGCGCCGCCATCTTGAAAAAAAGCGTAGAGAGAAGGCCCTGGGAAAGAGGTTGGATATAGTTAAACAAACATAATCTTGAATCTTGAACATGGTATTTTCCATTTATTAACGGGATTTTTTGATCATTTAATTTACTAAATCAAAAGTGTGGAATCATAAGTGAGTAATGGTAGCATTTCTAATTAAAAAAACTAGAACAAATGGATGGTTTTTACTGACGCAAATGAACTTGATCTCAAATATGCGTAGGACCCTGAGGATGGACGGAAACTACAGGGCGTAATAACTAATTACTCGAAGAAACACGTAGGTGAAAAGAATGATATATCAGTCTTTTTTTCTCTAAAAAGGTTAGGTGAAACAAACTTCATAAAAACGTTTTTGTTTTTTTTGTTTTCTTTTTGGCTGTAAAATAATAAATAAAAACGCGAGGGATTAAGGTTATCGTAAATAAGAGACTTCTTACAACAAACTATTATAATTCCACTTACAAAGTCTCATTTCATTTGCTGAGAAAATCTCGTCTTTATGTTAGAGGATAATTAGGTTACATGATCTTAAAACTTGCAGAAGCAGATATCTCGATTCCACTCAGTTCAGCAGCGTTGCGCAAAGGTCGACCCACGACAATGAAAAGGGTTAAGTGATTATACATCTCCTTTTTACATCTTTTCAATGCTTTTCCTTCCACTGACTTAACAAGTGCATGACATCTTAGAACGAATCAACCAACCAGCGAGCTTATTCAATATGATTATTCTAGCACTCAAATGCCCCCCCCCCCCCCCTCCCTCCATTGACTTGAAAGATTGAAAGTACCCAGTTTTGGTTTCACGAATAATTTAAGAAGCTAAAGTCAGTAAAGACACACAAGGTTACATTAAAATAACCAAAAAGTATGCACGGTATAAGGCACCAAGTGGAGGTTAATTAAAATTGGCGTTCAAAAAAATTTCTCTATCATTTATCACTGGGAAGCAGCCAAGTCAAAGAAAAAATCTGAAAAACCTCTCTAGAATTTATGGTTATCAATCTTATCTATCTTTTTATAACCTTTCCAGTCTATTTTTGACGCTCAGTCCAATATTAAAAATATTTATAGTGCACAACTAAAATATCCATACATTTGTTAACATACTAATTTCGATTTTTTGGCCATAAAATAATTGAATTGGCTACGAATTATTGTTCAAAACATATAGGCTATATGAGCCTAATGCGTCAATAACCTTTTATCATATCCAACTACAATATTAAATACGAGGTACATAGTCAAGATTGGTAAGCCGGAACTGCATTAATATAAATCACGCAATCTGTTAATTGGTATCGAAATTTCATTGGATGACTTCTTCAACCTGGGCTTTTAAGCTGACATAAGACTTATAAAGCCGCTTTTTTTTTCTTCCTTTGCCGTTAAGTAATCTCTGGTGGTTATATATAGAGAGATTGTGCAGTCATAAAGTGGAAAATCAGCACTTTAAGCCGCACAAACAGACTCAAACTCCAAACGCCTCTTGAATCTGAGCAACGACATAGATGGTTGAGGTTAACCAGATTCAACTCAAAAAATTAACTTTAAAATAGGTAAGTTAAATATCTAAGCTATTCAAGAGTTAATTATATGTCATATAGTAGAAAATAAATATGAACATACGTAATAGGTAAATTACGAGCCTTAGATGAAACGACTGAAGAAGAGTGCCATACAGAGCCTTTCACAACTTCAAGTCGCGTAAAAAATGAGCCAGCTCAACTAGAAACTGTGGACAGCTGTTTCGGCCTGTATTGGGCCTCGTCAGCACAGTGTATCTAGTGAGCTGGCAATCCCACGAAAAAGTAAGTACTGGATAGATAAGGCAGTGCGCCGTGTGAGATGGGCTCGGATATCAAATAAGAACATGCGTAATCGGTAAATTACGAGCACTGCCTTATCTATCCAGTAGAAAATAAATATGTATGTTGAATTTAAAATTAGTTAGTAAGACGAAACAATCATTTTCTTGGTAATTCAGGCTACATTTCATGGACTTTAATGGTGGCCAGTTTATCAAGCTAATCAAATTTTGAAAAATTTAGAGTTGACAAAATCAAGTGTTAAATCAAACAAAAGAAGAAACGATAGTCATTATCTTTGCGTAATGGGCGATTGTAGGTTCAACGTGGTGGTAATTATTGTACTTGTTGAACAAACCTGAGCCCTTTTCTCCAGGGGCGGATCCAGGGAGGGGCAAAGGGGGACTGTAGCCCACCCCCCTCCCCTTCCCCTTTAGCCCTTTTAAATATTTTTTCTAAGTTCTGTAGCTACACATTTTGCAACTCTAAACGCTTAGCACGCTAATCAATGACCAATTTCTTTATTTGAGTAATTTTCGTCCAAGTCCCTGACAGGAAAGTACTTTGGCTTCTTATTTTAGTGTAATGAAGTTGAAACTGTTGAATTAGGATTTTAAGCTTTGTCTCATAGCAGGAACAATGCACTTGTACAGTTCAAATTAGTATGGAGAACATTGAACCTGCCGTACAAACCCGACCCCTTTTTTCGACGACAGAGCAGTATCTCGTTTCAAAAACGATAGTATAGGCGTACGAAAAACAGATTTTCTAAATAATATTGCTAAGAAAAGCAATCCACGATAAGCATTTTTCTAGTAGAGATATTCAGACGTAATAAGAGAAACCCTGTTTAGAATGAAGACCACATTAGTCTGCTTTCTAGTTAATTCGCTATAAAGTTAGAGATCAAATGTATAAAGTTTCCCGTCCCGGATGGCTTACATGTATTGAAACCTCGTGAGAATATGCAAGCGCATGTTCAACTGAGAAACTATGGACCTTATTGTCATACTATTCTTGGTTTCGAAACACAGGTTATCGGATCAGTCGTGAAGAAGAAACAGCTGAACTTGGGAAATCCAAGGGGAAAGAGAACGATCGAGTTCATATTTTTTTAAACTCAAAGTACAAGATAAAACGTAAAGTAAGTAGTTGAATGTAGAACTTTCCGAAGCCTGAATTCAAGAAGAAGAATGCTGTATTGACAGAGCAGTCTTTGTATGAATGGGAAACGATTGATGGGTGACAAGCATTCCCAAGAGAGTTAAAAGACAAAGACATGGCGGCCATTGTGGTGCCGTTAACAATGGATGCTAATGAGAAATCTTTTGTTAAATGACACCAACATGGCCGCGATGACGTAACGTGCAATCGAACAATACAGAAAATTCGTAGCCGTACTCTAGCTGTAACGTGTTGTACCGTTGCCGTAACTACACCTTGTGATTGGATGAATTAATGAAAAACAACAATGGAAAGCCATTTCAATGTTACATGGCGCATGTCGTACCGGGTACGTTCTGTAACTCAGTACCGGATGTTTCCCACTCATACGGAATCCGCTCTATTTTCCGCTCCAAAAAACAATGCTTATCGGTAAACTATATAATTTTTAATCATTTCACATTTTGATTCCTTTTCAGAATTCTTGGCTGATTTGACTTTGTCGGCTTGGGTAGCCATGAACAATTCTACCTTTGAGCTTCCTACTTGGACCGCAGCACCAACTACTTCATCCCAAGACTATGGCACATGCATCGAGACTCTGCGTTCTGTACCCTTTCTAATCTTAGTCTCTCTAAATGCACTTTCTAGTATTCTAGCTGTTGTTGGCAATGCCTCTATACTCTGGGCAGTCCATAAAAACAAGTCCTTACGAAACGTCTCTAACAACCTTATAGTGTCATTGTGTTTATCCGATTTGATCACAGGACTTCTGGTCAGCCCACTCTCTATTGCTATGGCAACTGCTACTGCGGTATGAAGAAGAGCACGAACGTCTAGAGAGCTTTCTATTTTTCTTCCTTGGAGTCGTATTGATCAACACAACTCTGACCCTATCTACAGTCAGCGTTGACAGATATATTGCAATAGTCTTTCCTTTACGTTACAAAGAACTTGTCACGCAACGCAAGTCAGTCTGTATATTGATTGGCACGTGGATTTTTGCGGTTGTAACGCCATCTCCTCGTTTGTTTTTTCTTCAAGAGTATTTGGAACAAATCATATTTGGAAGTATCGTGATAGCACTGAGTATTCCACTCGTTATCACAGTTTACTGTTATTTTAAGATCTTGAAAGTAGCTCAGAAACAAGCCGTTTGTCCAGTAACGAGTGGTCTAAACGTTGCTTATTACACACTTAAGAACAAGAAAACTACTATTACTATGGCGATGATACTAGGTCTGTTCACTGTGGTGTACACGCCTTTGTTTGGATTTGCTGCGCTTGCGCTTTCTGGCCACCAAGTTTGTCATGTGCACGAAGCAGGTGATTGGCTGTGGCCAACGTTCGTCGTTTGCGCAAGCGCAGCGCTAAACCCTCTTGTCTACGGCATAAGGAATATGATGATTAGAAACACTCTAAAGAAAATTTTTATAAATATTTTTAAAAGGGAGCAAGTAGATAAAAACAGAGCGTGCAACCTAGAAATGCATCGATAATTGGATTGAACTAAAAACCACTGATTTTAAGCAGAAACAAAGAGGAGAGAAACGAGTAGTGAAAAGAGTAGGGATAGGAGACGAGAGATATCGCGGTGTTCCTATACCATCAGCTGTACAGTGTGCTAGCACGGATTTTATTAATTAATATCATAGATATTTTGAGATCACAAGGAATCAATATTAAAAAAGTCAAAAAGACACCTTCGTGATCCATATCTTGAGTTATAGAAACGGTTTTGTGGAAATACTTTATTTTGCTAAATACCTTCTACATCAGAAAGACCACACCGACAATGATCAGTTTAGCAGCCCTACGTCATACCGAAGATATTATTAATACTTAATAACAATTAATAACAATGACAACCATTCTCACGGCGCAGAAAGCCCAGTCTCTCTTCCTAGTTTGAAGAATTATAGCCTGGGTCTAGAGAATGCGCAGTAAGAATGGGACTTAACCTCAGCATCCCGTGGCCATTGGGTCTTCACCAGATCGCTTGGTTATATGTAGTTTGACGATTTCCTCAGCACATGTGGGATGTATACCTACAGTTGATAACAGTTGGTCGCCTGTCAACCCGCACCTGAAATCCCAAAAGACAAAAACAAATATTCAGATCGTTTTCAGCCTTGATAGCGCCAAGGGGCTCATCTAATTGCATAGGCTTCTTCGCTTTTTGTAGGGCCCGTTTTAATTTGAGTGTTTATTTTCGGTTTTTGCTTTTAACATTTGTAATGGTGGGCTACCTGTTGTTTCCCAGTTTCCCGGTTTCTGGCGTTTATGGTGTATTTCTTGGCGGGTTTCCTGTGGAGCGCCGTTGTGTTGCCTCTGTATCTTTGTGAACCATGCATACCGACTCTTCGCCGAAGCAACGATATATAGAAAGTATTTCATCACATGATTAGACTTAACTCACCGCATAGCAGCAGAAAACCCCTGCATGACTTCGCCAGCATTTGGACCAAGGATAATGAAGCCCCAAGACCTTCTGTTCGCCTTCCCTGAGACACACAGCCTGAAGCAAAAGTGAAATCATAGACCTTACCGAGCCCTTTATTCAAAAGGTTTGTAATACTCTTATAATGCAGCCACGTAAACTTCGTAGCGGCGTTCAGTAATCTCATTACTTAGCTAACTCTAACTCTGTTTGCCGACAGCAAAACACTCAAGTATTAGTGTTTTGAAGTCAAAATATAACTGCAATGAATTCTGCACACATTCTCAGATCTGCTCATGCAGCAAGCGATATGCTAATTAATTACATAATGAGACCTTTCAAGCTCCTGACACTATTTACGAGTCCATTTGCTCAAAAGAGTAAGTTTAAAATAAAAACCATTGATGTAACCTCGATCAACGTGAAATAATATTTATATTATTAAAAAAACTGAGTCTGTTGAGAGGAAATAAATAAATAAAACTTTAAAGCCACTTCTAATTTAGACCCGGAAGGCGATTTTTCACACAAATGATGCAACACTTTAAATAGAAATGCTAAATGGGGAAAAAGATTGATCTTAAATGTAGTTATTTATCAATTAACACGGTTTTCTTTGTTATTCACCATTTCCCATTCACTGGTCAAACACAAAGCGTTCAAGCGAGGCGCCAAGCCACTTTCAAAGGATTATTCAAATTTGAACCTCGAAACCTCGACTGAATGCTTTGCGTTTGACCAGTGAACCGATGTATGGGAAATGGTGAATTCACAAGGCTTTATTTTTGTTATAACCTTCATTATGAATGCGAGGCCAATATATAGTCATTATTCTCGGATTGACACGGTTTTCTTTGTTATTCACAAGGCTTTATTTTTGTTATAACCCTCATTATAAATGCAAGGTCAATATATAGTTAGTTATTAACTCAATATAGTCAATAACTATTATAGACCTTCGCATTATAATGAGCAACATTTGATAGAAAACCTTCTCAATTGAGAAATAAAATACTTAATTACCTCGAAGCGTCGGCAATAAGCCTATACATCCCTTGGGCCTCTTACTTTATTTACCTTAATGTATCCTACATCTTCGTTGCGCTCGGCCACAGTAAACTCTAATGGTTTGTAGAACGCATGGTACACCTGTAGAGAAATGTCATCAGAGAAGATATCTATGCTAGTAACTAAAAAAGAAGACCCGTGAGAAGATAGACCTCTTGATCTTCAGGCGCGATTACACGGAGCAATTATCTCTGCAACTTTAATTTCTCTCAACGCGGCGTTGCGACACAAGTTGCAAGTAGCATTGCAGCGTATAGCCTACAGCAAGACAAGTTACAGCGAGCATTACAAAAAGTAGAACTCGTTTCTATTTTTGGCAACGACTGCGTCTCCGTGTGTCGAACGATGTTGCGAGACAGGTTGCAGAGAAAATTGCTCCGGTTTATCGCGCCTTTAAGGTGGTGTTACAAGGACCAACTTGCAACGCCGATTTTTTGCGCAACACTGTTGCACGAATCGATGTCGTGTAACTTGGCGCCGAGGACGATCTTTTGCGCAATTTCGCACTCTGCAACACGTTGCAAGTTTTGGTCTGGCTTCAAAATCTTACAACACAAGATGACGAATTTTCAGCAAATCGATGTGTGTAACATGTACATCGCCGATTTGACGCGTAACAAAATGGCGCCGACTGTAGAAGAAGTAAGTTTAAAGATTACAGCAACTGCAACAATTGTCTAAACCTACTGAAACAGATAAGATAAAACTTTTGCAAGAAAAAAAGAAAAAAGATAGGCGTGAGTGAGTTGGCAGCGCGTGGACTGAAGACTAAAGTAAATGTTGCGCGAAGAGTTGTTCTCGTGTAACATGTCGAAAAAAGTCGACACGCAAATGGCGCGATAGCGTTGCACGAAAAATCGGTGTTGCAAGTTGTTCCGTGTAACACCACCTTTAGGCGTCAGACCACGTGTGTATCAATTCTTTGTTTAACCGTTGCGCGTTAGAAGACACATGAATATAGATACAACTCAAACAAAAAATCTTATTCTCAAGAGAATGACACGTGGTCTGAATTGGGAAAACATAGCACCCAAGACGACGTCTATGTTATATCACTTAAGAGTGATCACATTTGTAATAGAATAGACAGGTCACATGAATTAATACCTCCCTTTTTATTCTCGTACTCAGACCCTTCTCAGCTTTCTAAATTCGTTTTTTGTAAGAAAGCTGGGAACGTTTGTTGTGAAGTGTGAAGCTGGGAAAGGTATGAGTCACGTGATCAGCGTCACGTGAAATGATTCTCACCTCAAGGTTGTCTTCTCCGTGTTCTTTGATAGCTTCTTCTTCCGAAAAACCAACTTTGCTGTACTCCAGTGGAGTAAATACTGTAGTTGCGACCTGACAACACAAACCAAACACTTCAATACCTGGACAGATCAATTTGATGGTTTACAGTAATTGGCCATTGCATGCAGAAGCATTATCGTAGTCCTGAAAATCCTCGGATTGGGTAAAAGAAAAGTGAAAAAATTTAAGCTTGTCGGGTACCTAACAACGTAAAATCGGTTAGGAACTAGGGGATCTCCAATCCTTAAACCGCTATGCAGACAATGTTTCTCTTTAAAAAAAATTCTTAATGAGATTTTCGATATTCTGCGAACTCGGAAGTTACAAGCTACAGGCCTAAATCAATCAAAAAAAATCAATTAGTATCTTTTGTTCTTGAATGGCAGTAATATCAAAACAATTTCACTACGAGCAGTTGAAATGTCTGAGTCATAGAATATGGAAAACTGCAGTAAGCGTGTAAGTCCTTAGGGCGTCTCACTTAATACCAGTCCAATTTTCCTGAGGCTATAAAGCCAAGAGACAACGAAGGTGAAATGACCTTTTTAGCCACTTTACACTTTTTCCCAACTTAGAAAATGTTTGTCAACAAGAAAAAAAATTTTTTCGTTACATTATGGTAGTCCATCTGTATCTGAGATCCACCAAACAATCTCCTTGCCAACAGTTTTCCCGCCATAATAGCAACGGGTGTTAATTCTGGACGGTCCTACAGAGAGAAAAAAAAAAGAATTACATGGTCAAACTGTCTTTTTTTGTTCAATATATGGAACACTTTTAAAGGATCACCATCATGGAAAATATTCTAAAACCATAATTTCCGTTGAGTGTCTCTTCCGTCTTCCGTGACGTTCGCTCAACACAAACTACATCATTGTTATTTACAAAACCAACCCAAATGCTGATTCTTACGGGACGAGAAGAACTTAAGAAGTAAAACCCTTAGAGAGAGAACAACACTTCAAACTCACATCATTATGTAGTTCAGCCAAGCATAGAATCAGCGACCCCAAGCTTGATCTACAGTAGTAAGAGACAGCTCCTTGGTAGCACATGCCACTAAGGGCCACCCAATGATGGTTTTCACGGCCCCATGTTCGATGATTTAAAAAAAGATTCGTCATTAGCCTCTTTTTATATCATCCAACATGGCCACCGTGGGAATGATTGGAAACCAGCAATACCCATACAAGTGGAATATTCTACTAAAGTAGTCTAACCTGCAGAACATCTCCTATTGCATAGATGTGTAGTACAGAGGTTTGTTCATTGTTCTTTCCTATCACGAATCTTGTTGCTGGATTGACGTCTACACCAGCATTTTCAAGGCCAAGGTTAGATGTCAAGGGATCTCTTCCTGGAAATAACAAAAAGTCAACCCCTTTCATTTGAATTATCCAGATGATGTTGTGTGATGGAAGCAAGCAGTCAGACAAACAGGCAGGCATACTGGCAAGCAGGCAACAAGCCAGCAGGCAAGGAAGCAAGGAGACAAGCAAGCAGGCAGGTAAGCACACGTGCAAGTAGGTAAGTAGACAAATAGACAATTAATGAGGCAACGAGACAAGCAAGCAGGCAAACGGACAAGCAAGCAGGCAAACGGGCAAGCATGCAGTTAAGCACACATGCAAGTAGGCAAGGAGACAAACATTCAAGGAGGCTTGGAGACAAGCAGCAGGCAAACAGGAAGCAGGCATAGCAAGCAAACACGACAAACTCTTCTCCAACACTTTTCAAAAAAGTTAGAAGTCTCCTGGCAAGCCTTTAACTCACCAATAGCCACTAAAACAGTATCAAACTCTTCTCCATTCTCCTCTCCAGTTGAAACATTTTTCCAAGTAACATTAAGCTTCCCTTCGCTTGTCTTGTCCACTCGCACTGGTACACACTGTCTTATGAAACGAGTTCCATGTCTTTCCATGTATTCAACTACAAGTTCGGCCATTTGCTGAAAGAAAAAAGATCTTTGAAACAATTGTCTAGGTTTGCTCTTCTTGAATAATTAAAGCCATTCATCAATGGCTGAATGTGTTTCGGACCGGAAAAGAGCATTAGTTAAGTGTAAACTTTTAAAGAAGACGCCTGCCCTGTGACACTTAACAGTTCTGCAATAAAAGGAACATAAAAGGGAGGATTGTATAATAGCCATGTATTTAGTGCATTTTGCATAATACAATACTGAACACTAAAATAGTTTAGAAGACAGTTACCCGAACTCTGGTACGTCTGCTTTAAGCATGCACTTTTTAGGGTGCTTCTCAATGGGCACAAACGTGCACAAAACAGTTTTCTTTCTTTTCCTCTTAATCTTATTTTAGATCTGTCTTTAAATATTAGGGTATAGATTTGATTAGCAAGATTTGCCAAGGAAAGTATACCATATGTACATATCTGGCAAGGACTTACCACAGAGTACAAATTATGGCGTTATTAACTACAACTAGCATCTTGCACACTTTCTTTTGCTTAGTTTATTAGCACCAATTGTCCTACTATTCCCATTAGGGAATTGAAATTCGAATAAAAAAGAAAATTCGCGAAGCATCTTGGTAGTGGTAGTTAAATGACGCCATTATGCAAACGACCTATAGCTATTGCCTTTTAGATAAAGCTTTTAATTTCGAGGCAGAGACACAGACATATTTTTTTATTTTTACGTTTTTTTGCTAAATCTCTTTTTCTACAAAATCCATTAGGGCTAAATTTATAAGTACAATACAAAAGAAAGACTAAAACTTACTACTCGAATGAAGTTAGGAAACTTGCAAAATACCAATATACCTTGTTTACCTAATGCATAATGTGTTCTCATTCAAGACCATGTGTCATTCTCTTGAGAAGAGGATTCTTTGTTTGGATTGTATGATTCCATATTCTTGTCTTCCATGCAACACCGTTAAACAAAAAATGATGCTCTAGGAATGACAAATGGTCTGAAATTGGAAAACATTACGTCCAAGCTCATCTTTAGCTCGAAGTTGAAACTTCAAGGTGACATTGTAATATGCATAATCATACATTTGGACAAACTGATTTTAAAACATAATTTATATCATCGTAACTACAAATCAACACGTTCTAACGATAACCCGTACTATACGAGTCATTATTTTATAATTATATCATAATTATATAAAGTGACTAAACGAATGTGTCACTATTGATTGGTTATTTCCACCATGTTGGATAGAAAAGATATTCAAATAAAAAAATAGAAATGAAATACTTTTTCATACTGGAATACAAATTCAGTATGCATAAAGCTGGGCAGATAAATCCTTATCCAGTGGATAAGTCGATGCTTTTATCCAATAAATTTATCCATTGGATAAGATTTATCCATTGGATAGCACTATCCAGGCTTCGTACAACCGGGCCCTGGTTTCCAATTGGGTCCACTACTTTAGGTAGAAAAAGCATATTTGCATCTGAAGTAGGGTATAGTCCTTATAAATCCGAAAAGGGTTTATTTCTGTGAGGGTGCCAAATGGGGTTAGTAGTTGAATGACAATTAGCCATAACAATAGTAGCCAGCTGATAAATACCTAAATTTAGTAGTCAACGTATATCTATTTTGGTTAATATTATCGCAAGTGCTTCTAAAACTATTACAGTTTACTGACATTCGGCCAAAACATTAGTAGTTACATGTAACTGACAATTGGGTACCTCCATTGGCACCCTATGTTGCTTCCAAAGAAGTTTTTCATGTTTTTATGGCAAGTTACAAGTACTATCTTTGTCATATTTTTTGCTACCCAACATGGTGGAAATGGATCTAACAGACTTCTAATTCTATTTGTTCATTACATGCATCCCCTATTTTATAAGCACTCCACAGTGCTCTGCAAATTTCATACACAAAGATTTCCGTCGTGAAGCAAATCTGTGTTTCAAAAGCAAAGCATTGTTTACATTAGAAGTAGAGTGCTAACACTTAACCTGTGAAACAGTTCAAGCTATTTATTGATAAATAGCTCTTAAATAAACAATAGGAAATGGGTGTGCTTGCTCTTTATATCAACCAATAATTGGTAAGTCTTCGCTCAACATATCCATTTCTGCCTTCTAAAATGTATGTAAGCCACTTTCAAAAAAATAAGAGACTGGTCCTTCAATACTCCATTTTACAGTTCCATTCAGTGGCCATGAATAATAGTTCCTAATCGAGGCTGGAGTTACTGCAGCATGATAAACTGTACTTTTGCTATGAGCAAAAACTCCAGCTTTGGCTAGGAACTATTATTCATGGTCACACTGAATGGAACTGTAAAATGGGCTATTGGCTGTTTAAATCAATGTTGGTCAAAAATACTCCTTCCGCTCTTCAATTTGAATCTGGCCAGTCCTTTATTAGATTTAAATGTGGCAAGCACATGGTACATAGCACCCAGTTCACATATTATTTATCCACATTACTATATATACTATTAACCTATTTATTTTATACTACCAAGCAAAAGTCTGAACCTGAATTTTTTCATGACAATTTTACTGAGCTATGAACACTGAAGTAAGCAAAAGACGTTCTATATCAGATTTTTTTGTACTTTTTAAATTTTTTTGTAACACTGATGAGTTGCCATGCCAACCAAACACTACTTCAAAATTTAAAGTAAAGTGTGCAGCACAGATGTTAAATCAGGGCAATTCTCTTAAAAACAAGGATATACTGCATTGTCAATAAAAGGAAATAACTGGTGGTAAAAGCCATAACTCTTGGCACACTTATGCATGGTACAGAGGCTTTGCACCATCATGTGCCCACACCTATAATGCAGCTTGGGCTGCCTGTGGTTGGATGGCAGAACAATAAAATCCCTTTGCTTTAGGGAATTTCATTCTTTCTCATGTAAAATGATTGCATTGTTCCTGCCATCTAACATGGTTGCCGTCACTTGATGCCTCTATATTTATGTTCAGAGCTAGACATACATGTATACCAAGTACCCTTCTGTACTTAACTATATTAACTTCTACTCTCTACTATCATAAACCTGAATACAATATGGTGTTAATTAAGATTTTTCTCATTCACTTAATGAGATTCAAACAAGGAATCCTATTCACCGATACAAAATATTTTCACATAATAGCACTTTTAACTACCATCTTTAACTTTGCCATCTCAACAAACCTGAAGTTCACATCCCATCATAATTGGAGATACATTTTCTCCATTGTAATGCTCATAATAGCATTGTTGGGCACTTCAAGTAGTCTTTATCTCAACTCCATCAATTCTATGATCAAAAGAGTTCTATGTGTACCAATTACTTATACAACATTGTTGTAGACTTAAAAAGACTGATAAGATATACACCATTTTTAACTGGTGGTAAATTAATACCTTCTATAATTATAAGAGCTATAATAGTTAGACCCACCGTATCCATGTGGACGGTCATACCCTGTTTTTTTACAGTTACTACACTCTCGTTCATCATGGAAGTACCAAGAGGGAACTTCCTTCTCTCTCCATCCTCTATCCCTTGCTGCACAAGAAAGACACATCCTCTTCCCAGTATTATATGTGCCAAGTAGATGAAGACATATTCTATTGCACTGTCTGCAACGATGGTGCAGGATGGCTCTTCCTCCAGTAATGTGGCCTCTGATAGTTGGATCAAGGTATTTATAACACCACTCAACACCATTGATGTCACCATTCTCATCCTTCTTGCCTCCCTTCATTAGGTGATGGTGCTCAGTGCGAAGCAGATCCTTGATCTCTTTTTTAAGAGAAGAAGAGGTGATGGGCCTTTCTTTTTTTGAACTACTCTTAGACGTCTCACTGGAACTCCTTTCTCCTTCTCGCCTATCCGGTTTCTTGTCTAGTTTATCCCGTAAATCTTCAGCTGTATGCTCTTTCTTAGGAATTTTAAAACGGGGTGTATCTGAAGTTTTCCTTTCTCTTTCTGAAGATGAACTTGGAGAATGACTTCGTTTTCGCGAGCTTGATGAACTATGAGAACTTTCTTTCTTAGAATAACGAGATTCCTCGCTTCTCTCGCGTTGTTTCTCTCTCCTTTCATCATCTTTTACTTCAGCTGTCTCAGACGTCTTCCTCATCTTTTCCGGTGAATGTCGAGGTGATTTTTCAGAATAACTTCGTTTTAGTGAGCTAGCTCCACTGGAAATTTGGCTCCTACTTTCTTGCTTTTCCTCGCTTCCTTTACGATGTTTTCCTCTCTTCTCGTCACCTTTTACTCCTGAATCAGAAGTTGACTCAGACATCTTCCTCTTCTTTTCCTGTGCGTGTTGAGGTGATCTTTCAGGATGACTTCGTTTTCCTAAACTTGAGCTCCCTTTACTAACATGACTACTACCTTGTGACTCATCCTCCCTTTCTTTACGATGCCTTTCATCATCGGATGGACTCAAACTCGTGTTTTCTGCTGAATTTCCAGAATTTTGCACATCTTGATTTCTTGGAACTGAGCTTCCTCCATCGGAATGGACACTTTCTCTTTTCTCTTCCCCGACACTCTCACGACCTCCCTCTAACATCTCTTGATGTTTTTTATCCCCTTCACGGTCGTTTTCTCTGCGATCGGTACTCATACTCACAGTAGAAGTACAAATACTACAACAATTCGAAAACAACGAGGAAGAAGAAACCAACCAAGCTTGCTGGTGTTTGTAATGTTCAGTCCCCTTCTCGGCTGGCCAAAGCAAAGGAAACCCGAAACCAAGAAAACGGAATTGCTTCTATATTTCTAGAGAATGGAAAACGAAAAAGCGAAATAAAGATGGGAAAAGAGAAGTTGGGAAAATATCTTAAAAGCCGTTGGAACTCATGTGTTTTCAATAGTTTGTATTTTTGTCGAAAAAGAGACAAAATAATAACAAAGAAAACAAAAAAATAGAAGATTGTCTAGAAGTTCCTGGTAATTCTAGAGGTACGCATTATTTGCAGTCTGAATTGTGTAGAAAGTATTTCAAATGCAATAAAGTTTCACCTGCTGTTTCTCATGACATTTTTTAAAGTAAAACTGACCTGTCTTTATTGCTATGTGCTTATAGCGACAACAGGTGCGACAGGGAAATTAGGCAAATACACTGCTGTCAATCAAGAGTATATAAAGGTACTGAACATTTTTTTTAAATTAAAGGCAGTGTATTGCCTGATTTCCCTGTACTGACTGTTGTCTCGATCAGTGCATAGGTAATAAAAATAGTGGTTAAAAAGTTTGCAGTAAGTTTTAAATCTGCAGGGGTGTGTCCAGTCCAGGGTAACTTTGACCCACCTTCCCATTGCTAATTTACTATCAATCACATGACGTTTTGGAGTTGACTGGGGGGCAAAGAAGTGGTTGAATGAGGGCAAATAGTGGATGTCAAAGTCAAAACATGTCAAAATGAGTCGATCCTCAAACTATTGTATTTGACTATTTCTACTACTGACATGAAACCAGAAAACAAGAGATCAAATGTCTATTGATAGCAACCTATAGGTAGCTTAAATATTTTTGAAGAGGGGGAGAGGTGCTTTTATTGAGGTTATTTTTATTTTCCCGATGGGAAATCCTGGATGCACAGCCATGAAGAAAGTTAACATGAAAATGAGCTACAAATAAGAAAAGGAATGACTGTCTTTGTTACCTGATCAAACCCTCTTAAGGGTATGGATCTCATCATGACTGATGAATTATATCCCAGTCCAGCAAGGAAACCTGCACACTCTAAAGCCACATCTGAACACAGTCAAGGACCTACCAACATCTCACATTAAGCTTCTGGGCTATTAAGTTTCCTTCAACAAGTTCATATAGTTATGGCTTCTCATATACCATAGCTAGATCGATATCCTGCATTTTCTTGTTACTGAATTAAGACATTGCTGTACTCTGGATGGCAAAACACATCCTTCATAGCATTAGCCTCTAATCAGGGACAATTTAAATGAATTTCTTATTGCTCAAGTCTCACTTTATATATACTCAAGGATATAAGAAGCTCCTATTACTAGCCTGAAAATATAAAACAAATTGTATTGTAGTATTAATGTAATTCTTGAGCAGTGACAAAGAAAATATTTATATAATTTTAAATGATATCTTTAGCATCCTATCAGATGATTTTAAAGATATTATTAAAAAGTTTGAATTCATATTAATATATTTTCAATTTCCTACGTTTTTCCAGGTTCTTTTTTTAAAGAGAACAAGTCGTCACTTGAAATGAAATGTTCCAGAGCTCCTGGGACCTAAGGAATAAGAGTACATAAAAATGTCATAATAAGGAATGGATGGATGAATGAATTGATGGTCCATAGATAGATGAAGGAAGGAATGATTGAGAAGATCAAAACATTGCTTAAAACAACAGCCGGACTTTGGACAATATCAAGCCAGAACAAGAACTTATCTGGTCAAATGTTTGCTTTGCCTGGTCATTTTGACCAGTAACATTAAGTCAGAAATGAGGTATGACTAAGCTTAACTAATTTGGCCTGTGATAATGACCGGCAACTGATCAGCCATTATTTTAAGCCCTGAAGATGGATAAGTGGGAGGTTGGTTGAAAGGTATATGGGTTTTTGAGATAATGAATGATTATAAAAGGAATGGAGGATGGATGGAATGGGATAAATGGACAGAAAAAAGAAAAAAATAAAAGAGGGAAAATAAAAGCTTGCAGAAAAATTCACATACATCTGATGGAAATCTTGGTCGTCCTCCAACAGCAATGACAATGTTTTCTGCTGTCACAACTTCCTGAAATATGCAAACAAACAAAATTGTTTTTTCCCCTGATAAATAAACAATACTGTATACTGATATTGGCTGGTTACATGGTTTTATAAATTAGAGAACAGAGACATCCTTGCACAAAGTTTTCAAAGTAATATAAAACATGCATGTATGTCTCTATCTGTACTGTGATATGAACAGTTTTAGACTGGGAGCTGTTAGAGAGAAGCAAGCTTGGGAACAATTGGCAAGTCACTGGTTTCTAGCCTTTCGAGTCCTCTACTGCTCACATAGTGTTTACATGTAAATCACAATACAGAGACACAAGCAACCATTGTTAAATTATATTTTTGAAGGATATTGCACAAGTGTGTCCTCCAATATAAACAGGGTAGTCACCCAATCAGAGCACATATTATACCTCAAAATATTTTATCAAGCCAGTCAGTGCACATATATATTTCAAATATTTCATAACAATTAAATACATAAAGGCTATTTGCATGTCTATACTCTGACATCAGCACTGTAAGCTGTAGAGCAGTCAAAATGCAAATATTATTAAGAAAAACCTATCCATGACTGCTATTCCTATAAGCTTAGATCTCTATTGCTCCACATCTCTCAAGTCATTATATCTATATGACAGTAAATAGCTTGCTACCTCTTTTCCAGATTTGCTGACTGCCTTTATGGTATGGGAATCCAATAGTGAACCCAAGGCAGGTAAATATTTAACTTTTCTAGAACAAATCATTATAAAACAAGACTTCAAAAATAAAACCAATATGGATAAGTGTCATATATACTAGAAGATTATAAAGTAGTAACTCAATAAAAGGGGTTTTATGGACTATATCACTATGTGGTTTGTCACAGCAATACAGTCTGGAACTGTTAGCTCAGTTAAATAACACTGAACAACAAACTATGATGTCTTTTGTTAAGTATAACTTAATTGAGTTAGCACTCCCAGGTTAGGTTGTTGTGACAGACTTGCAATTAATATAGTCTATGGTAGACAGGTTGAAGGGCAATGCAATGCAATTTTCCCTCCATCCATCCATTCACTCATCAATTCATCCATTCAATCATTCCTCCATCCATTCATTCGTTAACTCATCAATTCATCCAACCAATCATTCCTCCATCAATTCATTCATTCACTCATCAATTCATCCATCCAATTATTCCTCCATCCATTCACTCATCAATTCACCAATCCATTCATTCTTTCACCCATTCATCCACACTTACATTAATTCTTTCATTTATTAATCTATCCATAAGATACATTCACACATTAGTAATACATTACAAATTACATACTGTACAGTAATTACATGACACTTACTTATCATTAAGTTGAACTCTATGTCCCCAATTCAAAGACTTCACATGGTTTTGCACTCCTGACACCAGAGTTTCCCTAAACACAAATGATTTATAACTTCAAATAAGCTATTGCTAACTAAGTACTGATTGACACACTAACCAGTACCACAAAGTTAAACAATCACAATGAAAAGTAAAAATGAAGAGTCAAACTTGAACTACAATGTAATCAGGAGCAAGGAACTAATTATTATGCCTCTAGTAGATTTCTGAGAAAAAATTTAGATGTTATCAACAATCTTGGGAATGAGAGACTGTGATAGCATGAGGTAAATGTGATACTGATTTTACTCTCTCCTGATTGGCTAAGTTTTTAATCTTAAATTTGTTAAAATGTGGTCCTGGTTAGTGTGTCCACACCATAACTGTGGCAGTGTTCTTAAAGTGCTACTACGACGAAAATCGCTCAAACTTGGATTCAGCTGAAACTTCCTAAAAATACTCTTTAAAGGTCCAGTAATCACTGTATGAAGTGTTTTCTCGATATTCAGGACGAAAGTATGATATTTTCACGATTATTTTTTGGAGTCTGTGACGTCATACACTCAACATCAAACATTGCTACATATATTTCTTTGTATATAAATCCTTAATTTATTTTATTCCTATGAAGCCCAAAGGGTAGCTAATGTGCTTATTTCACATTACTTGTGACTATAATTTATATTTTGGGGTGTTTGGGTATTTCTTTCTCCCTTTACTACTAATATTTTGATCATAAACTACAAAGAAATGTATGGAGCGATGTTTGATGTTGAGTGTATGACGTCACAGACTCCAAAAAATAATCGTGAAAATATCATACTTTCGTCCTGAATATCGAGAAAACACTTCATACAGTGATTACTGGACCTTTAAAGAGTATTCTTAGGAAGTTTCATCTGAATCCAAGTTTGAGCGATTTTCGTCGTAGTAGCACTTTAAGTGTCATGACTTGTGTTCCTATCAGCTAGTGCAGTACAAATAACAATGAAAATAATTAATGGTAAAGCTATAGCGCCATTGTAATGGTTTCATAGAGTAAGACCATTTTTGAACACAGGATATTGAACAAGTGGAATTATTTTAATGAAGCTGGTTCCCAGGACTCACCAGTTGAAATTAATGTTGTCAGGTGTTTCCCATCCATACTTTTTAGCATCCTTCAAAAGATAATAATGTCATAGAAATTAGGCTCTTTAATATATCCACAAGTAAACAAAGATATTAAAAAACTAAATAAAAAATACAAAAAGGAAAACACTACAGACAAGTTTCTTAAAAGTTTACTAAAATAATCCAACAATTCTGAAAAAAATTAAGGGCTCACTCTGATTGCTTCCCTCAGCAAAGATGCATGATGCATGAGCTTTTTGGGAATGCAGCCAACATTAACACAAGTTCCTCCAAGACCCCAAGTGGTTCCTAGGAATAAAATGATGTGAGTCATCAAAAACATGGCATTAATTTCAAATAGGGAAATGTATCAGGGGCGGATCCAGGTACTGTATTTCAGAAAGGGGGGACCGTTCAGTCTTGTATCCATTGATTGCTGAAGGCGGGAGCAACTAGTGGGGTCCGGGGGTATGCTCTCCCAAAAAATTTTGAAATTGAGATCCTAAGAAATGCATTTTCCAGCATTTTGAGGGATTTTGTCTAGGATCTTTTCTATACTAACTTTTTTTTTTGCTCTCCACTTTTTTATTCAGCAAAAGTGGGAGCCGCAGCCTCTTTGGCCGTCCCCTACATCCGCCCCTGTGTATAATCAAAACCAATGGTATTTACCTTGTGGGGAAGGAGTCACATAATCAAGAACTGCGACCTTCTTCCCAAAACTTGCAGCTGGAAAACAAAACAAAATAGGTAAGATCTCACAAATATACAGCATATACAGTCTCACCATCTCATGCGATGTGTGGTTCCAGAAAATATCCATACCCAACCATGACAAAAATCAAAAATTCCCAGGGGATGTGGGTTCAGAGGAAAAAGAAAATTACAAGGCTTGTATGATAGCAGATTGGATACATCAAAGGGGTGAGGGGACCTTTTTAAATTTCCTTCATGGTATGGTATGGACTTTTTTTTAAAACCACACAATTATTGTCTTTATTAACAGAGTTAAAAACTATAGTCTGGTACTGCATGACATCCATATGGTGCAGAATTTAAAAGTAATATCAAAAATGTCTTGTTCCTTGCATCATTAGGTTTAATATATCATTATATATCTACATACATTTATGCACATATGTATATGTCTACCAAGAGGTGCCACTCATATCAGCATAAATCTGATTTTACCAAATAAGGCACAAACTGCAACTATTATTAAATGCTTGTGCTATTCATTATGAACCATGCATAACAATTAGTATAAAAGTAGGCAGAACACATGCATAGTTGCATAATCGTCGAAGACACAGTCGCATGAGTAGGTGTACCATATCAGGATGGTGACCTCATTGACTTGTTTTATTCATGAACAGACAGAGACCTCCTGATATAGTTTTTTCTTGGCGTTTATTTACTTATTCCTCCCACCCTTCTTCCCTTAAAGTTTGAAAAATTACGTAGCCATCTGCTCCCTCTACTGTGGACTTGCATTTTCCCCATAACTCACTATTTATTTTATCGTGGATCATTGTTCGTACTTTAGGGCATATGGCTGTCATATTAGATGATTAAAATTCTTTTTTTTTTTCAAATTAAATAATTATTGGTTTGCAATCAATGTCAAGAGACACAATAACGAAAGGGATGTCCGCCATGTTGGAAGATATAAAAAAAGAATTCATTAAAAAATCAATCGAAAAATCGGCTATTAAGATCGGCATTTACTGTAGCTATAACTCTTACCTTCCTTGGAGCAAGCAAGTCCTCCAGAGCCTCCTCCTATCACCACCAAATCATAATCATATCCTAGAAAGATTAGCAGATTTGATGCTCTTATCTCAGCTCAACAAAAAGACCCTTAACTGAAATCCTACAGATTCTACATGACATATTTGTAATCTTTTGGTACAACGTTATCTTTTCCTTCCTTCTTAAATTATATAGGGTTGAAGGTTAAATAAAACATGTAACTCACCTCGAAGGCTACTCAAAGACCTAAGAATTGAACGACTTTCACCACTGGGTCGGATCGACGTGAGATGGTTTGAAAATACCTCCACTCGTCTAAAGTATCTCAAAGAGTTCATGGATGAAAATATAAGCAATAGTGCTTACTCCTCTCTCGACTTTATTCAAAAGCACTAAGATTTTAATATTTTTGAAAGATCAGAGCTCTTTTTAAGCTTCCATTTCATTAATGAATTCGTAGAATAGTTTCTCCGTCCGCCATCTTTGTTTGCGGTCTCTGGGACTCAAGTGAAATGCGGGCGCCTACAACAGGAAGCCCAAAGTGTAAAACATGGGGTCTTTTGAAAAGTTGAAGAAACTCGGTGATCATGGTGGCGTTAGTTTTTTGACATAATAATTTTAAAAAACATTTTAGTAACCTTAAGCTTGGACAAGTACTTAGATCAACCATCAGCTGTTTCATTGTTATTTACGTCTCAAGGGATTTTGGGACATGTGGTCAGTGTACCCCAAGAAAAAATTGGGTCGTAAACCGAGGTAAACGCGAGTGGTAACTTTCGTTTATTCGGTTATAATACCTATAACGAAACTATCGTGAGTTCAAACTATAAAAGTAGTCAGAGGCGGAGCAGATTTCTCTTAACGAAGGGGTGCACGAATACTGAATGAATCAGGTTGTTAATCAATGTCGTAACCAGAGCCCTTATTTCTTACTGCGCATGCTCGACGAAATAATTGGGCTCTGGAAAACTCCAATATTCCCAGTGCTGTGATTGGTTCTCATGAGAACAAAGGAAGATACCGAAAGTAAAAATTACAGTACTAGGGAAAATATACAAGATGGCGTCTCGAAGTACACCAAAAAAGCCTGTAGGGCCGGATTGTTCAAAGTTTTGCCGGTTTTGTAATGGAAATAAGCCTGAAGCGAGATGACGTTTTACCCCGTCTCTAGACCATAATAGTTTTTAAAATTCTTTCATATTAAAATTTTTGATTCCTTAGAGAATACAAGAACAATACTCATAATTAAAGAATAAAAGCAGTGTGAAAAGGATTATGGTCTAGAGACGGGGGTAAAACGTCATCTCGCTTCAGGCTTATTGTATTGATGTCCATCCAATAGATATTATGCGCATGTGCGAGAAACCCAGAATCTGGGTTTCCGGTTTGGAGTTTTCCAGAGGCCAATTATTTCGTCGAGCATGCGCAGTAAGAAATAAGGGTTCTGGTTACGAGATTGGTTGTTAATAATACAGCTTTTCTCAATCACATGCGCGAAAAAATCGTGCAATTTGCCGTCGCGATGAAGTGGATTTAGCTAACGAGGGATGTTTTGTTATCGTCAACCAAGATGGCGGCAATGACGTAACATTGCACCTACTCTGTTTAGTCTCGAATTTAGGCTGGCGATATCAATGATTAAAACTTGTTTATTTCATTGATTATATTCACGACAATTTTCATCAGTTTCGCCACATTTATTTTGTTTTATTCCCCGATTATTCTATTTATTTAGTTTCCATGGTGTATTTTCCTAGGTCAGCTTTTGCATCATACGGTCATAAATATGGACCTTTGGTGGTTTGTCTTTGCTTTGGCCCTTCTTGTTTTGCGGCTACCTCATTCATAATAAAGTTTGCCCACGCTTTTGCCCCTGCTTCCGCTCTTGCTTCCGCCGCTCTTGCTTCCGCCCCTGCTTCCGATCTTTACTCTGTACACATAATTGGTCCACATCCCTCCAACGCATGGATGTTCTTCGTTGTTCACATCACATGGCGTGGAGTACTCCTGAATACATGTACTTGTTTCTCCATCTTGAGCATAATTATCTGAGTTAGGGTCACTCCAACACTCGCCGTAGAATTGCAGTCCAATGAATGTGTAGCCTTTTGCTGCTGCCCTCTTTGCGCATTCACAAACAAGCCTTCAAAGATAAATAATATACGTACAGATCAATGTAAAGCATCAAAGCCCCCATTGATCACCTACCCATTTTCGCCTATATATTTTCGTTTGGCAGACACGCCCAACTAATTAATACGTTTGCATTTTTACGGCATGTCGTACTGTGTACGTGCTGCAAGACAGTAGCGTCTTTACCACCCATATGAAAACCGCTGTATAAGATTACTGATCACTCACCCATTGAGACTTTCTTGCCAATTATTCCAGTTTAAATGAAGATCTTTTACGTATGCGGGGTTAGTAGGATCCCGGATGTTGACCAGTTCTTCAGTCAGAGGTCTCGTACCACCAATATCTCCCCCACCGTCTCTGTAGCAACCAACTTTTTGGACAACGTCTTTTATCACGCAGCCACCAGGCGGGTTACCTGTGCCTTTATTAGATGACAAGTGACAGGATGATATGCGCCGCGTACTGAGGAGTCGTCGCTGCAATGAAAAGGGAAAAGGACGTGCGCGCGGGATCATTCTCGGGATCCAGTTGACCCTTTTCCCGCTACACCTATTATGATTGAGCCTGATAAGGTTGAGAAACGCAACGACAACGGTGCCGTATTTGATAAACCAAAAGCCGAGTGTATACCTACCTGAGTACGACACTTCCATGATGGCGACAAGAATGGCACAGAGAAACCACTTCATTATGACTTAAGTTAGCTTTTTCTTAAACTAGAAGAAATGTAAAATTATTTTAACGTCGATCGCAGGGGAGAAATTGAGCAGAGAATGGACACTAGATTGGCGAGCTGAAGATTGGTTAATGATTGTTACGGAGGTACGTACGGAAGTCCATAAGGGACATGCATGCAGCAAGTTAGACGAGGTAGGGATGAGGATAGAACATTCGCAATCAAGTGAAAACCCCATTCCTCAAGGCCAAACCTCACTATATGTAATGTCGTAATCAGGCTTGAGAGTGGTGCATCTATCGAAAGATAAGAGATATTCATGTTGAATTTGCGCAAGGCTTACAAAGAAAAAAACTATTACGTTCCCGCAAGTCACCAAGAACCACAAAATTGTACCTTAGGCTAACGTTTGAAAGACTGAAAAACGGTGGGGCCCAAAACTTGAATCAAGTGTGAAACTAACTAAACAAACTAAGGTACTTGGCCATATCATTTTCTTTAAAAAAATTACAAATCGTTACAACTTCCTACCTGTGTTGATTCCGACGCTAGGAACTCTGCTCAAATATAAACCGGTCAGAAGAGAATGGCTCAATGGCTATCGATGCTACGAAGAAGTGGCTATTTATGACATTACTTGCTGAGCAGTTAAGTAATGATCGACGCTTAATTGCCGATAATTTGGAAGATTCTACGTCAATACAATATTCATTAATTTTAAGAGCCAGTGATATTGAGAAAAATTAATTGAACAAGAGGAAGTCGAAAGTCGGAGTTATATTCACAAGGTCATACATTTATCGTTTGTTTTTCTTCCGCAATTCAGTTATAATATTCATGTATAGTGCATACCATATATCCTTGAAATACTTTTCATTTCAAAATTTTTTAAACATTAGTACGCTCAATGGACCTCAGTAGACCTCAGTAGACCGTAGACCTACAAAACTTTGGCCTACTAATTTGCACAATTTATTAGTTAACTTTTTCAAGGGTATATGGAGGTACTCTTCTATATAGGAATACGTCACGGTTGTTATGGCCGTTGGTATTAGTATTAATGTTGGTGGTGAGCCTTAAAATGAATTAAGAAGGCACTGGTATGTGTATTGTATTATTGTTGACTAGTTTTCACGGCCGCCATGTTGGATGAAGTTAACAAAAGATTCGTCATTATTCTCTAGCTTGTGTTATATCATCCAACATGGCCGGCGTGCCTTTTGTATTTACATTCTCTTGGGAATGATTGAAAGCCAGCAATAAACACAAGGGCGGATCCAGCCAAAATTTTAGGGGGGGGGGCTAATTGAGTTTAGGGTGGGGGGGGGGGGGGGGCTAATTGAGTTTCTTCCGTCAACACAATGGAAAACAATAAGAAAAATAATATAATTCTTCAGGTTTTTTTTTTCTGCTGAAGGGGGACTTCAGCCCCCCTTTACCCCCCTGGATCCGCCCTTGATACATATCCGGATGATAACCGATCTAGGCGAAAAGAGTAGGAATGAAAGTCAGCTAAAACAAAAATGCAAGAGATATTAAATCTTTGAATCTTCTAATCTTCTAAAAAAATAATTAAAAACTAATCTACCTCCAGATATAGTGTTTTATTGCAGTGACGGTCGTTGGAATGCTATAGTCGGCGAACAAGACATCTAACTTCGCGGGTAGCACTTCAACGATAATGGTAGTAAATAGTTATGCTCACATTTAGGAATAGGTTCCGTTTGTCCTGCGCGGAAATGAATTAAAGACTTTGATATGTGAAAACTGGCTCCATTACAAAATATACTGAGTTCCCTATTCAATCTTGGAAAAACGTCTTTTGTTTGCTCATCCAAAAATAAAAATAAAAAAAGAAATTAATCCAAGAATAACCTTTACGAAGGTGATCACTCTCGATCCCCGCTAATGGCTCATTCTGATCCATTCAGACCATTAATATTTCAATAATATCCTCCTAATATATCATTGATGTGATAATCATCAGTGCCCTAATCACGTTTAAAAATAAAGTAAGAGTGCTATAATCGGTTTTCATCTTCAATAATATGTTTTTTTAAATAGAAAATTAGGATTAATGTTACTGAAAATGACTTACTCACGCGCAAGCGCGCTGAATCTTTTGAAATATTTCCTGTTTACGTACTGTAATAATGCTTTTTGGGATTCCTTTAACCATGATGCTTTGCGGGGGAGGGAGAGTTGGCCGTGAGAGTGTTGAGCGGTGAGCGTGGTTTCGTTGAGTAATAAAAAGCTTTTGAGATTCTTCCAATTCGTCTTGTTTCAGTACCAAGGCCGAGCAAAAGGACCTGAAGACCTATACCTAAATGCTTAGTATGACAAAACATTACGTATTATAATGGACGTGATTCGCTACCAGATGAAACTATAATATGAATTCGTGAAATATTGGCTGTCTTACTACCGAAATCACTCAACTGTTAGCACCGCCAAAAAAACGATCGATCGCATTTTGAATTTCGTTTAACCCATGTGACCATTTGGAACGCTCCAAGTGGTCACGTGACATTAGTTCCCTGCTAGATTTCAGTATGGAGTGTTATCAGATAAAAGTTTACTATGGGGATAACTTTCAAAAATGTGGGACATTTTTTTACTCGCCTGCCGGTTTAACTTACTTAGACTTGTTATCCAGAGTTAAAGAAGTTACCAAATCATTCGATCACATAAGTTGCGACCAGATTCGGATTTGATATCTCTATGACGAGGGCTGTTATGTCAACTTCCGAAGAAAACCTTATGAGCGAACTCTTCAGGTGTGCCCAGGATTTTCATGGGGCAAACTGGAAGAGAATTAATCTACAAGCAGAAGTCTGGCATTCACCCGCGCCCTTTAAGAGAAAAGACGAAGAAAACCAAAATCTGCCTGAGCCGAAGAAATTAGCGAAACGACAGCTTCCTAATACCACTACTTCCAACAGTAATTCACAAAGCGAGCTTTATAGATCTCCTGTTGAAAATCTTATTCGTTCCAAGAAAGAAAACATCAAATAACAAGAAGATGGAATTGCAGCGAAACATCAGGAAATTTCAGCACTTGAAGAATCCTTCTCATTCAAGCCATTAAATAATACGAGACCCGCTTGTACGAAATGTCACCTCAGAGCTGGTCATACACGCGCAAATTGCGTTAGCGAAGCTTGTCTTTCGTCGCGTCTGTGTGGCGATTTGAAACGCCATCCAGAAGAAAAACCACAAATTAGGGACTTGAATACGGAACTTCAATTGCTCAAGTCAAAACTCAAAAGATCTAAAAGTGAACTAGAAAGCTTACAGGAAAGCCTTCAGTCCAGCAAGCGTACATTTTCCCAGCGGATACTTACACAGTTAATTAACAGCAACAAGGATAAGTACATTTCATATGTCAAGGGCCGAGAATTAGAACTGTAAATCAATCCCTGTAGGGAGTTACAAGATATTGGATAACTAAAAGTTTACATGTAGTTTCAGTATTGAAAGTGAATTGAAATAAAATCTTGTAGTTTGATGTACGAGTTATTCAAAATAGCTAGGATTTGCGCGTCCATCTAATAAAACTCTAACTAGGGATTTTAAGCAAAGAATAAAATACATGCGGAATAGCTTAGTTTCTGGGTTTTTAAAATCGTATAATGAAAGTTATCAGTAAATACTAAAGGCAAAACTAGCAATATCGGTGAAGTGATTGAAGTCCTGAAATCTACATGCAACAACAAGTGCCCTCGTTTGCCTTGACATCTTGTCAATCCTGATTACAAAAAAGTATTTTATTTTAACTGGAAATCATCTTTCAATTGAATATTTGCTACTATTAAGCAATGTGTTTTGTCTTGCTTTTATTTGTTTGTTTTTATGCTTATAAGAGCTACTGGTATTTACTAGTAGAACTTAAATATAAGCAAAACTATGCTAGAGTCAGAGTACTCCTGGTTAGAGTACTTTTTGTTTACAAACGAGTAAGTGCTTGCATCGATTTCATGGGCTAAACTATTAATGTCCAACTCTTCAGAAGTACTGAGTCCAATCCCGTTGATTAAATTCTTCTGAGATATTCAACTTTGTTATAAAAGCCACGTAAATCGTTGGGAGTCACATCCTGAAGAGCACGGTAAATAGCTACATCCGTGTTAAATTTCAGAAGATCGCGATACTTGTACCCGTGTAGCACAGTCTTGAGTTTGTTAAAAACAAGCTCGACAGGATTGAGCTCCGGTGAATACACTGGGAGGTATATTAATGTAATTCCAAAGCTGTCCAACCATTCAGCTAAGATTTTTGAGACTGCAACTCCACTAATCTTGTATCTCGAGCCTATCGCTCGGAAACTTCCAGCGAAATACCCCGTCGATACGTCTCCCCCTTGGCCTAGAATTTCGTCAATGATCAAAGACTTTAAATCGCTTCCAAGTGTCTTCCCTTGGTTAAATGCTCTACCATAAACATTCATTTCTGCTCATAACTTCTGTATAGCTTGCAAAAACCTATTCTATTGTCACGTGACCAATTGGAGCGCTCCAAATGGTCACGTGGGTTAACCGAAATTCAAAATGCGATCGATCGTTTTTTTGGCGGTGCTAACAGTTGAGTGATTTCGGTAGTATTTATTATACGGGGACGTTCCGTCAAATAGGGTATGGTTTTTTTGCCTTCACGTCTTGAATAGGGTATATACAGTTTACCGTAAGTTGTCTTGAATAGGGGTGTACTTTCTATGTACGGCTTCACTGTGTATAAAAGTTAATGTTTCATTGATATTCTATGTTTGCAGCATTTAAGTCTTGATTACTAGTTTAATATGTTTTTAATTTTGAACAATTTTGTACATTAAAATTTTTGATATCATCTTGATATCCACACTAGCACAAATATATCTATTGTCGCTCAACTATGTCAAATTGTAGCTCTATGAATTCGCAAGTAATTATATTGTCTTTATATATTGTTTCAGTTCTTATGATTTAATCTCAAATATTCATTGTGCTTTTTATGAAGGTCTCTTTCTAGAGCACTAAAGAGGAGAATGAGTGCTTGATGTTTTGCTTACTATGAATAAAATGTAACAGAAGAAAAATACGCATAATTCATTTATGATGGTTCTAGAGTAATTATAGTAGAATGTCTTACATAATGTATACAAATTCCACTCGAGTCTTGAATAGGGTCTACATTTTGCCAATTTGTCTTTAATATGGTATGGATTTTCAAGACTTTGCTGTCTTAAATAGGGTCAGGGTTTATAGGCACCAGCGGAACCCCCTTAATTAAAGTTATTATTATTGTCATTAGTATATGTAATAGGACTCCATGTTATCCAATTAAGAAAATAATTGGACGGTTACCTATATGGGATTAATGAGAAGCTGTATAATTATTATCATATTGTACAAGTGAATTTGAGGTGCGAATATCAGAAGTTCATTTTTCAATGACACTCTAGCTAGGCCCTCTGTATTCAATCGAACAAGAACACCTGGCAGACAAGAGCCTAGCCACTGCCCCAAACAACGGCTTTATCCTGTTTGGTTTCTCTGGTTATCAGCAATCTAGCTATCTGAATAAGATAAAAGAACCCCGACCTGGATCAAGTACCCCCCCCCCCCCCCTACTTCCGTGAAAAAGTGCACTAACAAAAATTGTACAAAGTGTAAAGTTTCGTAGGTTTACGGTCTACTGAGGTCTACTGAACTTTCTAAATTGTGTGCAAAAATTGGTGCAATTTCTTACCAAACTTTTTTAAAAAGGATATATTGTATGCGCCATGAGGAGCGAGGAGCCGGCGGAGCCAGGCTACCACCCCTCCCACGATTTTCCGGAGCCGGTGGAGCCAGGCCCCAGACCACCCCACTCCTCCCCCGCAATGATTGTTACTGAAGGTTTTGAGAATGAATTCAGGAACGAATGAGAGGGGGGCTCTTGTATAAAATCCTTTTTGAATCACCATTCTGATGGGTTGATACTTTATCAACCGCCTGCTATATATTGTTTTGGAAATATATAAATCCATAATTTCATTCAGTTCGCATGAGGTCGTACTGTTGAGTATGAAATGATAGAATAAACCATAGTTAATGGAGGGGAATGGTTATGAAACCTATTGTTATCAGGTCTTTGTTCGCTTTTGATGTTGAACCGGTCTTGAGAGTGCACAATGTTTGATTTATGCTCATCCGAAATTGCAAAATAAGTAAACATAAACTTTGTCTATGGGATTATTGTAAGGAAGTATTTTGAACTAGCAGCCAAAAGAAAGATTTTGGTCTGTTCACTCAGCCATTGCCAACGATGGTAAAACAATGGTAAAACAAAGGATTGTGCACGGTCACGCTTGAAAAATAGTGAACAAAGACATATAACAATAGGTTTCATAACCATTCCCCTAACTAAGGAACTTTTCTTCTACAACGATACGGCGGTACAGGTACTTACAAGAATTAAGTATAGGCCGAATTCTTTATTTACTTATTTTTCTCTTCAGAATTACAAAAGCCCCAACCGGGGAATTGTAAGAAATGTATATATCGAGTAAGATTTGAAAAAAGTTGTGTTTTTTGAATTAATGAGGCTGTGAACTATACTTTCAGAACTAGGTTTTGATTGGATCACCTTTCTTGGGTTGACAAGGCTAATATCCCCACTGACAAATGTTCTTTGTTTAAACAGCGGGAAATAAAAGTTCCTCTAATGCCCCTTAGGTTTCATTCTTAATGTCGATTGTTTTCAATCTAGTGCCCCAGTGAGCAGCGCATGAGTAAAATGAGCAGAACAAGAGGATATATATCTTTATAACTTAATAAAGTTTCATTGCTCTTCAGCTCTTCAAAGAAGACACATATGCTTCCAGTTCAGTGCACCGCGAAATTTTAGGCTTTGGAATCCGGAATCCAGCACTCTGGAATCCGAAATCCAGGCATTTAAATGCTATCGCCTCGACCTAGACTGAACCGACGTATTCACTAGTACTCCCCCACTGTGTAATATCTCCACCAAGAATATCTGTCATCAGATGCTGTTTTAATTGATAGACGATTCTACTTATACTGGCAAGTATATCAAATAAAATATTCAGAGAAAGTATATTAAAATTAACGATATGGAATCCGGAATCCGATAATTTGAAATTCGAAGCCTACAAAATGCTATCGCCTCGACCTAGACTGAACCAGGGACACTTCCCTAGTTATACTGGCAAGTATATCAAATATAATTTTCAAAGAAAGTATGTGAAAATTAACGATATGCAATCCGGAATCCGCAATATAAAAGTTTTGGAATCCGGAATCCAGACCCTTGGAATCCGGAATCCACCATAAGTCCGTATTCCCTTACATGAGGCGACCTGCCACTCTATGCTCATACATATTTCTACATCTACCCCCGCGGCATCCCATAAATCAAGATGGCTGCCGTTACAGTAAAAGACTCTATCAAGCCGCAAGGTTTGTTGCTTACACTCTAGTGAATTGTTATCATTGTTAACTGTCTTTAACTTTCTTTTTCCCTGATGCAACATATCGAGCTGAGCACCACAACATTTGGTAATAGATAGTAAATCCTAATATACAGAAAGCACTAACTACGAAAATATATTCTGCGTGGTTTGCGTAGGGTAGACCGCAGAGGGTGTACCATTTACTGCCAGATACAGGGGGTTGTCCATCAGGTGTGCAGTGCCAAGTGAAGTAGCCTTCGTCGTATTCACTGGGACACAAGTAGGTTGTCTTGTATAATACCTATAGGTTAATGGAAAATAAATCAACTTTTTTAAGCCCCGTTTACGCTCGCGATGTTTGCGGCGATTTTTGCTCCGATTTTTTTGCGACTTGTCCATAATAAATAATGGTAAAGAATTTCTTGTAAAGTTTTTTCCAGGATACCAAGATTTTCCGAGACAAATGTCTCTTTTGAAGGATGAGACAAAATATTTTATATTTCCGAAAATTGCCACAAAAATTGCAGCAAAAATCACCGCAAAAATCGCCAGTGTAAACGGGACTTTAGAAAGGGGGATGTGATAAGTTGCAAATTATGAAACTTGAGGACTGCC
The DNA here is from genome assembly GCA_011057435.1 of Actinia equina. Lineage (NCBI taxonomy): Eukaryota > Metazoa > Cnidaria > Anthozoa > Actiniaria > Actiniidae > Actinia > Actinia equina. Next base: position 593,138 of record WHPX01000851.1, read on the forward strand.
ATTTTACGTGGTCATCCAAGCCACGGTGAATAAAAAAAGGAATGTTGAATGGATGGACATGATAAGAAAATGAAGCTGTCCTTGGTCATGAGGGCCACAGTGAAAGTAAACCAAAATTTAAGTAATTCGATCATACTATTACTGAAATCAGAGCATCTATTACCTGTCCAAGTGGAGTGTGGACTGGAGTCTTCTGGGTACAATTACCAATCTCTTGGTGCAGTCCTGTAGACTTAGTGTTCTCTGGCTTGGCAAATACAACTAACATGAAGTAGAACAAGAAGTGTAGGATAACATTGAAGCTAATCTCATCAAAAACTCTCTTTTCTTTACTTTGACCTGCAAATAAATAACAGAAAAACTTACTATAGTTAAGATCCATAGGTGCGAGGGAAGTGCAAATGTAATGATCAAGACATAAATGAATAAATATGGTTTATCGTGATGAAAAATGACCTGCATCGGTTAAGAAAAAGAGAAAGAAAGAAAGAAAGAAAAAGAGAAAGAAAGAAAGAAAGAGAGAAAGAGAGAAAGAGAGAAAGAGAGAAAGAGAGAAAGAGAGAAAGAGAGATAGAGAGAAAGAAAGTGAGAAAGAAAGAAAGAAAAAAAGGATAGGGAGGAATTTGAAGAAACTCACAGCTAAAAATCTTCCTCTTACCTATTTTCTTCTTTGACACATCATATGCAGACATACTATCACCCCTGCTATTTAGACCAGGGTTCCTATCAGATCTCCACACAATCAGACCATATACCATTATCATAGCACATACCACCACCTCTGTGTGGATACCATAAACATCATGAGGAATGTGGTAGAAGAATATGAACTGGATCACACCAAGGGGCATTGAGAATAAACCAGTAAGAATCACACACACCACTTCCTTGAACCAGCTGAAAAAAGTTCAAATATTATATTACTTCCAGGTTCCTTGAACTGTGACCCTTTGTCTTCAATGCAAATTTAATTGGGATTATTTTAACCAGATGGGCCTGATTCTACTAATGTTGTTTGCTATATATCCCCCTCCCCCACCTGAATTTTCAAGTCTTGCAGACTTTAGTGGGATTTTTGGACCATTTGGCCATGTTTCCTCACATATCATTGGCTTTTTGCTATATAGCCCCCTCCCCCACCTTTTGCTAACATCCACTGACTGTATTTTAATGACTCAGATCCCCATGTGAGATTATGCATATTCTTTTGCTACATTTTCTATTTTTAAATGCTGAGCAAGAAACCAGGTATGGCCAAGCTAAAACTAATATGGCTGGACATCATGAATGGCCAATGACCTCAGCCATTATTTTAAGCCCTGGGGAAGTATGTGGTTTACTTCCTTTCACAATACCTGTTTGAGGGCTGGTATTTTTCGGCACCAATCAACCGTCTTCTCATCCCATGGAAAATGAATGCAATGCTTGATGCAAATGACATGTGAAAGATATAGCTGGTCCAAGGAACCCAGTAATGGCGATCAAAGATGTTTGGATCTGTATCATGCCAAGTCCACCATAACAGCTTGATACCCATGATGTCAAAGGGAAAATCTAACAGAACATCAGCCAACCCAACTGCAAATGGTTCTGCACTGAATGGGAGTTTGAGTTTTGATACAGCAACGGATGCAGTGTAAATTGTTGCTGGATCTGAAGGACAACAAAGTTTATATAAAAAAATCAAATGAAAATGAAAAGTAGTTCTGTGAAGATTTTCTACATTATCATGTACTTATAAACACTTGTCATCACTAATCACTGTCACTGCAAGTACAGCATTGGTGCAGCTCAACAGGCTTGAACTGAAAGGATGTTAGAGGGAGCGATGAGGTATTTGGTCTCACCTTCAAATCATCCCCCAATGACTGTGGAGGGGGTGGGGCTCGTAGGGCTTTATAGCTGCCCACCTTTTTTTCATTTTGAATACTAGTTCATATGTCTTCCAATCTTAGCCCGCCCCCTTCATTTTTTAAGATGCTCCAAATTCCTTGACCCCCAAGAGCAACAGACTGGAATTCCCCTTTACATGTTTACCTGTTTCTCCTTCTGATAACACAAATTATACTTACAGAAAAAGAAGATATGTAATGGAAGCCTCTTTTCTACAAGAATCACAGTGGACTGTGCATGCCAAAAGTTGTCGACATCAGGCACAAAATAGGACACACACTCAGTCGTCAAGCCGTGAAGACATATAGCAAGCCATAGAAGGATGTTGCACCCACCATGACGTACAGCTTAATATTAAAAACCATATATAGTTGAAGGGCAAGTATTTGCAAAATTTCCCTTTATTTTAGGGGGAAAATATATATGCAAATGTGGTTCAGAGGGGATATCACCTCGATCCAAGCATAAAGTAACATTTTACAGTTCCTTAAATTGATTGAGAAGCACTATAAAGGTCTTTTTTTTTAGTTCATCGCCTTAATGATAGCCAAAGTCACACCCATAGGGGTTCAAAAGTTGTGGCCAATGGTGGCCCATTAAAAAAAAATGACCCTGTAGCAATCGAGACTTTTAAAAAAAAATCTCACCATGTTTAAGCGTCATAGCCGCCATTGAGAGATAAACAATCTCGCAGAGTAAAAACGTTGGTTCGTTCTTCCATATTTCCATTGGATTACGAAAACTGACGAACCAAGAAAGAAAACCAGATGCGTCCGCCATCTTGGATCGGAGGTGTGTCGAGAGAGGTTACTAAGTTCTTAATGTGATTAGATGGGAGGGGAGGGACGATATATTAAAACCAACAAATAAATATACATACGACAGATATTAGATTCTTTAAGAGAGTAAAACATTTGCTTTCATAGTTTATTGGATATTAAATTATTTGATAAGTTTTTGTTTCTTTTAAAAACAGATTTAAGTTATGTAGCTTTTTAAAAATTACCATTTACCCATCCCCTGTTAGGCAAAGTTTGTAAAGTCATGGGACTTCGTTTCACAACTGGATAAAGATGCTTTTGTAGTTTGTTGTTGTATTCGTTTCAATCCTCCTTGCGTTATTGCTGCATGGAAGTGAAATTCCTGCTATAGTTGTCTCATGTTAAGCCAAGATTACTGCTCTTTAAAGCTGGTGACTTGAAAAGACCTCGAAAAATTGTCAAGCGTTGTTTGAATCAAAGACCACAGTCTTTTTGTCTTCTTTCCATCTATTCGTTGCATATTAACTTAGTGTTCAAACTTAAGCTTAAGTCAAATTAATTGGTAGTAATCATCAATTATGTCGAACAAAATGCGTGTATTTGGATGGATCCCTAGTTCTGAGATGGTTTCACAGGCGTTTGTGGATAAATTTTCCATTTTCTGGCGTTACATGCCAGGCACTGTTGGCATTGTCGTTGCTGGTATCATCACAATGATCTTGGGTAGCGCTCTCAGAGGTACTGTACTCTATTGTACTATAAAAAATCATTTCACCTTTTTGCACATATATACGTACAAAACATCAGTGTTTATCATAGAGGCCGCTCAACAAAAACGTCCATTGTTCTGACAAGGATAGACCCATTCCGTTTCGGGAGGTGGAGGGTGGAGGCCGGGAATAGTGGGTGTTGTGTTCTTAACCCATTTCAGACCATGTGTCTGTCCCTTGAATATTATTATTATTTTGTTATTTGGTAATGTAAGTAAATATATAAGTATGCATCAAACTTTGATTTTTATTATTGCATTGCCATCTTTTTAATTTATTACTTAGTGTAGCGTTTTAAAGGCTTTGCTTGTGATTGTGGTACGGTTTTCACACAAAAATTTAATAGCTTGACATTTTGGCCACTATGCCTTATGAATGATGTGAATACCATCAGCAAAAGTTCACGACAATATGAAATTTTCCTAAACTTTGTCTGGCGCATGTTTTCCAGTATTCTTTTTTCCTGTGTCTTATGTTATAATATGACATATACATATGTCATATAATACATATAAAACCTTCATCAACCTTTTTCAAAATAACTGTATTCTGTGATCATCTATTTATACTTACATGACCAATCTTGTTTTAACAGGAGAGTGGACACTAGTTCTTGTTTTGGCCTGCAAACAGCTTGGTATTAAGCTACCAGCTAGCCAGTCAGTAGACGATGATATACCAGGTCTAATGGAATCAATAGGATTAAAGGATGTTCATTGGCACATACTGTTCAATGTACTTAGCTCTACTGTTATCTACTTCACACTTGGGGGCTTCTTACAGTGGAACTTCTACATCAGACAAGGGGGGAGACCAGAAGATTGGAAATGTCAGCCAAAAAGGTAGAATAGAATAGAAACTTTATTTTCAAAGATCAATACGTCAATGATTACATTAGATAATATAATAAAGATAAAATAATACTATTAGAATAAAATCAATTACTATTAAAAAGACATCTATTAATAAAACTCCTTTCAAAACGCTCAGTTCTAATATGCAGTAAAATGTACGGATGCCTCCTATCTTTAAAAGCCCTAGTTTTCCTAGGCGGTAATAAATCACTTAAAGGACTATCTGAAGCAACAGCATCAGGTACATATAAGAAATAATATTCATCTTACTGAAAATTCCCTAAGCAAATGATCAGAATAGCAATCTTGACTAAAAAAACCACAACCCTCAAACCGTCAAATTTAATTGATGCCTGTATACAGCTTTTTGGCTGGTCATAGCAAACTAGCAGTTTAAATTGGAATGTAGTGTGTTAGTTTTGAGGAGAGGAAAAGAAGATGATTAAATAGAACCAAATCCCTAGGACCAAGTACTTCAAAGATTTAACCAATACAAAATAAGGGATTCTAAGGGGTGCACCCCTCCCTGGGTTTACTATATGCACTTCCCCCCCCCCCCCCCCCGCCCTGAACAAATTCCTGGATCCACCCCTGGAGGCCTAACAAACTCTACCAATGGAAAGAATAATCTTATATTAGTTATAAAAAACAATATCTTGAGGAAGATTTTAGACTGCATTACTGAACATGAAAAGATTTCAGTCCACGATTTCCCTCCAGATATTGTTTCCTATTTCAGTTTTTTGATTGACTGTCTTTGAAATACTAGTTGGTGAACGAGATATCAAACTTCCAGGGTCGCACTTCAATGATAATGGTAGTAATTTCTTTTATTCTAGGTTTCTTTCACGAGAAGAGGAGATTCATGAGATAACCCTGGGTACCATCAACATGATGAGCGGCGCTGCTGCATTTGGGGTTGTTTCTTGTTACATTGCCAATGGTGGGTTTACTACTTTATACTATGACCCACTTGAAAGAGGCTGGCTGTATTTGTTCCTGTCCACCATACTACTGTTCCTGTTTGAAGATGCTTGTGCATATTACTACCATCGCATGCTCCACTGGCCGTTCTTCTACAAGCGATTCCATAAGATCCACCATCGCTACAAGGCTCCGACTGCTTTCAGTGCTACAGCAATGCATCCTGTTGAGTTCTTTGGATTCCAGGCGTTCATCATTGCCCCAGGTATTGATATGTGAACATAAAGCGGATAATATTCAAAACATTTTAAACCCTGATACTTACGTCTGAGCTAATAGATAATTTCACATGACGTCACAGCCGCCATATTGGTGTACAATTGGCAATAATTTTATCACTAGTTTTTTTTTAGATGCACAGAGACTTTGCATTTGGCGTCAGAGCAGTTCAATTTGGAGGACAAAACAATAGAAATTCAATCTCCTGAGAATTGAAAACCTATTGTTATGTCTTCCAAATTAAGCTGCATTCCAACCTACTGTAAGATGCCTATATGGCAGCCCTGCCAATCTTTAATGTCAGTTAACTATCTAGGGATTGATGGAAAACAACCCTATATAAGTCAGGGCATGGCTAAAGCAATGGTTATAGTCAAATCTTAGTGCATTAGGTTTTACATAGAGAGGAAAACTAGAGAACCCAGTAAAACCCCTCAAATCAAGAGAGAGGTAGCAACAAACTCTATTTGCATGTGATGCCAAGTCCAGGAGAGATCCAGGAGCTTCCATGTGTTGCTATTGATTGGGGACCATAGACATGTTTGTAATAGCAGGATTTCCATATTAAGCAAGTATCTAATAAACAGAGTCTCGCTTCTTGAGAAATATTGCTTGAGATAGAGAACAAACACTAAAAGTGTGCAACACTTTGCGCTATTTAGTAGTAAATTGTGCTAATCAAACAGATAGAAATAATAGAATTAGCATAATTTAGCAGTTTTTAGTGGTGTTTATTTTACACACTTATAGTGTTTGTACTCTATCTATAATCACAGTAATAAGGGCACAAGCCACTAACCTACCAACTTTAAATGAAGATGTATGATAAATGATTTTACAGCACAAACACCAACTGTCTTCTAATCGTTTTTGCAGTGTTCATAATGCCAATCAATGCAGGAGTATATGTTGGTATCTTAATGTACCTATATTACTTCGGCATGGTGGATCATTCTGGTATTAACATGTATTCTATTGTGCCATGGCAACCACCAGTTATGTTTCATGACGATCATCACAAGTAAGACTTTTCTCTTTTGTTATCTAGTGTCTTTATATCCACCTACCTTACAAAGCTTACCCACGCATCCACTTATGTACCCACCTACCCTCCCACCTAGCAACTTACCTACCTACCTTGCTCACCCACCTATGTATCTACATTCCCTCCCACCTAGCCACTTACCTACCTACCTTGAACCTATGTATCAACATCCCCTCCCAACTAGCCACTTACCTACCTACCTTGAACCTATGTATCAACATCCCCTCCCAACTAGCCATTTACCTACCTACCTTACACCTATGTATCTACATCCCCTTCCACCTAGCCACTTACGTACCTACCTTGCTCACCCACCTTATGTATCTACATCCCCTTC